>SJYA01002349.1:1573975-1635211 GCA_006410615.1 Neotragus moschatus
CCGCCCGCCTGCCCGCCGGCCACCCCTGGCGTGTAGTACTGTACAAACCAGTCAGCTGGTAGTGGTAGTATTCTTGTTATTTTTTTAAAGGAAACAGATGGAAAAGAAAAAAAAAAACAGAACCTCCTTGGAAAATTAATTGCTTTTTTTGTAATGGATTCTGTCCGCTAATGCTCTCTTGTCCGTCCGTCCCTCTGCCCGCCATGCCACCGTGCATTTCAATTCCAGAAGTCTCCAGTTTCCTCACGGGGTTGGGGTCAGACTGGGGGAGGAGAAGTGGGGTCCCCACATTGTCGTCTCGCTCCTCTAAGGCCCCAGTTTCCTCTCGGCCCCCTTTTACACATCTGGAGGGGTGGGGTGCTAACCTGTCCTCCCGTCGTCCCGTAAGAGAGCTGCCCCCACCCCCTCCCCCGGAGCACGCCCGCCTCTGGTGGCCTCTGCTGTCCCCCTCCCGACTGAGACTCTGCCGCCCGTGGCCTCCCTGCCGTCCTGTGCCTCCTGTGGTCCCTCATGCATGCCCGCCTCTCTGCATGGTCTCTCGGGAGAAGAGAGACGTCTCCTCCACTGGCCTGACTGCCCGCCCCACCCCACGAATGTGACCACTGCAACGCAGATTCCCTCCTGCCCTTCTCCGTACCCCCACCTGCCCCAAAGACACACCCACCTCCATTTCTTTTATAAACAAGCCCTCACTGTACAGAACAGCCCTCATGGTTTACTTGGGGTCCCCTCTCCCCCAAGCCCCATCTTCTGTTGGTTTAGCACAAATACCCCTCTCTTTCAGCACCTCCAGACCTAACCCCCAGTCAATGTAATTGTTTTATATATATTTAATCTTATTCAATGGAAACCATGCTTCTGTCGTTTTATACTTTGCTAGGTAGACTTTATTACCCCCCCCCAACTATGCCCTCATTTTTTTAAAAAAGGAAAAAAAAAAAGAAACTGGGTTTCAGTCTTAATTCACTTTCTGTGCCAGGTTTGATTTCGTGCGTGCGTGTGAATGTGTTCTGTTCCGTGTTTTGTTTTTGTCGTTGTTGTTTTCTGTTGTTTGGTTTTATTTGCTCCCCTCTGGTCCCATACTTTACAGCACTCTGGTGCAGGAAGAAGCAGAAGCAAAAAAATAAAAAAATCTAAAAAGAAAAAAAAAAGAAGAGCCGAGACATGCCACCTTTACCCTTCGCACTGTTGCTTTTCCTGATGGTTAATACTACTGTCACGTAGCTGTGTTCAGAGATGTGAAAACCTTTCAGGCAAAAATAAACTGTAAGTGACTCATTGACATCTGGCCTCTCTGTGTGGCTTGGAGGGGGCCTGGCGTGGGGACAGGAAGGGCCAAGACCTAGGCCAAGAGTTGGGGTCACAGCAGAGCCTCTACACCCTGTGTCCAGGGCTCCTCACCCCAGCACACTTGGGAGCCAGATCTTTGTTGTGGGGCCAACCTGGGCATCAAAGCCAGACCCCCAACCCCTACCCACTGGATTCCAGGAGCACCCACCCCCACCCCAGCATATAGAACAACTGAATGTCTCCAGAGGGTGCCTAGCGCCCATGGGGGACAGTCACCCCAGGAGAGAGCCGGGCTGTCCACTTGTGCCGCAGAACCCCCGGGGAAGCTCTAGTCCAGCAAGGTCTTGGTGGGGCCCGGGACTCTGCATTTCTGAGGAGCTCTGGGCGACATGGATGCTTCCACCCACCCTCCTCTGTCCCCTAACCCCCTACACCATCTTCCAACTCCGGAGAACACCCTGCCTGGCCGCACACTTGCTCTCACTTCCCGAGCCCGCTGCAGCTGACCCCTCTCGGCTGACCCGCAGTACGCCCCTCCAGCCGATCAGGGAAAGCGGGTGCCCTGAGGGAGGCTCACGACAGCCCCGGACTGGTGGGGCCAGCGGGCGGGCTTCGGGAGCTCCGGTCCTCAGGCCAGATGGGCCGGTTGTCACGAAGGCCAGCTGCGGGCCGGGACGCAGGGCCGTGAGTCACTGCAACCCACTGCCTTCCCGCCCAGCAGAGGCCCTGGCTCAGCAGGCACTCATCACCTCTCAGCCCTCTGCCCTCCGCTCTCACCTCGGCTCCTCTGGCTGAGCTGGGCGAAGGCAGGGCCAGGGGAGAGGGCGTTACCTCCCCCTTGCTGTTCTGTCGGGAGCCTCCTCTTCCCTGAACTTTGATTCCAGCTCCTAGCACAAACCCCCACCTTCAACCTTGGCCTGGCAGGATCTGCGGGAGTCTCAGGAGCCTCTCTTGCTTCAACCCCGCCCACCCACGTGCCTCAGCTCTTAATCCCGCCCATCCACGTGACTCAGTTCTCGACCTTGCCCACCCACGTGGCTCGCAGCTCTTAACTCCACCCACCCTACATGCCTCACACCCCCTGAACTGGAAGGCCCTCCGCTTGCGGAAACAGTTACGCGGTGTCTTCCCCTTGCCCCGCTCACCTGCACGTGGAGGCAGCCCCTGCTACAAGTTCCCGGAACTCAGTATCCCTTGTCAGGTCTCCAACTGTAGCCCTGCCCAGCACCCCTACCCCCACTCCCAGGAGTTAGCCCTTTCTCACGCGCTTTGCACAGCCCACCAGAGTGGGCCTTTTGTTTCATGCCGAGACCCTGCTTTCCTCCACCAACACACAGGCAACCCCTGCAGCTGATGTGAGTGCCCCACTAAGAGCCCAGTGGAGCGCTAGGGCCTTGAGATGGGGAGAGACGTTCATCAGGAAATTTCAGGGCAAATCCTGAATTAGGGACAGGAAGAAACACTCCAAAGAGAGTGGCTGTTAGATTAGGAGGAATTGAACTCTGCGGTCCACAGGTCAGCTTGATGCCCTGCTCACAGTGACTGCTCCAGAGTGCTCTGTCTTCCAGTCACTTAGGCTACAGTGTGAATGGTACACCCTGGAGTCGTGTCAAGTGCCTGGTGGTTTTTTGTGCCTGCCAGACTGCTCTAAAGTTGAGCTGTGCTAGAAGTTTCTCTGAAGGCCCACAGGGAAGGGAATCAGAGAGCCTTGGAAAAGGGCCTGGCTTCATTCATTCACTCATGCATTCAACCATTCTTTGTTGAACCCCTGCTTCTAGGAGGTGCTAGCAGGTTCCAGACAACCTGCTAGAAGGAGCAAGAAATGTGGCCCTTGCCCTTTGGGGCCCCATGACCTGGAGCACGCTGGCAAGGAGTCAGATCGCGTTGATATTGTGTGGCAATGGCAGTGACAGGAAGCGATGGCAGGCGTAGAAGGTGACAGTTAACCCAAGCTTTGGAAGTTGGGAGGGCTTCCTGGAGGAGGTGGCATTGTTGACAGTGAAGAATGAGGATATATGTCAGGTCATCAGAGAGGAAAGGGGAGTGTGCAAAGACGTGGCAACAGACTGGAGCGAGATCTGTGTTGGGAACTGCAGATGGAGAGTGTGGCGGGGTGAGGGGGGACACGGGAGGGACTGTTACTGTTGAGGCTGAATTGTGTCCTTTAAAAACGAGATGTTGAGGGGGAAGGGGACAAAAAAAAAGTGATGTTGAAGTCCTAACCAACCCCTGCCCCAGTACCTAAGAGTAGGACTGTATTTGGAAACAAGGTATTTACAGAGTATCCAAGTTAAAATGATGTCATTAAGGTGGGCCCTAATCCAGTGTGACTGGTGTCCCTGTCGAAAGGGGAAATTTGGACCCAGAAGCAGACGTGCACAGCGGGACATCTACCGGATGAGACCGGCACACGGAGAGGGCCGTGTGAGGATGAGGCAGAGGTGGGAGTGAGGCCTCTTCCACAGCAAGCCCCCAGAAGCTGGGGAGAGAGGCCTGCAGCAGACCCTGCCTCGCAGACCCTGCCGCCACCTTGAGCTCGGCGTTCTGTGAGAGAACACGCCTCTGTTACTTTAAGTGCCCCCCCCACCCCTAGTCCCTGCTGCTTTGTCACAGAAGCCCTAGACAGAGTTCATCCGTTTCCCTGGGCCACCACGCAGAGTACCCCAAACCCAGTGGCTGAAAACCCAGAGATGCATCCTCTTGTTTCTGGAGACCAGAAGTCCAAACTCAAGATGTCGGAAGGGGGCCTCCTCCCCTTCTCTTCTGGCCCCTGGCTGGCCGCTGCGTCGTGTCTGTCTCTGCCCCTGCCCCACGCGGCCCTGCCTCTTCTCCACCGCACCCCTCCCTCTGCCTTTCTCCTTCAAGGACATTTGACGTTGGATTCAGCGCCCACCTGGATAATCCAGAGCTTCCCTCATAGCTCAGACGGTAAAGGATCTGTCTGCAATGCGGGAGACCAGTGCTCGATCCCTAGACTGGGAAAATCCCCTGGAGTAGGAAATGGCAACCCATGCCAGTATTCTTGTCTGAGAAATCCCATGGACAGAGGAGCCTGGCGGGCTGCAGTCCACAGGGTCACATCCTGGATAATCCAGAGTGATCTCATGGCCAGAGCCTTAACACATCACCTGATCTGCAAAGAAGTTTTTCTTTTACCATATAAGGCCCCAGTCACCGGTTCCAGGTGAAGGCACCTTCTGGGGCCATTATTCCACGTACTGCACAGTGGGGGCGAGACTAGCCATCGTCTCCTTAGTCATATTTAGAAGCCTGGGATTTACCCCGAGGGCTCTGAGAGACTGTTAGGACATTGCAATTATCTTACTCATTTTCTGACAAAGCATGAATATAGCCCCTCCTACGTGCCAGGCACAGCAACAGAGTTTTGTAACTCTGAAGCCATTCATTCCTCCTGCCAAACCTTTGAGGCAGGTGCTAACAGGATCCCTCTTGACCACTGGAGAAGGGGAGGTCAGGAGATGCTGCATCCTTCAGTCAAGGCCATGTGGGGATCAGGGGACCAAGACAAGCTTATGACCCAGGCCTTAAGGGAAGATCTATCCACTGCTGGCTGGTGAATGGATGGGGCTGAGGCTGGAGCTTGGACTACATAGAGAAACAAATTCAAGAGAAGCTTAGGAGTAAAACTCCAGAATGTGGGGATTGGTATGGAGGAGGGGCCAGCGAGGAGTGAAGGAAGGAGTTCAACTTCTTGCCTTGTTCTGGAAGCTCTGTGAGCTCCAGAATGGTACCTCTGCCGAGCAGCAGCCCTCGTGGCAGGCAGGGCTGGTGTGTGAACACTGGCTCTGGGTCTTGGTGGGGGCGGAGAGCCCCCAGGCTCCTGCCCTCCCCTGGAGTCCTTCCCTGGGGTTCATCTCCAGCTGCTCTCAGGGTTCTCTAGCTTGTTAAGACTTCCTACCTTTCTCTCACTTTCCCACGGTTCCATTTCTGGTTCTGGGGTCACTTCCCACATAAGCTTACCTGGGCCAGAGGATATCACTGTTTTAGAGCCGACTTCTGAAGAAGCCCCAAACTAAGATTGCCTGACCGTGCCAGGGGACAGAGGGCCAGGATGGAGGGGAGTGCCTCCATGACAGGCTGGGAAATCCCTCCCAAGGGGACCAGGGCACCCGGTACTCCTGCCCCGTCCTTGGTGACACAGGCGCTGCTGAGCTTTGCCAGGGTCCCCAGAGCCAACTTGCACCCATTTTCAGAGGTGGGGGTGGCAGCTGATGGGAGCTCCTAGACATTGCTGGTGGAACTAGAAATCGGTTTGACTGCTTTGGGAAGTGTATCTAATCAATACTAAAGCTAAACATCTGTCAACACCATGACCCCGGAGCTCTGCTCCTGGGGAGTCGGCCAAGAGGGCCGAGCTCACATGTCCACCAGAGACACAAACAAGAATGTTTATAGCAGAGTATTCATAATAGCCCAGAGTGGAAACACCCTAATGTCTACTCACAGGAGAATGAATAAACTAGCTGTGGGACAGATACACAGTGGACGACGCAAATGCCTCCATCGACGGGAAGAAGAGTAAACACACCATGACACATCCATATGATGGGGTTCTACGGCAAAAATGACCCGACAGACACACACAATTGGGTAAATGCACTGGGCAGGCGTTATGTTGTGCGAAAGGAGGCAGACACACAAATGAGGGTGTGCCATGTGATTCCACTTATATAAAGTTCACGAACAGCCACAGACCATCAGTAATTATAGAGGTCACAGAAGTGGGGATCTCTGCAAGGGTGGGGATCGTTGCTCATCAGGAAGACAGGAGGGAATCTTCTGCGGGTGATGAAAATTCGCTGCATCTGGATACACAAATATTTATACACATGGAGTTCTACACTTAAGACTTGTGTAGTTTACTGCATATGTACACATCAGCTTTTTTCTTATTTTGGCTATGCCTTGTAACTAGCCGGATCTGAGTTGCTCAACCAGGGATCACACTTGTGCCCCCTGCTGTGAAAGCATGGTATCTTAAACACTGGCCCCACTAGCACTTCCCAGCATCAACTTTTTTTTTTTTTTTTCAAGATTTTTGTTTTTTTTTTTATTTGGACCATTTTTGAAGTCGTTATTGAATTTGTTTTACAACATTATTTTTGCTTGGTGTTTTGGCCTCGAGCCATGTGGGATCTTGGCTCCCCTGTCAGGGGTCGAACCTGCATGAGTTGCGTTGGAAGGTGACGTCTTAACCGCCGGACTATGAGGGAAGTTCCTCAACATCAGCTTTTGAAAAGGAGCAGCAGGTAGAAACAATCCACACGCCCATTCATAGATGAACAGATAAGTAACTGGATGCATANCACCCCAGCATATAGAACAACTGAATGTCTCCAGAGGGTGCCTAGCGCCCATGGGGGACAGTCACCCCAGGAGAGAGCCGGGCTGTCCACTTGTGCCGCAGAACCCCCGGGGAAGCTCTAGTCCAGCAAGGTCTTGGTGGGGCCCGGGACTCTGCATTTCTGAGGAGCTCTGGGCGACATGGATGCTTCCACCCACCCTCCTCTGTCCCCTAACCCCCTACACCATCTTCCAACTCCGGAGAACACCCTGCCTGGCCGCACACTTGCTCTCACTTCCCGAGCCCGCTGCAGCTGACCCCTCTCGGCTGACCCGCAGTACGCCCCTCCAGCCGATCAGGGAAAGCGGGTGCCCTGAGGGAGGCTCACGACAGCCCCGGACTGGTGGGGCCAGCGGGCGGGCTTCGGGAGCTCCGGTCCTCAGGCCAGATGGGCCGGTTGTCACGAAGGCCAGCTGCGGGCCGGGACGCAGGGCCGTGAGTCACTGCAACCCACTGCCTTCCCGCCCAGCAGAGGCCCTGGCTCAGCAGGCACTCATCACCTCTCAGCCCTCTGCCCTCCGCTCTCACCTCGGCTCCTCTGGCTGAGCTGGGCGAAGGCAGGGCCAGGGGAGAGGGCGTTACCTCCCCCTTGCTGTTCTGTCGGGAGCCTCCTCTTCCCTGAACTTTGATTCCAGCTCCTAGCACAAACCCCCACCTTCAACCTTGGCCTGGCAGGATCTGCGGGAGTCTCAGGAGCCTCTCTTGCTTCAACCCCGCCCACCCACGTGCCTCAGCTCTTAATCCCGCCCATCCACGTGACTCAGTTCTCGACCTTGCCCACCCACGTGGCTCGCAGCTCTTAACTCCACCCACCCTACATGCCTCACACCCCCTGAACTGGAAGGCCCTCCGCTTGCGGAAACAGTTACGCGGTGTCTTCCCCTTGCCCCGCTCACCTGCACGTGGAGGCAGCCCCTGCTACAAGTTCCCGGAACTCAGTATCCCTTGTCAGGTCTCCAACTGTAGCCCTGCCCAGCACCCCTACCCCCACTCCCAGGAGTTAGCCCTTTCTCACGCGCTTTGCACAGCCCACCAGAGTGGGCCTTTTGTTTCATGCCGAGACCCTGCTTTCCTCCACCAACACACAGGCAACCCCTGCAGCTGATGTGAGTGCCCCACTAAGAGCCCAGTGGAGCGCTAGGGCCTTGAGATGGGGAGAGACGTTCATCAGGAAATTTCAGGGCAAATCCTGAATTAGGGACAGGAAGAAACACTCCAAAGAGAGTGGCTGTTAGATTAGGAGGAATTGAACTCTGCGGTCCACAGGTCAGCTTGATGCCCTGCTCACAGTGACTGCTCCAGAGTGCTCTGTCTTCCAGTCACTTAGGCTACAGTGTGAATGGTACACCCTGGAGTCGTGTCAAGTGCCTGGTGGTTTTTTGTGCCTGCCAGACTGCTCTAAAGTTGAGCTGTGCTAGAAGTTTCTCTGAAGGCCCACAGGGAAGGGAATCAGAGAGCCTTGGAAAAGGGCCTGGCTTCATTCATTCACTCATGCATTCAACCATTCTTTGTTGAACCCCTGCTTCTAGGAGGTGCTAGCAGGTTCCAGACAACCTGCTAGAAGGAGCAAGAAATGTGGCCCTTGCCCTTTGGGGCCCCATGACCTGGAGCACGCTGGCAAGGAGTCAGATCGCGTTGATATTGTGTGGCAATGGCAGTGACAGGAAGCGATGGCAGGCGTAGAAGGTGACAGTTAACCCAAGCTTTGGAAGTTGGGAGGGCTTCCTGGAGGAGGTGGCATTGTTGACAGTGAAGAATGAGGATATATGTCAGGTCATCAGAGAGGAAAGGGGAGTGTGCAAAGACGTGGCAACAGACTGGAGCGAGATCTGTGTTGGGAACTGCAGATGGAGAGTGTGGCGGGGTGAGGGGGGACACGGGAGGGACTGTTACTGTTGAGGCTGAATTGTGTCCTTTAAAAACGAGATGTTGAGGGGGAAGGGGACAAAAAAAAAGTGATGTTGAAGTCCTAACCAACCCCTGCCCCAGTACCTAAGAGTAGGACTGTATTTGGAAACAAGGTATTTACAGAGTATCCAAGTTAAAATGATGTCATTAAGGTGGGCCCTAATCCAGTGTGACTGGTGTCCCTGTCGAAAGGGGAAATTTGGACCCAGAAGCAGACGTGCACAGCGGGACATCTACCGGATGAGACCGGCACACGGAGAGGGCCGTGTGAGGATGAGGCAGAGGTGGGAGTGAGGCCTCTTCCACAGCAAGCCCCCAGAAGCTGGGGAGAGAGGCCTGCAGCAGACCCTGCCTCGCAGACCCTGCCGCCACCTTGAGCTCGGCGTTCTGTGAGAGAACACGCCTCTGTTACTTTAAGTGCCCCCCCCACCCCTAGTCCCTGCTGCTTTGTCACAGAAGCCCTAGACAGAGTTCATCCGTTTCCCTGGGCCACCACGCAGAGTACCCCAAACCCAGTGGCTGAAAACCCAGAGATGCATCCTCTTGTTTCTGGAGACCAGAAGTCCAAACTCAAGATGTCGGAAGGGGGCCTCCTCCCCTTCTCTTCTGGCCCCTGGCTGGCCGCTGCGTCGTGTCTGTCTCTGCCCCTGCCCCACGCGGCCCTGCCTCTTCTCCACCGCACCCCTCCCTCTGCCTTTCTCCTTCAAGGACATTTGACGTTGGATTCAGCGCCCACCTGGATAATCCAGAGCTTCCCTCATAGCTCAGACGGTAAAGGATCTGTCTGCAATGCGGGAGACCAGTGCTCGATCCCTAGACTGGGAAAATCCCCTGGAGTAGGAAATGGCAACCCATGCCAGTATTCTTGTCTGAGAAATCCCATGGACAGAGGAGCCTGGCGGGCTGCAGTCCACAGGGTCACATCCTGGATAATCCAGAGTGATCTCATGGCCAGAGCCTTAACACATCACCTGATCTGCAAAGAAGTTTTTCTTTTACCATATAAGGCCCCAGTCACCGGTTCCAGGTGAAGGCACCTTCTGGGGCCATTATTCCACGTACTGCACAGTGGGGGCGAGACTAGCCATCGTCTCCTTAGTCATATTTAGAAGCCTGGGATTTACCCCGAGGGCTCTGAGAGACTGTTAGGACATTGCAATTATCTTACTCATTTTCTGACAAAGCATGAATATAGCCCCTCCTACGTGCCAGGCACAGCAACAGAGTTTTGTAACTCTGAAGCCATTCATTCCTCCTGCCAAACCTTTGAGGCAGGTGCTAACAGGATCCCTCTTGACCACTGGAGAAGGGGAGGTCAGGAGATGCTGCATCCTTCAGTCAAGGCCATGTGGGGATCAGGGGACCAAGACAAGCTTATGACCCAGGCCTTAAGGGAAGATCTATCCACTGCTGGCTGGTGAATGGATGGGGCTGAGGCTGGAGCTTGGACTACATAGAGAAACAAATTCAAGAGAAGCTTAGGAGTAAAACTCCAGAATGTGGGGATTGGTATGGAGGAGGGGCCAGCGAGGAGTGAAGGAAGGAGTTCAACTTCTTGCCTTGTTCTGGAAGCTCTGTGAGCTCCAGAATGGTACCTCTGCCGAGCAGCAGCCCTCGTGGCAGGCAGGGCTGGTGTGTGAACACTGGCTCTGGGTCTTGGTGGGGGCGGAGAGCCCCCAGGCTCCTGCCCTCCCCTGGAGTCCTTCCCTGGGGTTCATCTCCAGCTGCTCTCAGGGTTCTCTAGCTTGTTAAGACTTCCTACCTTTCTCTCACTTTCCCACGGTTCCATTTCTGGTTCTGGGGTCACTTCCCACATAAGCTTACCTGGGCCAGAGGATATCACTGTTTTAGAGCCGACTTCTGAAGAAGCCCCAAACTAAGATTGCCTGACCGTGCCAGGGGACAGAGGGCCAGGATGGAGGGGAGTGCCTCCATGACAGGCTGGGAAATCCCTCCCAAGGGGACCAGGGCACCCGGTACTCCTGCCCCGTCCTTGGTGACACAGGCGCTGCTGAGCTTTGCCAGGGTCCCCAGAGCCAACTTGCACCCATTTTCAGAGGTGGGGGTGGCAGCTGATGGGAGCTCCTAGACATTGCTGGTGGAACTAGAAATCGGTTTGACTGCTTTGGGAAGTGTATCTAATCAATACTAAAGCTAAACATCTGTCAACACCATGACCCCGGAGCTCTGCTCCTGGGGAGTCGGCCAAGAGGGCCGAGCTCACATGTCCACCAGAGACACAAACAAGAATGTTTATAGCAGAGTATTCATAATAGCCCAGAGTGGAAACACCCTAATGTCTACTCACAGGAGAATGAATAAACTAGCTGTGGGACAGATACACAGTGGACGACGCAAATGCCTCCATCGACGGGAAGAAGAGTAAACACACCATGACACATCCATATGATGGGGTTCTACGGCAAAAATGACCCGACAGACACACACAATTGGGTAAATGCACTGGGCAGGCGTTATGTTGTGCGAAAGGAGGCAGACACACAAATGAGGGTGTGCCATGTGATTCCACTTATATAAAGTTCACGAACAGCCACAGACCATCAGTAATTATAGAGGTCACAGAAGTGGGGATCTCTGCAAGGGTGGGGATCGTTGCTCATCAGGAAGACAGGAGGGAATCTTCTGCGGGTGATGAAAATTCGCTGCATCTGGATACACAAATATTTATACACATGGAGTTCTACACTTAAGACTTGTGTAGTTTACTGCATATGTACACATCAGCTTTTTTCTTATTTTGGCTATGCCTTGTAACTAGCCGGATCTGAGTTGCTCAACCAGGGATCACACTTGTGCCCCCTGCTGTGAAAGCATGGTATCTTAAACACTGGCCCCACTAGCACTTCCCAGCATCAACTTTTTTTTTTTTTTTTCAAGATTTTTGTTTTTTTTTTAATGTGGACCATTTTTGAAGTCGTTATTGAATTTGTTTTACAACATTATTTTTGCTTGGTGTTTTGGCCTCGAGCCATGTGGGATCTTGGCTCCCCTGTCAGGGGTCGAACCTGCATGAGTTGCGTTGGAAGGTGACGTCTTAACCGCCGGACTATGAGGGAAGTTCCTCAACATCAGCTTTTGAAAAGGAGCAGCAGGTAGAAACAATCCACACGCCCATTCATAGATGAACAGATAAGTAACTGGATGCATACTCACAGTGGACTCTTAGCCACGCATGGGGAGGAATAAAGCACCGCTGCGTGCTCCACCATGGGGGAACCTGGAGCCCAGTACGTTACATAAACCAGGCACAAAAGACCACCTACTGTGTGGTTCCATTTATCTGAAACATCCAGAACAGGAACATCTATACAGACAGAAAGCAGATTAGGGTTTACCAGCACCTGGGACATGACCGGAGAAGACAGTGGCACCCTACTCCAGTACTCTTGCCTGGAAACTCCCATGGGTGGAGGAGCCTGGTGAGCTGCAGTCCATGGGGTCACGAAGAGTCGGACCTGACTGAGCGACTTCCCTTTCACTTTTCACTTTCATGCATTGGAGAAGGAAACGGCAACCCACTCCAGTGTTCTTGCCTGGAGAATCCCAGGGACAGGGGAGCCTGGTGGGCTGCCGTCTATGGGGTCGCACAGAGTCGGACACGACTGACGCGACTTAGCAGCAGCAGCAGCAGGGGCGTGACCACTTAATGGGTGCGGGATTTTATGTGGGGCAGTCGTATGGTCAGGCCAGCCAAGAGGGCGGCTCTGTTGCTCTCTCTGCCTGCCCTGCCCGACCTGGGCCTGCTTCACCGTTAGCTCGCACACACAACTTGCCTTCCTACACACTTGCCCCAGGCCCCGGCTGGTGATCATGCTTCTCAAAGGGGCCGTGAGGAGCCTCCTGTTCTGCTACTGCTTTCCCTGGTAGCTAAGGCGCCCACCTGACGCCAAGTCCCCCTGGAACCGGTGACCTCGCCCTGACCCCGGAAGCAAAGCCTGCTGCCAGGCTTTGCCCCCCTCCAACCTCTGCACACGGTGGCTGTTGCTCCAGGACCGTTACTTCAGACAGGTAAGCTCCCCCATCCACTAAACTTCTCACGTCTCTGTTGCTGACTCCCGGCTCTTTCGTCCTGTTTTGAAGCTGGGCTAGTGCAGGGTTTTTTTTTGTTTAAGGGCAGTTCTTACAGGTCTTATGGGCCTCCGGGGTGTAGGGCCTTGCAGAACCTTTTAGGCCTGTGGGGTGCAGCCCAACGTTGAGGAAAAATTGGGGGAACTAGATACGCAGTGGTGATGGGCGAACATGGTATTTGAAATGCCATGTTAAAGTGATATCTTGAATTTGAATTTTGTGACAGTTTTTTAAAAGCAGCATCAAAACAGAACTTTTTAAATAAAAAGGTGGCTGCTGTTCGTCTCTGCTCTGTCTGGTCTGGGGAGGGTGAGGGGTGCCATTGCCAAAAATTTGGCTCCCTGTCCACCGACGCCAAATAAAAATATGGAGACGGAGTTTGGAGGAAATAGGAAGATTGCTTTAGTCCTCTGCTGGGGAGGGGAGGACACAGCAGACCAGCGCCTCGAGGACTGTGCCCCTCCCTGGGAGAGCCGAGAGACTTTACGTAGCCTGGGTCTCAGGCCTAGAGTAAATGACAGGGCGCCAAGTAATGAGCGCCTTGCATCTTCTTCCCGTTACTTCAAAGCAGTAACAGCTGGCATCAGGCAGCTTTGTCCGTTTGTCTCTGTGTCATTGGCCTGCGACCTTCTTTCTGAAATGCAAACAATTCTAAGGAGTGATTTGCTACAAGAGAATGTAGGGTGTAGTATCGAGGGTGATACATTTCCTTTGTGAAGGAGGATTCTGGTTACAGACACTGCAGATTAGTAACAGTTGATCCCCTGGTTAACTCCTGTCTCTTCTCTAGCCTGTCCACTCTTCCTTTTAATTTCCTTGTTCTCAAGAGAGGGGAAACCTCTTTTGTATTTTTGCTGCAGCAAAATGCCACCAATGCCACCATGACATTGTTAGAGCCACACTTGTCCATCCTTATGAAGCCTCTTGGTGAATGGAGGTGTCTCCCCGCCTCAAAACACTCTCTACTGCCATCTGCTGGAAACTGTCATAGTGAACACACAAGTTTGTATAGTAAACATACATCTCAGCGTGGTCCTCTTCTGCACAGCTGTACATGGCGGGACAGGTGACTTGGCTCTGTTTCTCAGTGTACTCTATCCAGATGTGAATGGACCCTCGAGCACCTCAAGGCTAACCTCCCTCTGCTCCACACTAACACCCAGTAAGTCTAGCCTAGGCTAGCCTCTTCCAGGTTTGTCAGGGAGATGAAATCCACATGGTCCCTAGTTCACTCATCAGTGTATTGAAACCTGCCTTTCAGAGCCACCTCCAGCAACGAAACGTTCCCCGGGGCACTTCTGGTTTTCACAGAGGCAGGAGGTTGAGAATGGGCTAGAAGGTCTTGCGGACTTAAAAGTATTCACCATCTCAAAGCTGAGAGTTCCGTTTTATTAGGTGGAAATTTTTAGGACTTCAAGGAGACAGCATCTCCAGTAACCCTGAGAGAACTGCTCCAAGGAGGTGAGGGGAGGAGGCAGGTTATATAGATTTTTGTAACAAAGGGCAGGTAGTCAGAACATCAAAGAAAAAAAACGAAGAAACAGATATTCCCAGTTAAGGAATTTAGTGCTTTTCTGTGCACGGGAAAACTCGGGGCCCACTGAAGTCATTCCTCTGATATGTGCGTGCTAAGTCGCTTCAGCCTCCTGTTTCCACTTTTCTAGTTGCTCAGTCATGTCTGACTCTTTGTAACCCCATGCTCCTCTGTCCATGGGATTCTCCAGGCAAGAATACTGGAGTGGGTTGCCATGCGCTTCTCCAGGGCATCTTCCCGACCCAGGGACCACACTTGTGTCTTCTGTAGCTCCTGCATTGCAAGCAGATTCTTTACTGCTGAGCCACGGGGAAGCCCTTCCTTTGATAGGCCCCTCACCTCTCTGGGGCCAGCATCCTGCCTTTACAGTTTCCTCCAGGCTCACTGTAGGGAGTGGCTGCAGTCTGCTGGATCTCAGGCATTCTTTTCCTTCCCAAGTTCCCTCAGGCTTACCTGCCTCTGTTGGGGCTGCAGTCACTGACAGGAAACGTTCCATTTCTCAGGCTCCGCCAAGCTCCTAGCCACAGGCTTCTTGGCTGTTTTTTTCTCTGTTGTAGGGACACCGAGCCTAAAACATGCCTAGAACACTGGGCTGTGTCTCATCTCTCACTTGCCAGGATTTGCCAAGGAGGGGAAGGGGTTGTGGGATCCAGTGGGAAGGAGGTTCAGCCAAGAGGACTCTGTGCTGGGCACACCTTACCCCTCACACTGATGCCAGAAATCCAGCCTCTGTGATGCCGGTGCAAAATCCAATTTCAGAGACAGAGTTTTGGGTGAAGTAGAAAAGAATAGCTTTATTGCTTTGCCAGGCAAAGGGGGGCCACAGCGGGTCTGTGCCCAGAAAAACTGTGTCCAACTTGGAAGGATTTGGTGGGGAGTTTTTTATTGCAGTGGTTCAAGGGCTGGGTTGCTGATAAGGATCAGGGTCTCAGGTGACCAATCTCCTGATGGACTTTTCTGGTTCCCTTGATCTGGCCTCAGGTGACTTCTTGATGAGCTTCTCCGGGCCATCACACTGAGGTTCTCTGGAATAAAGAATGCTCACATCTTCCACTTGTCGGGGGTTTCAGTTCTGTAAAGATTTAGCCCAACGATGTTATGTATATCCCTTGACCTGGGGCTTCCCAAGTGGCTCAGTGGTAAAGAACCCACCTGCCAATGCAAGAGGTGCAGGTCTGACCCCTGGGTGGGGAAGATCCCCTGGAGCAGGGCATGGCAACCCTTTCCAGTACTGTTACCTGGAGAACCCCAAGGACAGAAGAGCCTGGTGGCTACAGTTCATGGGGTCACGAAGAGTTGGATATGACTGAGTGATTGAGCGCGCGCGCACGCACACACACACACACACACACACACCCCACAGAAAGACTTCTTTGCCCAGGAGTCCCACAAGGTCCATCTGTCCCGCTGGGTCCTAACAGCTCTTGCCTAGTGCTCTCCCATGACTCACCCCCACTGGCTTCAGGGAATTTGCTGGGGTGGGAGGTGAGTGTGGACATCAGCAATGCATCTTAAGCCCCTCACTGCCCCAGAGTTCTAGTGGTGCCCACCACTACTATGAGATGAGGGGCTGTCTTCCCTGGTGGGTGTCTCTTCAAGACTACGGCTGTCCTAGAGAAACAGACTGCAAGCCACACATGTGGAGTGGTCTCATAGCCACATTTTAAAAAGTTAAAGGAAAACAGGCCACATTCATTTTAGTAGCATTTATTTTTTTTTTTTACCCTAACATACTCAATGAAATCAATCAATGCTCAGTCACTCAATCATGTCCAACTTTTTGTGACCCCCATGGACAGTACCACCAGGCTCCTCTGTCCATGGAATTTTCCAGGCAAGAATACTGCAGTGGGTTGCCCTTTCCTTCTCTGGGGGATCTCAAACATTATCATTTCAACATGCGATCAATATAAAAATCATTAATGAGATATTTTACATTCTTTTTTCCCCCCCCAATATACAAAGTCTTCAAAACCTGGTGTGTAAGTTGCCCTTCTAAGGCATCTCATGTTCAAGTGCCCTGCAGCAGCCATAAGCAGCCAGTGGGTCCTGTGTGGACGGCATGTTTCCAGAATTTCCATAAACCAGGAGTTGGGCAGTGGCACCTTGGTGGGAAGTGGGGAGAGCAGCAGGGAGACAGGACTTGAGCCAGCACTTACACACCCATAACTGGCTTTTACTGAGGTGGTGTGAGTTGGGAAGCTGTTACCGGACACACATCTGTGTGCCCAGTGCACAGTGAGGAGAAACTAGCAGAGAAATGTTTGCTGCGGGGCCCAGCAAGGAGAATGGGTGCCTTGCACTCAGCAACCCTAAATTCCCGATGGTTTTGGGTTTGGGTCGGGGGAGAAATTTTTTATAGGCAAAATGTGAGAAGAGAGCTGTAGGTATGTGGCTTTCATTTGATCGGCTTGCTCCAGGAACCTTGCCCCCAGCTGAAGTTACCCTCCTCCACCTGGGTGGGGGCCTTAGTTTCTGCAGAAGAACTCAACGGTGTTGTTATACACAGGTTCTTGAGGAGGAACCAGGACCCTGCCCCAAGGCTGGACTATTGTTTCTTGACGGCTCCTGTGTTGTTTCTGTGTCCCTTCCCTTCCCATTAGCAACTGTTTGGATGTGCCCTCGAACTCAAACTCAGGGAAGGTCAAGGAGGCTGAAAGAAGCCTATTTCCTACACAGATAGAAGGAGGAGGGAGGACCCCACAGGGTCCCACTCAGTTCCTAGGCCCCTCGGGAGAGGTGCCGGGTTGGACCCTCTGTGGGAATCCTCATACAGAACTGAGGTCCACAGCTGCCAGTTTCGTGGGTCTGATCTTAAGTCCCCCTGGAAAGCAAGCATCCATTTCAATTGATTTTTTAAAAAAATAAACATATATTCACTTACAAGAAAAAAACTTATAGATGGTAACTTACAGGAAGGGGGACCCCATTCCAGGGCCCAAGAGTGGGCTCTTGTCTAACTCTCAGAAACGAATTGTCCGGAGACACGCGTGCAGACAGAGCAGGAGCCTCTGCTGGGAAGAGGTGCCCGTGCAGAGAGCAGCAGGGCAAGAGGGCCCAGAGCCGCCCTGCCTGTGGCTCGTGGTCTCGGCGTCTATGGTGATGGGGTCGGTTCCGGGCTGTCTCTGGCCAGTCCTTCTGACTCAAGGTCCTTCCTGGTGGCCCATGCAGCCAAGATGGATCCCACGAGGATTCTGGGAGATTGGCAGGACGCGTGGGCTGGTGTCTCCTCTCCCCTTTTGACCTTTCCTGAATTCCTCCAGATGGTGGTAGCTTGTTAGTTCCGCATTCCTTACCAGGACCTCATGTTGTAAGATAACTCATACAAGTGGTGACTCTCCTGTCTGGCAAGGGCGGGCAGTTTTGGTCAGTGGTTCCTATGCATTTTTGTGGCATGAATGAATGAATTAGTGAAAAACTTCAATATGAAGACCAGAAAGCGCCTGTGCCGATGAGGGGCAGCGGGCATCAGACCTACATCTAATGTCAGGGGCTGGACAGTGAGACGGGAATCTCCACGTTGAGATGAGGAAGTGTGTGTGTGTGGGGGGGGCAGCCAGGCTGCAGGCACATTCAGAGTCCGTCCCTTCTTAGCTGTGGATCCCATGACAGTCCCAGGTTCTTCCTCCCACTGCCCATTAGTCCACCCAGAAGAGCAGCTTACCTTGCTCTCCATGGCCTTTCATTCATTCAGTCACCCGTTCATTCATTCATTCCTTGAGCAAAAATTTATACACACTGAACCCTGGAAGCACTGCCCAGTGAAATAAGCCAAAGTCCAGCCGTCTGAGCGTCCAGTACAGGGGAATCTAGGGAGGCAGAAAGTTGACTGATGGCTGCTTAGGGCTGAGAGATGGGGGTAGGGAGGACCGGATGGGGGACAGGAAGATGAGAGCTGAAGGGAAGAGGTTTCTTTAAAAAAAAAAAATTATTTATTTGGCTGTACCAGGTCTGTGGCATGTGGGATTGATTGTGTTCCCTGACCAGGGATTGAACTCAGGCCCCCTGCATTGGAAGCGTGGAGTCTGAGCCACTGGACCACCAGGGAAGTCCTGAGAGGTTTTTGTTTTTTGTGTTTTTTTGGTGAGGAAAAGTTCTAAAATTGACTCTGGTAACGTCTGCACAGCTGTGTAAATATGCTAAAAACCATGGAATTGTACAAATTACTTGGATGGATTGTATTGTATGTGAATTCTATCTCAACAGCCTACTTAAAAAAACATATATATGTATATATATTTATGGAGTACCTACTGTGTGCCAGGTAAACTAGGGGCTCAGGGGTGGATAAAAGTGAACACAGTCCTCCACCACATACAGTCTGACGGAGGAGCCAGCCACTAGACAACTCATCTTTTTCACAAGGGCAGTGTACAGAGCTAAACGGACGTGCAGGCTGGAGGGAGCACCTTCCAGGACCGGGCAACACAGAGCTGACCCAGAGGAGCTGGAAATGACCAGCCTTTCGGGGAGACAGGGAGGTGGGAACAGCCTTCCAGACAGAGGGAAGGGAGAGGCCAGAGGCCCCGAGGCAGCGCCTGGCCCTTGGAGGGAATAGCCGAGGAGGAGGAAGTGTGGGGCCAGGAGAGACAGGCTAGGCCCCTGAGGTCTTGGTCCCCCTGCGTGGGAAGTGCTGCGGGTTGCAGCTGGGCAGTGGAGGGAAGCGGGAACGTGATCCTTTTGGAGGACAGAATCCCTGGGTCTTATTGTGCAATGGACCGAGGGCCCAGCGGTGGAGGCAGGAGGGGCCGACACCTCACCTCCCCCACTGTATTAAGATGTGCTTTCTTCCGGGGAGGGGGGCTTCCTGTTCATGAAACAGGAAGTAAGGTCTGTTTAGCTAGCAGCAGGCTGGCAGCAGACTGAGGATAGAGGGGCCCGAGGAAGCGGGGGTCGGGCAGGCAGCCACAGGTGAGGCCTGGCCGCCCCAGTTCACGCCCGTGTGCCTCTGGTGGCCAGGACGAGTGAGGGCAGGGCAGCTGCTCCTACGCCCCTGGGCCCCGGGCTGCTGCAGAACCGGGCACTGGGGGCGGGAGGCAGCGTTCCCGGACTCCAGGCCCTTGACGTCAGTGTTGCCATGGAGACCCTTGCTTCCATCAGCACGTGTTGCAGCTGCAGGAGACCCCCAGGCAGGGAAAGCTCGGCAGGGTGGAGGAAACAGAAAAGAGCAGGACCCCGCAGACCTGCGGCCCTGCCCCTGAGCAGGGTCCTTGAGAGGGCAGGGGTGCCAGTCCTGGAGGGGACCCTACAGCTCTCCATCTGGGTGGTGGCCAGGCCCCCCGACATGCTCCTTTGCTGCAGTCTGAGAGATGCCTTGGTATGGAACAGCTCGGGCTGTGCCCTTTCCCCACTGTAGCAGCCAAGGAAGGGGGGGAGTCGGGTGTGCTCCCTCTACTGACCCCTCCCACCCCTCACTCCCAGCTCCATTGTTGTGTTTCAGATGCCTCCTCATTCAACCATTTCCTGAGCCCTCCACATGTCAGATGCTCTGTGAGTGCCCCTGATCCCAGCTAGGGATGCTGGCCTGCTGCTCATGGGCAAGCACACCTATGAAATGGTGTTTTCTTTGTCTTTAAACCTTGTTCTCTGAAATCTTTGCAGTTTCCAAAAGACATCTTCAGTGGCAAAATGCCCAGGCTAGCTGAGAACTTCAGGCTCCCATTCAACTCTGTGTCCATTTCACAGCTCTTCTGGTTTCTGAGTCCCTGCCTCCTCCCCGGGGTGGGGTGAAGGTGAAGAGGGGCCGTCGTTCTTGTCTGGGCATTGCTGTTTCTCTGAGTGGTCACAGGGCTGTCGAGTGAGAAACGAAAAACACCACCTAAAAGTTGAGAATTAGTTTGATTTGAGGACATTACTGAGAGCTAGGGCCACACAGGCAGCCTCTCAGATTGCTCTGAGGGACTGGTCCAGAGAAAGGAGGGAGGAGCCGGGACTTATAGGCGCTTTAGCTGGGAAAAGTAGAAAGGCTACAGAAGGTTATTGCCAACCACAGAAGCGAACATCTCAAGTCAATGATTTTGGTGTCTTTCTATGTATGGGAAAGTGCGAGTGTCTAGGCTCACTGGAATAATTCCTGTGATAGGCATCTTAGCTGTCTGGGGCTCCCCCAGATGGCATTAGTGGTAAAGAGCCCGCCTGCCAGTGCAGGAGATGTGAGAGCCATGGGTTCGATCCCTGGCTCGGGAAGATCCGCAACCCCCTCCAGTGTTCTTGCCTGGAGACTCCCCATGGACAGAGGAGCCTGGCGGGCTACAGTCCATAGGGTCGCAGAGTCAAACACCACCGAATCGACCTCACATGCCCTTAGCTAGCTAGGGACAGTGTCCTGTGTTTTCCCATCCTGAATCCCCTCAGGGTATACCATTGGTTGGCTGGAGTGGCTCATGACCTGATGACTGGCAACGTTCCCTGTCTCAGAATGGCAGGCATATTCTCTGTTTACTGAAATGGCAGGTGCCCTGTTTCTGTCACCGGGGTAGCCCAAATGTGTGCTTCTAGGAGACGTGTGTGGGTGTGAGCAGAGGTGAGGGAGCCCACAGGGCCGCTCCTCTGTGGCCCCCTCTCCCTGCGGCCTGTCTCCCACCTTCCACTCCCTCTCGGGGCTGGAGGCAGAGGTCTCCTTGTGGAATGATGCTCGGGCCCTGCTGGCTTCCTGGTGCCCGTGGGACTCCCAGAAGCTCACACGTCCCTGACCTGTTGTGGTGACCTCCTACATCCTGGCACCTCTTGCCAGCTCTCTTCTCCTGTGGGGAGGGAGGGGGTGGTTCTCAGAGGAGGAAATGAGGCCGGTGGGCTCAGCCGGGCAGGACCCTCCCCACGAGGGGGCCAGCCGTCTCTAGGAGCCAGCGTATATTCCTGGGCGGTGCAGGCTTTGGCAGGACCAGGTACTGGTCACATATGATCTGAGAGTCGTGTTTCTTGGTAAGTCCTCTGGCTCGTCTCAGGCCTTAAACAGAGGACACATTTAGAAATCGTTTATTCATTCACTCGACGCGCGTCTCCTATGTGCTAGGCCCTGTGTTCTAGGATGGTGGCTGGATGGGTGGGTGTGTACGTGAATAAATGAATAAATAGCTAGGTAGATCAATGGATAGACAGATGGAGAAATGAATGGATAGGTGGGGGTGTGGATGGGTCGGTAAATGGAAGCTATGCATAAGAGGTTGGTTTAGTGACTCCTGAGTGGATGTGTTTATTATGCAACAAATTATCCCAAAGTTTACTGGCTTAAAACAGACACTGTCTTACCACTTTGGTGGGATCGGAATTCAGAAATAACTTAACTGGGTAGTTCTGACTCAGGATCGCGCCTGTGGTTGCAACCAGAGTGTCGGATGGGACTTGACTGGGACTGCAGCATCCGCTTATTTATTTTCTTTTGTCTGTTTTTGGCCGTGCTGGGTCTTCGTTGCGGAGCATGGGTTTCTCTTGTTGTGGTGAACAAGCTCTGGAGCACCCAGGCTCAGGACCTGTGGCACGTGGACTCTCAGGCTGCTGCACAGGGCTTAGTTCCCCCACAGCGTGTGAGATCTTAGTTCCCTGACCGGGGATCGAACCTGCTTGCCCTCCGCTCGTAGGTGGATTCTTAGCCACTGGACCGCCAGGGAAGCCCCAGTTTCTGCTGCTGTGACGGCTCCCTCTTGGGGCTGTTGGTGGACAGCCTATTTCTCTATCACCGTCACTCCTCCTCTTATTTAATTTTCCTCTTTGTTAGAAGCAAGTCACTAAGTCCTCACGCTCAGGGGGAGGGAAATTAGGCTCCATCTTTTGAAGGAAGGGCATCAGAGAATTTGGGGACAGATTTTAAAACCATCACAACAGATAGAGGGATTGGCATGCCCACTCTTCTTCCTGCATGCTGGAGTCTTCGAATAATCTTAGACCAGGGACCGCCCTCCACCCCCCAATCATGACCATATGTTAAATTCATCTGGGACACTTAGAACGTATCAGTGTTCAGGGCTCAACCCCCAGATCATCTTATTAGTCTGATGAAACCTGTGGACGTTTGTATTGTGTTTTATAACCTGATGCTGAGAAAGATTGAGTGCAGAAGAAGGGGGTGACCGAGGATGAGATGGTTGCATGGCATCACCGACTCAACAGACATGAGTTTGAGTAAACTCAGAGAAATAGTGAAGGACAGGAAAGCATGGTGTGCTGCAGTCCATGGGGTCGCAAAGAGTTGGACACAACTGAGTGGCTGAATGAAATCAGCAAACTTTAATCATGAAACCCACAGCATGTGCGTTCCCACTACATGGGTGTTTTATTTTTTTTTTAATTGTGGTAGGGTTTTTTTATTGTGGTAAAATATACACGACACAACACTTGCCATTGAAGCCATTTTTAAATTTAATTTTTGTTTTGTATTGTAGCTGATTTACCAATGCTGTGTTCGTTTCCAGCGTGCAGCAAAGTGATTCAGTCACACATAGACATATACCAGCTCTCTTTCAGACCCTTTCCTGTATACGTCATTCCCGAGGACGGAATAGGGTTCCTGGGGCTACGCAGTAGGCCTTGTTGATTATCTGTTTTATGTATAGTAGTGTGTGTATGTTAATCCCTGACTCCTAGTTTTTCTCTTCCCGACCTTTCCCCTTTGGTAGCCATAAATTCGTTTTCAAAGCCTGTGAGTCTGTTTCTGTCTTGTAAATGAGTTCATTTGCATCACTTTTTTTAGGTTTCACATATAAGTGATATCATATGATGTTTGTCTTTCTCTGTCTGACTTCAAGGCTTCCGCTGTGGCTCAGCGGTATAAAGAATCTGCCTGCAATGCAGGAGACACGGGTTCGATCCCTGGGTAGGAAGATCCCCTGGAGAAGGGCATGGCAACCCACTCCAGTATTCTTGCCTGGAGAATCCCATGGACAGAGGAGCCTGGTGGCTGCAGTCCATGGGGTCATGGAATGTGAAGTCAAGTGAGCCTTAGGAAGTATCACTACCAACGAAGCTAGTGGAGGGGATGGAATTCCAGTTGAGCTATTTCAAATTCTAGAAGATGATGCTGTGAAAGTGCTGCACTCAATATGCCAGCAAATTTGGAAAACTCAGCAGTGGCCACAGGACTGGAAAAGGTCAGTTTTCATTCCAATCCCAAAGAAAGGCAATGCCAAGGAATACTTTAAAAAACCGCACAATTGTACTCATCTCACATGCTAGCAAAGTAACACTCAAAATTCTCCAAGCCAGGCTTCAACAGTACGTGAATTGTGAACTTTCAGATGTTCAAGCTGGATTTAAAAAAGGCAGAGGAACCAGAGATCAAATTGCCAAGATCCGTTGGATCATGGAAAAAGCAAGAGAGTTCCAGAAAAACATCTACTTCTGCTTTATTGACTATGCCAAAGCCTTTGACTGTGTGGATCACAATAAACTGTGGAAAATTCCTCAAGAGTTGGGAGTACCAGAGCACCTGACCTGCCTCTTGAGAAATCTGTATGCAGGTCAGGAAGCAACAGTTAGAACCGGACATGGAACAACAGACTGGTTCCAAATAGGGAAAGGAGTACGTCAAGGCTGTATATTGTCACCCTGCTTATTTAACTTACATGCAGAGTACATCATGAGAAATGCTGGGCTGGAGGAAGCACAAGCTGGAATCAAGATTGCTGAGAGAAATATCAATAACCTCAGATATGCAGATGATACCACCTTTATGGCAGAAAGTGAAGAAGAACTAAAGAGCCTTTTGATGAAAGTGAAAGAAGAGGGTGAAAAAATTGGCTTAAAACTCAACATTCAGAAAACTAAAATCATGGCATCCAATGCCATCACTTCATGGCAAATAGATGGGGAAACAATAGAAACAGTGAGAGACTTTATTTTTAGGGGCTCCAAAATCAGTGCAGATGGTGACTGCAGCCATGAAATTAACAGACATTTGCTCCTTGGAGGAAAAGCTATGACAAACCTAGACAGCATATTAAAAAGCAGAGACATTACTTTGTCAGCAGAGGTCCATCTAGTCAAAGCTATGGTTTTTCCAGTAGTCATGTATGGATGTGAGAGTTGGACTATAAAGAAAGCTTAGTGCTGAAGAATTGATGCTTTTGAACTATGATGGAGAAGACTCTTGAGAGTCCCTTGGACAGTAAGGAGATCCAACCAGTCAATCCTAAAGGAACTCAGTCCTGAATATTCATTGGAAGGACTGATGTTGAAGCTGAAACTCCAATACTTTGACCACCGATGCGAAGGGCTGACTCATTTGAAAAAACCCTGATGTTGGGAAAGATTGAAGGCGGGAGGAGAAGGGGACGACAGAGGATGAGATGGTTGGATGGCATCACCGACTCAATAGGCATAAGTCTGAGTTAACTCGGAGAGCTGGTGATGGACAGGGAGGCCTGGCGTGCTGCAGTCCATGGGGTTGCAAAGAGTCGGACATGACTGAACTGAACTGAACTGACTTCACTTAGTATGATAATCTTCAGGTTGATCCATATAGCTGCAAATGACATTACTCCATTCTGTTTCGTGGCTGAGTCATATGCCATTATATATATTACATATTATGTACCTTACATATTATATATATTATGTTGTTGTTATTGTTCAGTTAGTTGCTCAGTCATGTCCAACTTCTGTGAGCCCACGGACTGGAGCGTGCCAGGCTTTCCTGTCCTTCACTGTCTCCCAGAGTTTGCTCAGTTTCATGTCCACTGAGTCAGTGATGCTATCTACTCATCTCATACCTTGGTCACCCCCTTCTTTTGCCTTCAATCTTTCCCAGTATCAGTCTTTTCCAGTGACTCAGCTCTCTCGCTCTCTCTCACACACACACACAGTGGTGGAGGATAACCACCACCACTCTCTCTGACACACACCGCGCGTCTTCTTTACCCATTCCTCTGCTGATGGACATTTAGGCTGCTTCCGTGCCTTGACTGTTGTGAACTGCTGCAGTGAACAGTGCGGGGTGCACTTTACCCAGTCCCTGATAATCTCTGTTCTCCTCTCTGTTTCTGTGAATTCAACTGCTCTGGGAAACTTACATAAATGGGGTCATACGGTGTCTGTCCTTTTGTGTCCGGCTGTTAATACAGGAAGCACAGTGTGTTCCAGCTCCAGGCAGGTAGCAGGTGTCGGATTTCACTCCTCTCATGAAAGAGTAACATCCAGTATATATGCCACGTTTTGCTCATCCCTTCCTCTGTCGATGGGCATCTGGGTCGTTTCCATATTGGTATTGATATTTTTTAAAAGCTCCAAGGTGATTCTGATGTGCAAGTAGGCATGAAAACCAAGGCCTTCGTTCTCAATCCCGGCTGCCCGTTAGAATTACCTGGGAGCTGTAAAACACAGAAAAACTCCCACAAGCCCGATGCTGGTGCCCATGCAGACAGACCTGCCTCAGTGGCAGCGCCTCTAAAGGTGGGCCCCCGGAGTCCGGATGAAGGCCTGCTTGCCGGGGTCCAGCCGGTGGATCCAGGGAATTCGAAGCGGGGATGGGATGGAGTCAGAGAGGAAAAACTTATTTTTTCAGAAATACAAGATTAGGAAATAATAGTATAGTAGGAAAATTTAAGTGGAGAAAAGAGGCTGAATAACTTGGTTTATGTGGAAAGCCAATAAAATCTCACGACAAGAGATTTGCACCATCTACATGGGCCACCAGCGTCATCTTGAATATCAGGGGGTGCCCCGCCTTGGGCACCCCCTCGCGTGGATCTTAGAAGCCAGGGCAAGTAAGTAGACATGGCGAGCCTCCCCGTTCCAGATGGGAATTCAGCCGTAAAAGGAGACGGAGGGAGAGGGAGAAAGAGAAAGAGACACGGGGGAAACCAGTCCTTCCAATGACTGGCCCTGGCCCCTATTGTCCTTCAAGGCCTTTTACACCTTTTTTTTTTTTGTACATAGAGATCAATGGGTAATACAAAATTATGCTGTGTTAGCAGCCCAGACTCTTATCAAAACCAGGCTTTTCTCTCTGCATACCTAGTTGTATACAAAAGTCTTAAGTGATTTACATCATCTTCAGGCCAAAAGGCCAATTAACATTTTACGACCCTTTTCTGATAATGGTTTGTTAACCAGAAGGCTTATTTGTGTTAAAAGTGTTAACATCAAAACTACTATATATCTTTTTCCATATCCCGTTTATATTGATTAACATCCTCTCAGGTGCCCAAGAGATAAAGAATAAGGAGGTCTGGCAGCAATCATTGAGTCAACAGTGAAATCCTGTCACCAATATGTTTTTTGCTCTTTAGAAAAGGCTCTGTAACTTTAAGATACTTCAAGCTTTGTGCCCCTCGCAGTTGGGGGCTGTAAGCAATTCACAAGCTGCAAAAGGTCCGGGGAACCTGTTAGGCAAATTAGAGCATTTAAGTTAGAGCGTTATCAGAAGGAGTTGAGCAGAAACACTCCTTTCAAATGCAGAAGACTAAAACCCTGAGTTGACTTTTTCCAGAGAGTGTCAGAAGAATAGGAAAAGCACAATGTCAGGCAGATTCTTATTTTTGGGGTACATGCTCAGGAAATACTAGGGGGAAACCCTGAGACTTCGAATCATCCTTGCCCATCGAGTCTCTTGCCATATGACCCTGTCACGGGTGGGAATCCTCACGCTGGCTCCCGGCAGCAGGCATTTTCTGGTTTTCCTATTTTTTGGAGTGTAGATGCTCAGGAAAACTCAGGGGGAATCTCTGCCGCATGACCTTGTCACGGGTGGGATTCCCACGCTGGCTCCTGGCACCCACTTCCTTCCAGCAATAGAAGGCGCAGGCGCATGGACTCATTTCCAAGTCTCTGCTGCCCCCTGGTGGCACAACTGACAGCATTCCTGGGAGCCTCGCTCTCCAGGACGGGCTTGCCCACCCACTGGGAGCCCACAGTGCCAGCCCTGCCTAGGGGTTGGGGACCCTGTAGAGCTCGACCTATCCCCACGCCCCTCACTGCGCTTCCTCGCTGCCCTTGCGTGGCTCCACGTCTAGAGGGACAGAGAAGGTTGTTAGAGAGGAGAGGAGACAGACAGGCGGAAGACTCCACTTCGTGTGAACTTGAGTAAGTCATTTGAACTGTGCCTTGGTTTCCCAGGCTTTCACGTGAGGATAATCACCACCACTCCTCTGACGAGTCCCTGAGATCGCTGGTGGTTATGTGTGTCAGCCTCCGGAAGGACCCAGGGCCCTTGTGTCCACCTCAGGCATTTGGGGCTGGGTTGTTCCCTGTACTGGAGCAGTCCTGGGCATGGTGGGGTGTTGAGCAGCTGCTGGGCTTTCGCCCACTAGCTGCCAATAGAAGCCCTCCATTGTGATCCTCAAAAATGTCTCCAAATGTGGACAGATGTCCCCTGAGTACAAGGTTGCCAGATAAAATACAAGTTTCCCAGTTACGTTTACATCGCAGATAAAAAGCTCATAACTTTTTAGTGGAATCATTTTGCAAAGACTGCATTTTTATTTGTTAAGTCAGGAAACCCTACCTGGGGATAGAATGACCCATTTGAGAGCCCCCGTCCTGGCGAGCTGTTGATAACTGTTTAGGAGGCCCAGATGCCAGATGGGGAGGTTGCTTCTGGGTGGAACTGGGTTGAGACCACCATGGGTGCCATCTGGGGGCACACCCAGCAATGGTCAGCCCAGGACTAGGGGCCCCCGTCGAGGCGGAAGCTGGGTTCACATTTGGGCCTTCTCAGTGACACACTGAGGGCCAGGCTGGGAGAGGCCACCCTGCTTCCCACACTGGGGGCTGCTGGGGGCAGGGCAGCTTGTGGCCGACCACAGATCAGAGCAATGCACCCCCCAGCTCTTCCCCAGGGGTAGCCAGGCCCTCAGTGACGGAGGTTCAGGCCCAGCTTACTCACTTGCAAGGGGAAGGAACTGGGCCAGAGAGAGGCAGTGACTAGCCCCAAGTCACACAGCCAACTCGTGGTGGTGCAAACCTAGGGTCTAGGCCTTCAGGCCAGGACTCCTGGCCCTGGGTGGAGCCTGGAGTGTCCTTGGTTCCTCGTAAGTTCTCTAGGAGCTCCCGGCACTTTCAGACACAGAGAGAGGCACTCAGCACAGGCTTCATGCCGAGGCTGGGCCCCCTGCGGTCCGCAGCTGCCCCCTCATTCTACTGCAGGGGAGCCTTGGGGCTCCTTCTGGGGCTGTCCCTGTGATGACCAGCTCTTGTTTCTGTCCGATGGGGAAAAGTGACTTGGGGAAGTGGAGACACACATGGGTTCAGAGCCAGATGGTCTGGGGCTGGAGACCGACTCTGTCTCTCCCTGACTGTGACCTGAGGCACCCAGGGCCTCAGTTTCTTCATCTGTAATATGGGAGTGATGAAAATGGTACCCACTTTGTAGGGCTGTTTTAAGGATTTAATGGCTTAACAATTCTGAGTGCTTAAGACAGTATGTGGCAGGTAGGAAGGTTTACTATGTCTCTAACTTTCACCCCTTCTTGTGATGTCAAGCCTCCGTCCCTCAGGGAGCTGATTCAGTGGGGCTGTCAGTCACAACCCTCCTCTAAGGGGTATATTGACTCAGGCAAGACCAATCACTGTACCCTACTGCCCTGGGAAGTTGCTGGGTTAGTGAGTAAGACCAGCCTGATGAAGGTCTAGTTCAGTCCCTGGATCCAGCCTAACCTGAAGCCTGTTTACTCCCTGGGATTCCCAACATGTAAGACTATAATGCTCTTATTTTGTTTAAGCAAGTTTGAATAGAGTTCTGATCCATATCCCTTCTTTGCTCCATAGGATGTGAAGGGTTTCCGCAGGACAGTCCCCTTCTCCCATGGGCTAGGGTCCCCAGTCTTGGTTTTGATCCAGCCCCATAGTGGATCACTCTTGCTCACTCAGAGAGGCAGGTCTTCTTGCTCACTCAGAAAGGCAGGTCTTCTGTGTCTGAGCTGCAATCAGGGCTCACAACAAATAGAGTACCTACCATGCCCTAGATATGGTGCTGGGGCTTTTGTTGTATTTGCAGCTGAGGCGGCTTTGACTGAGAGAGGTGCAATGACTTGCTCATGGCCACACAGTAAGGAAGTAGAATCCCTTCCATTTGAACCCAAGCAGTCTGACTCCAAAGCAGAGGTACTTCTCACAGCACCCAGCGGCTTACTATTGGTGGGGGCATTTTTTTCCCCATATATATATATAATATAAAATTCACCATCGAAGAGAGGGGATTTTTGAAAGGCAGATATACCAAAAGATGATGTAGAGAATTGACTACTCCCAGTGGGCTGGTGCCCCTGGAGAATGGAGGCCTGGGCTCATTCATGTAACACGTTACGGGGCCCCTACTAGGTGTCTGGCGGGGTCCAAGGCAGGGCCCAGCGTTCAAGATGAGACCATGAGAGGACTCAGGTGAAGGGTTTAAGGTGATGCTGCTTCTCAGGGTTGACTCTGCACAGCCCCCTGCCCCAAGGTGACCCCACCCCAAATCCTGCGCCAGCAGCCTGGCTTGGACACTCTAGTCCCAGCCCAGGTTCGAGATCAGACTTTGCTTTTCTGCTGCAGGGGCCATGGGTACTCGATACCTGGTCAGGGCACTAAAGTCCCACAAGCACCCCACCCCAGCCCCGAAAAAGATCAAGGAGAGTTTAGATGACCCAGCAGACACACAGTCCAGCCAGAAAAGGAGCTTCCGACACACTGTCCCTGAGGAATGATTGTTGGCAAGGTTTCCAGGGTGGGGGCCACTTGGCACAACATGGCCGAATCTCTGGGGGTCTGGAGGGAAGACTGAGCTCGTGGGTACACCAGGTTACTGCCTGTGACAGCATCCTCAAGGGCAGGGACATCGCCACCATCAGGGCCCCTCTCCAGGGTGCTGATGTTCCAACTGCGGCTCTCAAGCTGGCTGGCCCCTCCTCAGAGGCCTGGGCCCAGCTCTGAGACCCCCCCCCCAAGCCTCCACGTTGCCATCATCACCTGCTTCCCGTGTTCCTCCAGCCCCGGGGGTGGTGGCCACCCTGGGTCACATTAGCCCACAGTACCTCATCATCCCCGTGTTGTCTTTTGAGTTCACAACCCCTGGCCGGCAATCCCATCACAGTGTCTCTGAGCAAAGAAGCAGGGTGCTTTTGGAGTCCTAGAGGGAGTCTTGGTGACTCCGGAGGAAAGAGTGTCAGCTGGGCAAGGAGCGGAAGATGATGCAGGCAGAGACGCCCGCAGGACCAGAAGTCGTGAGGCTGGAGGGACCAAGGCACGTTCCCAAAGCCGAGGGCGCTGGAGGAGTGACAGGGTGAGGCTGCACGGGTCGGCCCTTGTGGGCTGTGGAACAGAGCCTGGATGAGATCCCGAGGGCACTGCGGAGCCACGGAAGTGTCAAGTGACTAAGTGACGTGGTCCGATTCATTTTCCCAAGGATTGCCATGGAACAGTGAGCCTCCCTTATCAGAGGAGCCTGCCTCACTGGAGGGGGCAGGAGTGGGAGCAGGTCCATTCCAGGGGAGGGTCTCCCTGATGGTGAGGAACAGTCTGCCTGTGGGAACCCCAGGCTTGTGTTCCTGTAAACCCCATCTTGGGCCCTCGCTCCTAACTGCAAATATCCCTGGGGATTTGCTGGCGGCCCGGATGTGCCCAGGGCTTATCTGCTTTGGGCAGAACCTTGTGAGTCCATCAGTGGTTCTTTCCAGGAGATGTCGTAACAAGGAAGAGAACAGTTACTCCCCAGGCTTCTTCTAGGCCCACACCTGTGTCCTTCAAATAATTAAAAAAATTTTTTTGGATTTATTTGTGTATTTATTTTTGGCTGCACTGGGTCTTCACTGCTGGGTGTGGACTTCTCTGGTTGTGGCAAGTGGGGGCTACTCTCTAGTCGCATGGGCGTCTCTTCGTTGTATTGACTTCTCTGTTAGTGGTGCACAGGCTTCAGGCACGAGGGCTCAGTAGTTATGATAAGTGCATGGGCTTAGTTGCCCTGCAGCATGTTGGATCTTCCTGGACCAGGGATCGAACCCATGTCCCCTGCGTTGGCAGGCAGAGTCTTAACAACTGTACCATCAGGGAAGCTCTTCAAATAGTATTTTTAAGTGTATAAAATAAAGTTCAAGGAGCCTTGAGGACGCCGGTTATACTGAATACAGTTAAGATAAAAAGCATCCAAATTTGTGATATAATAATTCCTATGCTTGTTAGTGACATATTTAATAACCAGCTCTAGCAAGCAGTCTAATAATGTTAGACTTTCCAAGAAGTGAGGAGCATCGACGATATTTTCAGATGTCGGCAACAACTTTGTGTGGTGTGAAGACAGCTGCAGTTTCTGAGAGTGAGGAAGTCACAGGCCTTGCTGATACTTCTGTGTCCTTTGCCTACAGTCGTCATGGGAGGAAACGTGAAATTTCAGTTAAAGGTCAGCATACATGAAGGTGTCACTTTCCCCCACATCTGTATTAGTCAGCGGCTGCCATAATGACATACCATAGCCTGAGTGGCTTCAGTCAGTATCAGTCACCTCAGAGATGCAGATGCCACCACCCTATGTCAGAAAGCAGAGAGGAACCAAAGAGCCTCTTGATGAAAGTGAAAGAGGAGAGTGAAAAAGCTGGCTCAAAACTCAGCATTCAAAAAATAAAGATCATGGCATCCGGTCCCATCACTTCAAGGCAAATACATGGGGAAACAATGGAAACAGTGACAGACTTTATTTTCTTGGGCTCCAAAATCACTGCAAATGGTGACTGCAGCCATGAAATTAAAAGACACTTGCTCCTTGGAAGAAAACCTATGACCAACCTAGACAACGTATTAAAAAGCAGAGACATTACATCACCAACAAAAGTCGTCTAGTCAAGGCTATGTTTTTTCCAGTGGTCATGTATGGATGTGAGAGTTGGACCATAAAGAAAGCTGAACGCTGAAGAATTGATGCTTTTGAACTGCGGTTTTGGAGAAGACTCTTGAGAGTCCTTTGGACTGAAAGGAGATCCAACCAGTCAATCCTAAAGGAAATCAGTCCTGAATATTCACTGAAGGACTAATGCTGAAACTGAAGCTCTAGTACTTTGGCCACCTGAGGCTAAGAACTGACTCATCAGAAAAGACCCCAATGATGAGAAAGATTGAAGGCAGGAGGAGAAGGGGTCCATAGAGGACAAGATGGTTGGATGGCATCACTGACTTGATGGATATGAGTTTGAGCAAGCTCTGGGAGTTAGTGATGGACAGGGAACCCTGGCGTGCTGCACTCCATGGAGTCGCAAAGAGTCAGACAGGATGGGTGACTGATCTAATTGAACTGAATGACTTCAATGCCAGATATTTATTTCTCATAGCTCTGGAGGCTGAAAGCCTGAGATCAAGATGCTGGCCAATTTAGTCCCTGGTAAGAACCCACTTCCTGGCTGTCAAACAGCTGCTTTGTCACTGTGTCCCGACATAGCATTAATGCCATGATAGAGGGTCCTACCCTCTTGACCTTTAACTATAATCATCCCCCAACCCCTCCACTCGCCGCTTAAGTATCATCATGTGGAGGATATTAGGGGCACACAGACTGTCATCAGAAATAGCATCCAAATTCATGGACCCCTTTAACCACAATCCTCAAAATAAGCTGTTCTAGTGGAAAGGGCCTGCATGTTTATTAGAAATACTTTCTTGAGCTGCTTAGGGTGGAAGGTGGATGCCTGAAGTATGTTCAAGTGGTAGTGACCACTTAACTGCCTGCTGGGGGATGGGGTCCTTTTGACTGGAAGACCCTTCCCTTTGCTGAGCACCCAAATGCACCTGGCTCTGGAGTTAGGACTCCCTGGGTGTAAACCTCATTGTCTCCCTACTAGCCTCAGTTTACTCATCAATTCGATGGGGTAATAATCCCTCTGGTGAGTATTTTTGTTTGTTTGTTTGGTTGGTTGTGCCAGATGTGTGTTGAGGTACATGAAATCTTTGATCATCATTGGAGCACATCGTGTCTTTTAGATGTGGTCTGTGGAATTGAATCCCGACTGGGGATTGAGCCCCAGCCCCCTGCATTGGGAGCACAAAACTTTAGCCACTGGACCGCCAGGGAGGTCGTGTTCATGGGTGACTAACTGGCTCATCTGTGTGAAGCGTCACCCAGCGTGCATCCTGGCAGACAGGCACGGTCTAACCCAACATCCACCTTCCCGTCTGGGTCCGTCTCCCACCTGCCTTGAGCGAACAAGTTCGCACACACTCCAGGTCCGTGGGTTGATGGCGTGGACTGTCCCTGACCTGATGATCACGGGTGTGATCATCCGATCCCACCTAAGCTCGTCCCTGTGTTCCATCTCCCTTCAGACGGCAGCTCAGGCAGAGGCACTTCGTCCGCGTTGGGAGCTGATGAGAACTTGGGCTCAGGGCTTTCACTTGACCTGGTGGGTCAGGAGCTCTCCTTCCTTGTGGATGGGAAGCTGGGAGAAAGGAAACTTGGAGCTCCTGAGGCTACTGTGAGAGACAACCTGCCTGAGGGCAAAGTCCTCATCGAGGGAAATGACAGGGCGAGATGGAGAGAGGCTGCGTATCACGACACCGTCTGACCTTCTGGGTCCAGCTGTGATCACAGGCCTGGGCTCTTAGTTACATGAGCTGATCACCTCCCTTCTTATTCAAGCCAGTTTAGTTGACTTTTCTCTCACTTGCAAGCAGAAGATTCCAGTTGCACAGCAGTAGTCTCCATAAGTGCTGCAGTTGACCCTCGAACAACATGGGTCTGACTTTGGTCAATACGTACTTACCCCGCAACTCATAGTTGGATCCCTGGATGCAGAACCTGGGATTGTGGGGTGGGATGCAACTGACTGTGATGTTATAGGCAGATTTTTGACTTCGAGGGGGTCGGCACCAGAAGCCTCTCATTGTTCAAGAGTCACCTGTAGTAGTGGTGGGGGTGATGAGGCAGGTGTGGGGAAGGAGCTGCTAAAGACCTTAATTGCTCTGAATGGTGACAGGAAAAGGAATTTAAAATTTTGAGAGAAATGCAGAGAGCTGGAAAGGGAAGGAAGGGGAGATACAAAAAACTGCTTTTTCTAGAACAAAAAGGTCTAATCTTAACCCCAACACTATTGTGGATTTTAAAAATAATTGTGCAGTGGAACTTTCCATCCTTCCATAAACATTTGGTGAAAAATATAGGAATCGTTAAATATAAATGAACCTCAGAGAAGGGGCTGTATTCAGTTACACTTGGTGTCAGAGTTTCCCTTGCTTCTGTTGCGACCCCATGCCAGGGTGTCCAGCTGCAGAGATTGAATCTTGGCTGGTCTAAGCCAAAATGACATTCCTCACCCTCTTCCCACTGATTGCACGTGTGCTCTTAGTTAGATGAGCTGATCACCTCCTTGGTCCTGACCTACCAGAAGTAGGTAGGGTTTCCAGAAGCCTTCCATGATGACCTGTGGCCGCATAGACCTTTGTTTTCTCTGAGTTCCAGTATTCTCTGAGTGTTGCCATCAAATATTTCTGCCTCTGACTATTCTCTGTCTCTCCCAGCTTGAATTTTCTTGAATTCCACCTATACCCCCTGAAGTGTGCTTGTGCACACATGCTCACACACACACACACACACACAAACACACCCTTTCAAAACAATGACTATAACTTTTAGGGACTGTATTCAAAATATTCAACATTCAAGAAGACTTGAGCACTGAAGTGTGAATGGCCACTGGCCACAGACAGCTGGCCATCTGGCAAATGCCAGCTGCATATCAACCCCAAGGACAGCATGGGCTGGGTCCTGCGGATGCAGTGATAAAGCATGTACATTTATTGCTCTCAACTCAGGCAGTCTGGGAGCTTCTTTAAGAAAATGTAGGTACATCTAGAATATAAGCATCTAGTATTTCCCCTGTAAACCTGAGGCTTTGACCTTGGCTCATGTGAGGAGCTTTCTCCAAAGGGACTCAGCTTAGTCAGGACTGATTCAGCGGATCTCCGTTGGCATGGGCATGTGGGTTTTAACAAAGAGGAGGTTGAGAACTCGGCTTTCAGCTGTTGATTCAGAAGCAGACTCCAGTCGCCAGACTTTATTCTTGAACTTCCTGCCGGCAATGCAACTATTTGACTATCTGAAGGAACCAGATCACTTTTAAAAGGTGCTTCCTTTTTTTCCTTTTTCTTCGCTGCTTAGAAGGTGCGGGTGTCTCAGGGAGGAAGAAACAGGGTGGGCTTCTGAGGAAATATGCCAAAGGAACCAAAGGACCGAACCTCAGGGCCTTTAGAAGACTCAGCAGTGAAATAAATACCATGATCCTCCTAAATGAACCTCTGCTGACCCTGAAGTCTGTCAGAGGTAGTCGCAACCGATAGATTCCCAGGTTGGTGTGGTCACAGAGCCAGTCTGCTGGATAAAGGGAAGTGGAAAGTGATTTTAAGCCTGCTTGGTGCCTCCGGTTTATAAAGACAGTATCTATTCCCACCCCGTCTTTTTGCCACGTGGGCTTACCACCAGGACTCTTTCCAACCTCTTCAACCCCAGTACCGTTTGAGACCACAACTCCCAGAAAACCCTAGGCCGGAAGCGGAAGCATGTTGGCGGATGTGGCAGCACTGTATTCTGGGAAGTGTAGTCTACAGAGGTGGAAAGAGCCTCTGTAGAGGGTCTGTAGAGTGATGCGTTTTGGGGAAGGTAATTTTCAGGTAGCTTGAGAACGGGAAGATGAAAACCAAGACGACATCATCTGAGCATAAAGCTTCGGCGAGAGATTGGCAATTTTTGGATTTGGAGTTACTTTGTAGGGTTTTGGTTTTGATTTTTTTTTTGTTGTTGTTATCTGTCCAACTCTCCCAACATCCAAGGAGGCTATTTTCACTTCTGGGATGTCAGACTGGTCTGGGTTGGTTAATCCTCACTCAAACTGTAGTCTAAATAGATGCAGGTTTTCTCCCTGGGTCAGGAAGATCCCCTGGCGGAGGGCATGGCAGCCCACTCCAGTATTCTTGCCTGGAGAATCCCATGGACAGGGGCCTGGCGGGCCACAGTTCACAGCGTCACAGAGTCAGACACAACTGAGCTACTGAGCACATGAACTGTAGTGACCAGGCTGCCTGGCCTCCTGAGCCTGTTTGCACATCTGTAAAATGAGCGTGTTAAGAATGCACACTTCAGAGGCATACATCAGGCATTGCTTAACAAACCCCTCTTTTTGAATCATAGCAGCTTACTTAACAAACAGATGTGTTTTGTAACAAAGATCAAGAATTCTGCTCCAGGAGAATTCTTTGGGCTTTGTCTTTGGAAGATGGGATTTTCTTTGGATTGTAGCCCAAACTCACAGGGGAAAATGTAAGGAAATCTTGTCAGACAGTGGCTCAACAAGGCTGCATGGCCTACTAGCCAGGACACAGGGAGAAAGTTTGAAAGTATGACAAGCTTCAGGGGCAAGCATCCTCACAGTGTAAGCAGAAGTATTAATAAATATATCCTCTGTAAAGGACTATTTAGCAATACGTTCAGGATTACAAATGCATATGTATGTAAGTACGGTGATTTATCTTCTAAGTGTATTTCTTATAGACCTACTCTATATTCAGAAACTTTCAAAATGACAGTTTTGAAAATGTTCATTGTGTCATTTTGTATAAAACAAATGATTGGAAATCATCTAGACATTTTTGAATAGAGGACTAGCTATACAATTTGTATACACTGGGTACTCTGTTGTCATAAAAAATAATGAGGTGTAATGCCAGCTATGTACTTTTTCTGCAAAAAGAAAAAAAATGTCCTGAAGGATTTGGGGAAATCCAAACTGAGGGATAGTTTGCAAAACTGGCCTGGATACTTAAAAATGTCAGTGTTCTAAAAGACTGGAGAAGCTGGGACTGTTCAGGATTTAGCGACATGACCATAATTGCAATGGGAAATCCTTCGTTGAAACCTGAGTATTTTGAAAGGTTTTTTAAATTAGATACCTGGGCAGTGTGATTATAGGCAGTATAACGCGTGACAGCGTTGTACTGATACTGTGTTTCCTGAATGTGATCATCATGATGTGGTTATGGAGGAGAATATCTTTCTTCTTAGGAGATACCTGATGAAATATTTAGGACTGAAATACTAACTCTTGGATAGCTTAGAAAAAAAAAAAGATAAAACAAACATGGCCTGTATTAATAATCGTTGCTGTTGTTCAGTCACTAAGTTGTGTCCAGTTCTCTGCAACCCCAGGAACTGCAGCACACCAGGCTTCCCTGTCTTTCACTGTCTCCTGGAGTTTGCTTAAACTCATGTCCATTGAGTCAGTGATACCATCCAACCATCTTGTCCTCCGTCACTCCCTTTTCCTCCTGCCTTCAATCTTTCCCAGCATCAGGATTTTTTTCCAGTGAGTCGGATCTTCGCATCAGGTGGTCAAAGTAGTGGAGCTTCAGCATCAGTCCTTCCAGTTAATATTCAGGGTTGGTTTCCTTTAGGATTGACTGGTTTGATCTTGCTGTCCAAAAGACTCTCTCAAAAAGCTAAAAATATGATTATTTATTTTCCCTATTCTTGCAACTTTTTTTTTATAGCATTAAAATATTTCAAAGTAGAAAGTAGGGAGGAAAAAGAAAGAGGAAGTGCCATATGTACTGATAGGGGAAAAGCTTCAACAAGTGTTGGTGAACTTTTTAAAAAGCAAGATGCCGAGTAATAGATGTAGAATGCTGCGTTTTTGTGAAAGAGCGCAAAGTCTGACCCCAGAGGAGAACAGAAGAAAGAGGTGGCAGGGCTGCCTCTGGGAAGGGGAAGTGGGGGCTGAGGGGGCAGGAGCGGGAAGGGATGCTTCTCACATTTAGCCTTCTAGATCTTCTGAATTTTGTATTGCATGTATAATCTATTCAGATTAAAAAAAAAAAATCTAACAACTTCAGAGAAGATTGTTTCTGGGAAAGCACTTGTGGTCAGAAAACCCCAGACTGGGCTCCCCGATTCCCCAGCTGTAGGCCTGACAGCAAACCCAAAACAGAAGGAAGGAAAACCAGTTACTTTCACATCCTTTCCCACATCTGACCCTCATCACAAGTGAGCCAGGCGGGTTTTATTGGGCCCATTTTACAAACTAGGAAAACTGAGGCTCGGAGAGTCTTAGCAACTGGTGCAAAGTCATCTGGTAGGCCACTGCCAGAGCTGGGATGGAAACGGAGTCTTTTCTAGTGGCCCAGCCTGGCTCCTTCCTCCCTCAGGGTACCTGTCTGAGCCCTGAGGGCTGGGGGCGGCAAGAGAGGGCCCAGGGTGGAGCCTGCATGTCAGCCCAGCTGCCTTCCCACTGCTGCTTTTGCGCGGGGCTCTCCAGGCAGGAAACAGAAGTTGATGCTGGGCGTCCAAAGCATTTACATGTTCATGCATTGCTGGTTTGGGGGTTTATTTGGGGGCCTCTGGTAACTCAGCCAAAGAACCTCAAACCTGAGCCCATCTGGGCTGGTTTTTACCATCTCTGTAATCTTAAATCTTAAAGTGGTCTTTTTATTAAAAAAAAAATTAAAGTATTAGATGGATGTTGTTACCAATTCAACAGTAATGTATTTAGAGGACAATTTGGTTCTGTCAAAATTTAAAATGTGTGCACACACACACACATATATATGTTATATATTATATGTTATGTATTATATATACATCATATATGTGTGTTATATGTAATATATATATATAAAATATGTTTTGCTGTATGAGCCAGCATTTATGGATGTTGGTTTTCCTATGATTATGCTCACTCAGGTGTTCAAACATAAAGATGCCTTGCTTATAAAAGAAAGACCCCAAACTGTAAACAGCCCATCAGTAGGCAACCGCTAAACACAGTGGGTCTCCATCTACACAAGGGAATGACAAGTGGCATGGCGATTCAACACAAAACTAAACAAAACAAAGCATCATGAAGTTGGCTGTGTTTCCAGGCCCAGAAAGAGGTTCTGAATATAGTGAGTTAAAAAATGACCTCATTTTGGGCGGGAGGGGGGAAGCCAGCTAAAAGCATAAACACACAGAGGTATATGTGATTCAATAAACATAAAAAACAATTTATAAGATTAGATAGCAAATTATTTGACAGGAATGTAAAAATGGCATTTTATTTTCATTGATTAGTGAGGCTGACCTCACTAATCTTTTTTTTTCTTTTTTTGAGTTGGCCAGTTGCGTTTCCTCTTGTGTGAATTGCTGAAATGTTACTGTCTCTTGCTGTTCCGTCACATACAAATAGTGGGAAACTCTGTACCATGTCTTATAAGAGTTTCTATTCAGATGGCCAGTGCTTCCTTCACGAGGGTATTTTGGAAAAGAGGTTTCTGAACTTGAAGTAGAGGGCACTCTCTGTCTTAATGTGATGAATTAGCCTGTGAAATGAAGGGCTCTGGAAGATAAGGAAGCTTTCTGCCCAAAGCATTGCTCCTATTTCTTCCTTTAAACTTTAGGGCGTTCTTGGTGCAGCGTTTGACAGTGGGGGTGGTTGGATTGTTTGAAAGAGGGAGGCGTGAGGGGAACTAGAGATTGATCACCAAGGTCAAGACGAGGGTGGGTGAGTAAGGCGGCCTCGGGCCCACGCCTAGAGTGAACACTTCAGGAGCTGGAGAATTTCAGGACACAAAGTGCAAGGAGGGGCTCTCTTGGAGGCCTGTCCTGGGTACTTCACGAACCATCTGTCGTCAGCTACTGCACTGGGCTGCGGTGGTGCTGAGCATTTCTGGATTCACGGTGGTGGGGGGGCAGACACAGCTAATTCTGCCTGCAGGTCAAGGCCACAGAGTTTGGGCTCAGCTCCCGAGATGGGGTCCCAGACCCCTTGTGCTGTGCTGTTTGGCATGTTGGGTGATACCAGCATGTTGTCTGGAGACGTGCAGGGTTAGATTGTGCTCCGGAGGGGATTCAGAGTAAGTCTCTGGAGAGATGGAGACCATTCGTTTTTGTCCCTTAGATTTTTCTGATTCCCTCTCCATTCGTGGTAGCAGCATGGCTGCCTCTCTCTGGACCCACCCCACGCGCAGTCTCTGCCTGCTGCCAGCCCTCAGCCCTGCCTCCCAGAGAGGAGAGGCAACCTGCGGGCCTGAGATTCCCCTGACGTGGCAGTGACTGACACAGGACTTCCCTGGTGGCTCAGGGGCTAAGACTCCTCCATGCCCGGATTCAATCCCCGGTTGGGGAACTAGATTCCACGCTCCGCAACTAAAGATCCCGCATGCTGCAGCGAAGATCTGATGCAGCCAAAGAAACGCCAAACAAGAGCTGACACCGATCAGACTTCACCGCCTACCAGGCATGGCATTTAGCACTGGGTATCTCAAGCCTCACTGAATTCTTACCACACGGTGGGGGCTCTTGTTGTTTCTAGGTTGCTGATGAGGAAACAGCCTGTCTGACCACAGAGCTAACAAGGGAGAGCAGGGTCTGAACCCAGAACCCCATGACGCCCATCCTCCCTTCTCGTGGCCGTGAGCCTGCTGGGTGCTGGGCACTGGCCCGGGGGCTCCCACAGTCCTCTGTCCCTGGACCTCGGGGCTCCCCAGGGCTGGAGGGTTCTAGAGTGTCTTCAGGACATCAGAGTGGGGTTATAGCAGGTTTCCTCTTGGCTGGAGGTTCCAAGAAGCGCTGGGCCGGCTTGGCCCCTTTTCTTCGGAGGGGAGGGGGCGGGGCGGGTTGGGACACGTCCTCTTTTAGGGCACTCTCTCTCTCTCTCTCTCCTCTCTTGCTGCTTCTGACCACTTCCTCTTTGCCCTGGGGTGGAGGCAGCTGTGACCACACTCATGGCAGCTGTCCAGAGAGTGGCCTCGGGGGCTCTCCTGGAAGGGCCCTCCCGCTGGCTGGGGGTCTTCTCTGCCTTCACTTCCAGGGTCCCGCCTTGAGCCCCAGAGCAGTGAAGGGAGGGTGGGCTCCCCGAGGGCTCCCTCATGGACCAAAAACCCCGACCCAGGGCTGCCCACCCTCCCTTCAGGCTCTGCCTGGGCTGAAGCCGCTCCAAGCAGCTTCCGTGGAGGATGTGGCCCAAGTCTAGGACCCCTGCCTGGCGGCTAGACATCCCCGCCACCCGAGGGATACCCATGGAGGTGAAGACGCAGCACCAGGCTCTCTGGCAGTGAAAGCCTCCCCCCGAGGCAGAGGATTTGCAACCTGGGAAGACAGTGAGCGCCCAGAGACACAGGCCTGGCTTGGCCACTTGTTAGCTGGGGGCCTGGGGCAGGCTGCTTTTCTTCTTGGAGCCTCAGTTTCCACATCTGTGCAATGGGCATAAATAATACCTTCAAGTGTTGTAGTAGGAAGTAAATGGGGCACTACGTGTACAGTGCTAAGTACAGAGCCTGGTACACAGCAGGCTCTTAATAATGGTATCAGCTATTAATAGGCAGAGAAAGGTCGACCTCCTCGACTGTAGCCCACCAGCCTCCTATGTGCATGGAAATTTCCAGGCAAGAATACCGGAGTGGGTTGCCCTTTCCTACTCCAGGGAATCTTCCTGACCCAGGGATCGAACCCAGGTCTCCTGCACTGCAGGCAGATTCTTTACCGTGTGAGCCACCAGGGAAGCCCCATTATTAGGCAGAGCCTGCAGCTGGCCTGATCCTCTCAGGATGCCCCCCACCCTACTAGTCACAGCCATGGGCCCGGTTCGTGGCCTCCAGCCTGTCTCCACTCCCACCTGAGCAGCTGCCCTGGCTTCCTTCCTGGAGCCGGTACAGCCTCAAGCTCAGGTCCACAAGGAGGACTCCTTTCTCTGGTTGGCAGCATCTCAGCCCCACCTAGCCAGTCTGGAAAAAGATCAGTGTCAGTTATTGTTGGGGTGTCCAGCCCAGTATTGTGCCAAAGCCTGGGGTCTCTCTTAATTCCTTGTTTGTTTGTTTATTTGCGGCTGCGCTGAGTCTCTGTCGTTGCGTGCGGGCTTTCTCGAGTTGGGGAGAGTAGAAGCTGCTCTCCATTGCGGCGCGTGGCCTTCTCGCGGCGGGGGCTCCTCTTGCTGCAGAGCACGGGCCCTAGAGCTCGAGCTCAGTAGCTCTGACGCAGGGCTTAGTCGCTCGTGGCATGCGGGCTGTTCCTGCACCAGGAACCAACCTGTGTCCTCTGCGTTGGCAGGCAGATTCTTAACCCCTGGATCACCAGGGAAGACCTGTGGGAAGATTTACAAAACATAAAACCAGCATCTTAACCGTTGTTAGTACAGCTCTGGGTCATCGCGTGCATTCACATGGCTCTGCGGGCATCACTAGTGCCCGTCTCTGGAACTTTTTATTTTTCTTTAATCTTCCCTGATTTAGACTCCATCCCCATGAAGCACTAACCCCCGAGTCCCCCTCCCAGCCCCTGGCACCCACCCTTCTGTGTTCTGTCTCTAGAAATCTAATTGCTCTATGTGCCACATATAGGTGGAATCACACAGTATTTCGTCTTTTGCAGCTGGCTTATTTCAATTGCCATAATGTCCTCAAGGTTCACCCGTGGTGTGGCAGGTGTCAGAATTTCTCTCCTTTTTGTGGTTGGACAACATTTCTAAAATACGTTTTTTAAAGATTTGTTTTGCTTTTGGCTGTGCTCGGGTCTTGGTTGTTACGTACGGGCCTTCTCTAGCGGTGGCGAGTGGGGGCTCCTCTTCGTTGGGGTGTGTGAATGTATCAGCGCAGTGGCTTCTCTTGTGAAGCACGTGGGCTTCAGAAGCTGCAGAGCCTGGGCTCCGTGGTTGCGGTACACGGGCTTAGTTACTCTGCGGCATGTGGGGTCCTCCCAGGCCAGGGGTTGAGCCCGTGTCCCTTGCATTGCAAGGCGGCTTCCTAACCACTGGACCCCCAGGGGAGCCCTGGGTGATGTTCATGTTATGTCTAGACCACGTTTTGCTTATCCCCTTATTCATCACTGGCCACTTGGGCTGTTTCTACATCTTGGCTAATTGTGAATAATACTGCTAATGCTGCTGTGCAAATATCTGTTCTTAATCCCATTTTGATTTTTGGGGGGTGTATACTTAGAAGTGGAATGGCCGGGACATACGGTATTGATTTTTTCTCTTTTTTGAGGAGTTGCCCAAAGTCTTGAGGTGTTCATTCACACCAGTCATTGGGGAGGGCCCTCTAGCTGTACTGAGGACAGGGGGTGGACTCAGGAGGAGTCTGATGAGGTGGATACCAGCCCTGACTCTGCCGCTCACCAGGGCTGCGGCCTTGGGCAGGTCCCTTGTGCTCTGTGTGCCTCAGTTTCCTCCACTCTAACATGGGGTATGTGGCGCTGTCTCGTGAGCTGCGCTGGTGGCTAGAGGACTCACTGGGAACAGTGCCTGGCACCCAGGAAGCGCTAGTAACCATCTGCTCTGGTCACTGGTGCATCTGTGTGCTTGCTGAGATCCAGTCCTGCAGGCTCACTGCTTCCACAGCACTGCACCAGCCTGGTTCCTCTGTGGAGCGTCCCTGGGGGGGATGCTCTGTCTTTCCCCAGGACTCAGGTTTCTTTTTCCCCTTTCCAGGTTCCTGGGTTCTCTCTTCATCTGGAGGGAGTCCCTGTCTCCCTGGCTATGCCTTATCCCTTTGAAGACAAAAGCCAGAAAGCAGTGCCTTGGACCATGTGTGGGAGAGCCTGAGCCAGGACTGGAGGGGACCCGGAGGGGACACTGTGCTGACCAACGCGGGCCCTGGCACAGGTGAGGAGGAGCCCTCTTCTCTTCCCTTTAACCTGGATCTTATCCTTCTCCATGCCCGGGTCTAGTCGGAGCCCTGAGTCTGGGAGGGGACGAGGGATCTGGGAGGATGAATGAAGACAGCCAGGGTGGCAGGGACGGGAAGAGGCGCTTGGGACATGAAAGGAGCACTGGTTTAGAGCCTCATCCTGGGGAGCATTAGCTGGGGGGCTCGGGTGGTGGGCAGCGGCTGGGCAGGGAGAGGAGGTGGTCGGGGCCGGGACAGTCCCACCTGTGCTGGAGGCTAAGCTGGCGTGAGGGTGCTGCCCAGCCAGTAGGCCTGTACTGGGTCCCCTTCACGGTCCCGCTGACCCGTGTGATTCCAGGAGAAAGGAACGGCCAGACCTGGCAGGCTGAGGACTTTGGTCCTTGGAGACCTTACCTGGGAGTTGACTCAGGGAAGCCAGGTCCTAGGGACCCCCTGTAGGTTTGCCGCATTCACCTGTAATAGGGAGGAACAGAGAAGCCTCTGGAACACCCTTCCTGCCCCTTCCCCCATTGCCTTCCTCGGCATTCTCTCTCCTCTCTGTTGGTCTTTGCCTTTCACCTCCTCCCAGCTGCGAGGTACTTTGGAAATTCCCAAAGCAGTACATCCACAGTTTACCTGCATCAAGGACCTGGTAAGAAGTCAGCACTCAGGACCTGCTTCAGTGAGTGGCTCTTTGCACGGCCCTCTGGCAGATCTCACTAATGGGGACCCCTCTCCCTCCACAGACTTTTCTTCGCTAGCTTTGTCAAAACCAGGCCTGTCTTAAATACTTGCAGAAATCTGGGGTAGTAAATAGAATATGCCATGAAGATTAAGCAGAATAATATGTAGAAGCTGCCTAGTTACTGTATTGTAGGTTTTTTTTTAATTAGTTATTTTAAAAAATATGTGTAAAAGGGGAATGTTTTTTAAAAATCGTTTATTGAACACCTACTCTATCCCAGGTATATTGCAGCATGTGCACTCTGCCCTGAGAGTTGAGCTGACTTTCCGGCCTGGCTCAGCAGTGGTGACGCCCTGTCAAGGTCATCTCCCCGGAGGAGGAAAGAGTCAGCTGTGCGTCCTCAGGCAGAATGCCTGGCCTTTCTGAGCCCCTGTTTCCTGATCTGTAAAAGCGAAGCTGGAAAAGCCCTCTCCCACTTCTCGTGGATCGGGGGTCAGTCTTGGCAAAAGTTGGAAGGTACTGTTCCACCAAGCAGGGAGGTGAGCATCCAGGGGAGACCAGCCTGGCCTGAGCCTGTAACTGGAGCAGCTGCCCTCAGGCTCCTGAAGCCACGTCTGCAAGCTGAGAGCACACCCCTCAAGGACACTAAGATGGGGCTCTCCTCTGGAGTTCCAGCCTGTCTGGAAAAGAATGTTCCTCTGAGTCCATGGAAAGACAGTCATTCCCCTGGTCCCCTGGGTGAGGGCGTGGTGATGCCCCCAGTTATCCCAGTGCTACCCTGACTCCAGAGTGGTCCATGTAGTTTGTTTCCATGGAGACCAGGAAAGGAGACAGCAATTCTGGGAGGAAAGGTGAGCTTTTGTTTAAGGTTTCAGAGATTGAGGAGGGTGGTGCTCAGGTGAGTGGTGGAGCCCTTATTGTTCCAGCAGGGTGAAGTGTCGGGTGGCCAAGTGCAGGACAGTTGGGGAGGCCGGGTGGATGGCAGCTTGTCTCTGGAGGGCCCAGCAGATAACTCACTGCCACCTGTCCTGCCCTTCAGACAGAGCTTGGTGGGGCGGGCGTGATGGGCCGTGTTCTTACCATCTATGTTATTACTGCCCACGCTCAGCATGCTATGTGTAAGTCATCAGCCTTAGTGACTATAAGATTATCGCCTTTAATGCTCACAGCAAAACTGTGAGGCAGTTGCTATTGCCATCCCCATTTTACAGATGATGAAACTGAGGCACAGAGGGGTTTGCGCCTCCTTGGGTTATTGCGCCCAAGTTTACACCGGGGAGGAGCAGAGCCTGAAATCCAGCCCAGGTCATCTGAAGCCAGAGCTGGTGACCAGGCCATACACTGTCACGGGCCAGAGGAGGGACAAGCAGAGAGCTGAGGCAGGGAAAGAAGAAAGGTGAGTCCTGGCACCCAGGTCTCACCCAAATCTCTTGTTAATACTGGTGTTGAAGAGTCACCGACTTCATGAAGGGGTGTCATGGCTCTCATAGACGAGGCACTGGGAGCTCAGGGAGGCTCAGTGAGTCGCCCAAGCAAGGGAGCTGCAATCTGAACCAGATGTGTGGCTTGTTCAGTGACCCCCCCTGCCCCCTATCCTGCCACTTTGTCTTGCTTCTTTGGCCGTCTGTACCAAATCTGATTCTTCTTGGAAACCCTGGACCTGGAGCAGACACACCAGGATCTACACATGTTTTCTGAGATCACGTACAAGATCCCAGGCACTTCCACTCGCTGCCTCTTTGGGCGAGGAAGAGGAAGAGTGGTAGGAAGTGTAGTGACCTCATATCTTTGGTGCCTGGATGTTTCCCTGAGCCTGAACTCTGCTGAAATGGAGACTTTTGAAATGATAGTCACGTTGGAGTATTGCATCTTTACTTGTGTGGGAGTCAAAGAAAAAGGAAATCTCTAGGAGGGCCCTGAATTGAAAATTCTGTCCACCCACCCATCTGCCCTTACTTCCATTCACCCACCCATCCATCACCCATCCACCCACTCACCCATCCTTCCACCTGTCTTCCCAGCCATCCACCTGTCCTTTCTTCTGTCTATCCATCCATTCACCCACCCATCCATCACCCATCCACCCACTCACCCATCCTTTTATCTATCCATCCATACATCCATCCACCCACCCTCCAACCCTCCTTCCTCCCACCCACACATTCATCCAGCCAGTCACCCATCCTTCCATCCATGCATCCATGTACCCACCCATGCCCCCAGCCTTCCATCTGTCCCCCTCCCACCCATCCACCCACTCACCCATCCATCCTTTCTCCCATACACACATCCATCCACCCCTCCACCCTCCACCCCTCCTTCCTCCTACCCACACATTCATCCAACCCATCCTTCTATCCATGCATCCATGCACCCACCCGTCCAGCCACTCATCCATCCTTCCATCCCCCACCCATCATCCATCTATCCTTCCCTTTACAAATCTTTATCAGGAATCCATTGCTTCTGGACTCCAAAGCCTTGTGTGTAAACAACAACAGTAGTTTATTGTCTCATGGTTTCCGAGAGTCAGTAATTCAGGAGCGGCTGTCTAGTTGGTGCTTGCTGTTGATGAGAAGCCTCAGTCCCTCTCCATAGGAACCTCTCCAGGGGCTCCTTGAGTGTCTTTACAACGTAGTGGCTGGGCCTGAGAGAGTGGCCCAAGGGAGCACACCAAAAGCCACCATGCCTTCATAACCGAGCCTCACACATCACACACTGTCCCTCCCACGGGATTCTGCTAAAGCAGAGGCAGCCCTTGTTCAGTGTTGGGGAGGCATCAGAAGGTCATAAATCCAGGAGATGGAGATCAGGAGGAGCCATCTTGGAGGTTGGCCACCACCATGCATCTATCCATCCATCCATCCATCCATCCAGTTTTATTGAGATATAATTCACATACCGTACCATTCACCCATTTGAAGTGTATATTCAGTGGCTTTTAGTGTATTCACGGGATTGTCAAACCATCACAACAATCGATTTTAGAACGTTTTTAATCACCCCAAACAGAAACCCCACACCCATTGCAGTCACTTGTCATTTCCCCTTTTCCCCAACCACCTTCAGTCACAAATTCACCTTCTGTGTCTACAGATTTGCTTATTCTAGCCGTTTCATGCAAATGGAATCACACACTAGGTGGTCTTTTATGACTGACTTTCACTTCGCATGATGTTTTCAAGGTGCGTTCATGTTGTAGTGTGGGTCAGTGCTTAACTTCTTTTTTTTGCCGAAAATATTCCATCATATGGATATTCCACAATTTGTTTATCCATTCATTTGCTGATGGACATATGAGTTGTTTCCAACTTTCGTCTATTATGAATAATGCTGATATTAACATCATGTACAAGTTTTTGTGTGAACATACATTTTCAGTTCTCTTGGGTATCCACCTGGGCGTGGAATTGCTGAGTCATATAGGAACTCTATTCTTAACCTTTTGAGGAACTGCCAGACTATTTTCCAAAGCAGCTACACTATTTTACATTTCCACCAGCTGTGTATGAGGGTTCTAATTGCTCCCTCTTCCTTGCCAGCACTTGTTATTGTCTTTTTTACATCTGCATTCCTAGTGGGTGTGAAGTGGTATCTCATGTGATTTCACTTTGCATTTCCCAAACGGCTAACGATGAAGGCTTCCCTGGTGGTGATGAAGGCTTCCCTGGTGGTGCAGAGGTTAAAGCATCTGCCTGCAGTGTGGGAGACCTGGCTTCGATCCCTGGGTCGGGAAGATCCCCTGGAGAAGGAAATGGCAACCCACTCCAGTATTCTTGCCTGGAGGATCCCATGGACGGAGGAGCCTGGTGGGCTACAGTCCATGGGTCGCAAAGAGTTGGACACGACTGAGCGACTTCACTTTCACGACGAAGAGCATCTTTTCATGCTCTTATCAGCCATTTGTATATCTTCCTGGGAAAAACGTGTATTTGAATTATTTTGCTCGTTTTTAAATTGGGTTCAGTTCAGTTCAGTCCCTCAGTCGCATCTGACTCTTCTTGACCCCATNTCGCAAAGAGTTGGACACGACTGAGCGACTTCACTTTCACGACGAAGAGCATCTTTTCATGCTCTTATCAGCCATTTGTATATCTTCCTGGGAAAAACGTGTATTTGAATTATTTTGCTCGTTTTTAAATTGGGTTCAGTTCAGTTCAGTCCCTCAGTCGCATCTGACTCTTCTTGACCCCATGGACCGCAGCACAGCAGGCCTCCATGTCCATCACCAGCTCCCGAGTTTACGTAAACTCATCTCCATGGAGTTGGTGTTGCCATCCAACCGTTGCCTCCTCTGTCATCCCCTTCTCCTCCTGCCCTCAATCTTTCCCACCATCAGGGTCTTTTCCAATGNTACTTTACTAGTGTGTGAGATGAGTGCAATTATGCGGTAGTTTGAGCATTCTTTGGCATTGCCTTTCTTAGGGATTGGATTGAAAACTGACCTTTTCATCCTGTGGCCATTGCTGAGTTTTCCAAATTTGCTGGCATATTGAGTGCAGCACTATCACAGCCTCATCTTTTAGGATGTGAAATAGATCAACTGGAATTCCATCACCTCCACTAGCTTTGTTTGTAGTGACGCTCTCTAAGGCCCACTTGACTTCACATTCCAGGATGTCTGGCTCTAGGTGAGTGATCACACCATTCTGATTATCTGGGTCATGAAGATCTTTTTTGTACAGTTCTTTTGTGTATTCTTGCCACCTCTTCTTAATATCTTCTGCTTCTGTTAGGTCCATACCATTTCTGTCCTTTATCGAGCCCATCTTTGCATGAAATGTTCCCTTGGTATCTCTAATTTTCTTGAAGAGATCTCTAGTCTTTCCCATTCTGTTGTTTTCCTCTATTTCTTTGCATTGATCGCTGAAGAAGGCTTTCTTATCTCTTCTTGCTATTCTTTGGAACTCGGCATTCAGATACTTATATCTTTCTTTTTCTCCTTTGCTTTTCACTTCTCTTCTTTTCTCAGCTGTTTGTAAGGCCTCCTCAGATAGCCATTTTGCTTTTTTAAATTTCTTTTTCTTGGGGATTGTCTTGATCCCTGTCTCCTGTACAAAGTCAAGAACCTCCTTCCATAGTTCATCAGGCATTCTGTCTATCAGATCTAGTCCCTTAAATCTATTTCTCACTTCCACTATATAATGGTAAGGGATTTGATTTAGGTCATACCTGAATGGTCTAATGGTTTTCCCTACTTTCTTCAATTGAAGTCTGAATTGGGCCATAAGGAGTTCATGATTTGACCATAGTCAGCTCCCAGTCTTGATTTTGCTGGCTGTATAGAGCTTCTCCATCTTTGGCTGCAAAGAATATAATAAATCTGATTTTGGTGTTGGCCATCTGATGATGTCCATGTGTAGAGTCTTCTGTGTTGTTGGAAGAGGGTGTTTACTATGACCTGTGCATTCTCTTGGCAAAACTCTATTAGTCTTTGCCCTGCTTCATTCCATACTCCAAGGCCAAATTTGCCTGTTACTCCAGGTGTTTCTTGACTTCCTACTTTTGNATCTGATTTTGGTGTTGGCCATCTGATGATGTCCATGTGTAGAGTCTTCTGTGTTGTTGGAAGAGGGTGTTTACTATGACCTGTGCATTCTCTTGGCAAAACTCTATTAGTCTTTGCCCTGCTTCATTCCATACTCCAAGGCCAAATTTGCCTGTTACTCCAGGTGTTTTTTGAGTTCCTACTTTTGCATTCCAGTCCCCTATAATGAAAAGGACATCTTTTTTGGGTGTTAGTTCTAAAAGTTCTTGTAGGTCTTCATAAAACTGTTTAACTTCAGCTGCTTCAGCATTACTGGTTAGGGTATCAACTTGGATTACCGTGATATTGAATGGTTTGACTTGGAAATGAAGAGAGATTATTCTGTCGCTTTTGAGATTGCATTGGGTTATTGGTTTTATTATTATTGATACAAGATACAGATATATGATTTTCAGAGATCTTCTTCCATTCTATGGGGTTCAGTTCTTTTTCATTATCTCTTATTTTCTGACTGTTGAAGTATACGTTCTCATGCTAACATATTCAAAAGACGGAGAAATGTATAAAGAGGTAAAGAAATAACCATCCCAAGACCACCATGACTGGTATTTAATGATGGTTCATTTTTTCTTTATCCTTTTAATCAATTATGTATTTATTTTCTGACAGGTAATATTTGCACAAGTAAATTCTAAGGGTTTAAAATAAGTCTCCTGACCTGGGCCCCAGCCACTCAATTCTAGGAACATTCACTATTACCATGTTCTTGGTAGTTTTTTTGGAGCTGGTTTATACATATAGACATATACATGTCAGTTTCCCCTTAAAGTGCATAGCATATCGGCCTTCACACCTGGCACTTGTCCAGTCTTTTTTCTCCTTTCCTGTCTTCCAGCTCTACGTAGCTTTCCTTATATAGTTAGGAGTTATCCTGATGATACAGCGTTTCTATTAGTTATAGGAGGTGGAGGATAAACCCAGTCCAACACCAAGGCGTTTATGGAAGGATAACAGGTGACTTGCCGACTCTCTGGAAGGGCAGAGATCCAGGTCTGAAATCTACATGAGAGGAAGCAAAGCAAAACTAGGCATGGGCTGCCCCCGCCAGGGTCGGGCACAGACTGCACAGCTGATGGCCCTGGGCTCGAAGGCTCTAGCCTCTGGACCTGTTGCTGCTGAGTGCTGGGTGTCTCTGCTGTGCCTTCGTCAGGTACATGCCCTCTGACACCTGCTTCTCCTATGGCCAGCTGCTGAACACAAGCCTGGTGTTCAGAAGCCCTGCCTTGCTTCCACGGTGTTGGACAATTCTGCTCTGTCCCAGACTTCCAAGCCCTACTCAGCGAAGCAGACCCCTTGTACCAGTTATATGTTGCTGCGAAACAAAGTCCCCATGGCTTGGAATCACAATGCTCATTGGTCATCTGTCACGGTCACTGTGGGTCAGGGATTTGGGAGAGGCAGGGCACTTCTGGCTTGGGAGGGGGGAGTCTCTCGTGCAACAGCAGGTGGGTGCTGATTTGTTTGGGGACCATCTCAAAGGCTGCTTCACTGTCATATCTGGCGCTGGGCTGGGGAGACTGAGGCTGGGAGAGTGGGGCTGGGGCGGCTGGGGCTCCCGGGCTTCTGGGGCAGTCTCTGCAGACTCTCCAGCATGGTGAGTTCAGGGGCGCTGGTCTTCTTAAGTCAGCTTGGGGCTCCTAAGGTGTGTGTCCTAAGCAGGGCAGAAGCTTCACACATTGTCCCCTCTGTGCCGTTCTATTGGGGTGCGGTTACAAAGATTGGCCAGGTTCTAGGGAAAGGGAGCTGGACGCCACCTCTCGGAGGAGAAAAGTCAGGTCACCTTGTGGAAGAGCAGGCGTGATGGGAAACACAGTTGCCCCCAGGTGGCTTCTGGGTAACCTCCATCTCCCGGGAAGGCAGTGTAGCCGCCAGGGCTTACCCTGCGGTTGTCTCACCCTCACCCCCTGTGGTTGTCTTCTCAGCCACGAGCTGGGCTCTCCGGTCATTCCAGCTCCCCGGGAAGCTGGTGGCAAGCCCTGTTCTCTCCATCCAGCTTGTGACCTCGTGTGCTAGGTTGAGTAGGGTCCATCCCAAATCCACGTCCACCGGGAACCTCAGAAGGTCACCACATTCGGAAACAGGGTCTTTGCCTGTGTAATCAAGTTCAGATGACATTGTATTGGCTTGGGGTGAGCCCTAAATCGGGTGGCTGGCATCCTTATGGAAAAAAGAGAGGAGGGACCTCCTTGGTGGTCCAGTGGTTAAGACTCCACACTCCCGGTGCAGGATGCCCGTGTTCAAAACCTGGTCAGAACTAGATGCCATATGCTGTCACTAAAAATCTTTCGTGTTGCACCTAAGGCCCGGCACAGCCAAAATAAATAAATATTGGAAAAAAATAAAAAGAGAGAGAGGACACAGAGGAAAGATAGTGTACAGACCCAGACTCACAGGGAGAAGCCACGTGACAACAGAGGCTCAGGCTGCAGGGATGCGTCCAGCTGCCCAGGACACCGAGGGCGGTCGGCCACTGCAGGGACTGGGAGAGGCTGAGCCCAGATCCACCCCCAGCGCCTGCAGGAGGAACCACCTGCAGACACCTTAATTCTGGACTCCTGGCTCCCGAACGATTAGAGAACGCATTCCTGTTGTTTTAAGCTCCCTGGTTAGAGGTTTGTTACAGCAAACCCAGGAGACCTGTGCAGTTGACAGTGACATTTTGGTACCCTGACAAACTGAGGGTCTGGCCGGCTGGTTGGCAGCTGAATTCCGACCTGATGTGAAGGCTCAGAATGTGTAGGAATGAGGCCTGGGGACACTGTGCTGTGTGGCCGAAGGATGTCACGGTCCAGGAGACACGAGGGCGGTGCCGGCTCTGTGGACGGATGGGACTCGGGTGACACATGAGTCGCTGGTGTGTGTTTGTTCGCTCCGGTCTCTTATGTTCTAACCGTGAAAATCCAGCTTGGCCTTCCCAGGTGCGTCCTGCGTCTCCCGCCTCTGGAGCGGCCCGGCTTTTGTCAACACAGGCGCTGTTTACAGTGGCCACGGCTGTGACCTTCAGGGCCGGGAGGACGGCTGCCCTGGTGCAGTCAGGCTGTGCTTCCACGCTCACGCTCCGGGGCCTCATTATTCTCCAAAATACTGAGGAATGGAGACCCACCCCGGGGCTTGAGGGAGGGCTCCCACGCCCTGAGCCCCTGCTGTGACCCTCGGAAGCGATGGGGCGTCTTCCTCCTGGAGCCGCTCCTCCTCTGCAGGTCGGCTCAGAGGTTGCCTCCCCTGAGAGGCCCCTGTGTGCCTCATCTAACACTGCCCTCACCTCCCCAGTTTTATTCGTCTGCTCTCACCCCAAGGTCACCTGCAGTGAAGTTGTTACTGTGTTTCCTTGTTTTTATTTATTTCTTTATATTTTTTGGCTGCCCCTGGGGCATGTGGGAATCTCAGTTCTACGACCGGGACTTGAACCTGTGGCCCTGTGTTGGAAGCATTCTTCATGCCTCTTTGAGAATCTCCTATCAGTGGGACCCTGGCTCCATGGAGGACGGATTGACTACAAGCAGCACAGTGGAGTTTGCCGGGTTGGGAGTGGAGTGGGGTCATTTTATCGTCGGTTGTGGTGGAGTTACAGGACTTAATGAAGTTGCCCAAACTTATAGAACTGTGTACCCAAAAGGATGAGTTTTACTGAGTGTAAATAGTATTTTACTCAAAAAAAAAAAAAAATGTTTACAAGTGATAAGACCAAGGGTGAGGCCAAGAATAATTAATGCAGGTTTGGGGAAGAAATGTGAAGTGAGGATTCCTGGAGGTGGTGGTGGTCCTCACACTGCAACTAGAGAAAGGACGAGTGTTTGTTGAATTTGAACCAGGAGGAGAGGAGAGAGGGTGGGATTTCAGGCAGAGGAACAGCCGGAGTTCGCAGTTCTGCAGAAGTTGAAGGCTGTATGTGCCTGAAGGGGAAGGCAGGCCTGGCTCCATTCCTGCAGGGCCGGCTCAGTCTTGCTCAGGCATTTGGACTTCAGAGTGACCCCGTTGGCTTCTGGTTTGGAAAACTCACTGTGGAGCAGGAGGGTGGGATGAGGGAGCCGGGCTAAAGGCGGGAGGGCTGGTCCAGATGTTCTTTGCCTACCATTGTACATCCTTGACTGAGGCATTTTGTCATTTTGTTGCTCCCAGACATTAACCAAGCACATGCCACTTCACCAGCAGAACGCAAGAGACACAGGGCAGTTTCAGCCCGTTCTTATCTCCCCAGCTTCTGTTTACAGTGCTGGCAAGTGGCAAGTGCTTGGCTAATATCTGTTGAGTGACAGAGTGGTCTTTCATTGAGCAGAGTGCGTTGGAGATTCATCCTTGGTCTCACGTCTAGCAGTGTTTTCTTCTCTTTTATCCATGGGTGCTGTTTCCATGTATGAATGTTTGTTTGTCCCTTCACTAGCTGAAAGACCTTAGTGCTGTTTCCAGTTATTGGTTATACAGTGTCAGTCACTCGGTGATGTCCGACTCTTTGTGATCCCATGGACTGTAGCCCACCAGGCTTCTCTGTCCGTGGGATTCTCCAGGCAAGAATAGTGGAGTGGGTTGCCATTTCCTTCTCCACAGGATCATCCCAACCCAAGGATTGAACCTGGGTCTCTTGCATTATAGGCAGATTTTTTTTTACCATCTGAATCACCAGGGTGGCCCAAGCTGCTGTAAACATTAGGGTACAGATCTTTGCGTGATTGCGTGTTTTCATTTCTCTTGGGTAAATACCTAGATGTGGGGTTGCTGTGTCATAGTAAGTGTGTATTTCGCTTGTTAGAATAAACTGCCTAGCTGTCTTCTGAAGAGGCTGCACCGTTTTGCACTCCCGTCACTGGCTCCACGATGTGTTTCTTCCTTGTTGTTTCAGCAGAATGCACTGATGTACACACTAGAGGGTGCAGGGGAGTCGTGGACTGGGGTGGCTAACGTGCAGATTCCCCAGGCCCTACCCTCGAGGCATCCCTGGGTATGTCTTAGACCTCCCTGAGAGCCCCCAGGAGAAGCAGGAGTCCTTTGTGGGGCCGGAGAGAACCCCAGATCTTGACACAGGCACTCTGTTTCAGTGTCCAGCTCTGCTGCTAGCTTCTGGGTCACCTCTGTGAATCATCTGTCGCCTCCGAGCCTCAGTTTCCTCATTAGTAAATAGATGTGAAAATCACTGAGCTTCCTAGTTTGCTGTGAGGGCTTAATGCGTTACTGTGTAAAGGGTCCTGGTTCTAGGTGAGTATTCAATAAATGTTACCGATTTTGGTCAACTGCAAAGATTTTAAATGCTTCCTTCTCCCTTTAGCTAACGGCCTTATATTTTAATGTTTTTATTGATGCGTAGAAAGTGCACGGAAGACAAGTGTACAGTTCAGTGAATTCTCACACGTAGAACTCATCCGTGACACCAACGCCCCACCAAAACGGGACGTGACCACATCCCTGGGGCTCCCCTTAGTTCACGCTCATCAACCACCTTCCACACTGACCTCTCCTGGACCTGTGACTGTAACGGCCTTGATTGTGAAACACTTTTGTTTTTCTAGTATAGCTAAGATGTGCTCAGTGAAGCTTATGTTGAAAACACAGAAGGCAGAAGCATAGAGACAGCCTGTTAACGTATTGAACAGCCTTTTAAAATGCTAATTTTTTAATTGAGATCTAACATAAGATTGCTCAGGTTGTAAGCATAAGGCCCAATACATTTTCACTGGGTGACCACCTCACGTTAATACCAAATTGNTAAGATGTGCTCAGTGAAGCTTATGTTGAAAACACAGAAGGCAGAAGCATAGAGACAGCCTGTTAACGTATTGAACAGCCTTTTAAAATGCTAATTTTTTAATTGAGATCTAACATAAGATTGCTCAGGTTGTAAGCATAAGGCCCAATACATTTTCACTGGGTGACCACCTCACGTTAATACCAAATTGAAATTGAGAACAACACGGCAAGAACCGCTGCTCCAAGGAGATTGATCAGCTTTGCCCGAACAGCCTTGTTAATCTTATTTATAGTTTTTGATAATTTATTTTATTCAAGGATAGTTGATTTACAATGTTGCATTAACTTCTGCTGCACAGCAAATTCACTTAGTTATATCTACATATGCACATAAATGTATATACATACTCATACACACACACATTCTGTTTCACGTGCTTTGCCATTTGGCCTAGAGCAGGATATTGAATACAGTTCCCTCTGCCATACAGTAGGAGCTTGTTGCTTATCCCTCCTATAGACAATAGTGGGCATCTCCTAACCCCAGCTCTCACTCCATCCCTACCCCCGGCTCCTCCTAGGCAACCACAAGTCTGTCCTCTGTGTCCATGAGTCTGTTTCTTAAATAAGTTTATTGGTATCATGTTTATTTTTTATTATTATTTTTGATATTTATTTATGTAAGTGACTGTTATGGGTCTTACTGCAGCATGCAGTATCTTTTAGTTTCACCGTGTAGTATCTAGTTCCCTGACCAGGGATTGGACCTGAGCCCCCCCGCGTCGGGAGCGTGGAGACTTAGCTGCTGGACCACCGAGGAAGTCCCCTGTTTGTACTGTATTTTAGATTCCACAATGTAAGCGATATCATATGATATTTGTCTTTGTCTGTCTGACTTCACTTCACTTAGTGTGATAATCTCTAGGTCCAACCATGTTGCTGACAGTGGCGTTACTTCATTCTTTTTTATGGCTGAGTAATATTCCATTGTGTATTTGTACCACACCTTCTTTATCCATTCATCCGCCTGTTGATGGTTGTTTCCATATCTTGGCTACTTGCTGATGTGAACATAGGGGTGCATGTATCTTTTTGGATTAGTTTTGTCTGGATATATGCTCAGGAGTGGGATTGCTGGATCATATGCTAATTGTATTTTTAGTTTTTTGAGAAACCTCCATACTGTTTCCCACAGTGGCTGCACCAGCTTACACTCCCACCAACAGTGTAGGAGGGTTCCCTTTTCTCCATGCCCTCTCCAGCATTTGTTATCTGTTGACTTTTAAATAATGGCCATTCTGACTGGTGAGGTGGTCCCTCATTGTAGTTTTGATTTGCATTTCTCTGATGATGAGGCGTTGAGCGTATTTTCATGTGCCTGTCGGCCATCTGTATGTCTTCTTTGGAGAGATGTCTATTTAGGTCTCCTGCCTATTTTTTGAGGAGCCCAAATTAAAACTACAGTAAGAGAGGCTTTTCCGAGCAGCCCTCGATTTGAATAGCAGACTCCTACAACTCAATAGCAAAAAACAAGCAAACAAAACCCAAACAACCAGCTTTAAAAATGGGTAAAACATGACAGCAATAATAAATCCACAAGAAAAATTTGCAGGTGATGGGCATTTATTGCCTTGAATGCACTGATGGTTTCAAGGGGGCATGCAGAAGTCCAAATTCATCAGATTGTGTACTTTGATTGTGTGCAGTTTTTTTTTTATACTAATTATACTTCAATAAAGCTGGGAAAAAATGGGATGTGTGGGTCTGACCACTCCCATGAGGAAGCTTCTGTGTCAGGCCTGACCCTGACCAGGTCTGGAAGCCAGTTCTGGGTGGTACTTCCTCTCAGAGTCCTGCCACCCAGCAGCTGAGACTCAGCTTGTCCCCAGGGGACATGCACTGCTCTGAACAATATCAGGAAAGGAAGCCAAACTCAAAGCCTCTCAGGGGTTTTCTGGCTGTTTTGGGCTGTGGGCGTGGAGGGAGGAGGCTGGCAAGGCCCTGGGGCAGGGCAGTGGGCCTTGGCCTGGCCACTGCAGTGACTGGCAGGGCAAGGAGGGCCAGGTTCAGAAGACCTACTCTCTAATAATGATTATTATGTGAGCAACTGCTACTTTATTGAAGGCTGTGTTGTGCTAAGCTGTGTTAGCCATTCATTCTTTAAACAGCCTTCTAAGGTAGGTTTTTTCCCCCCCAATAGCTTTATTAAGACATAATTCACATCACATACAGTTCACCCATCTACAGCCTACAGTTCAGCGGCCTTTAGTGTCTTCACAGAGCTGTTGAGCCATTATCACAATCTATTTTAGAATATTTTCATCCCTCCACAGAGAAACCCTGTACCCCTTCCAAGACCCCCCATATCCCCCCAAGTCCCAGGCAACTACTAATATACTTTCCATCCCTACAGGTTGCCTATTCTCGGTATCCCAAAAGTAGACTGAATGATGGGGAAATTGAAGGTTCAGAGAAGGTAACTGACCAGCTTAAGGTCACACAGCTAAGGATGTGGCCTTGGAATGTGAACCCAGATCTCCATGTCCTCCAAATCCACCCTTTCTCACTGCAGCACGGGCCTTTTTCTTCTTCCTGCCAAAAACAATACTGAAAATAGTCAACCCTGATGGCTGAACTGTTTTGCGTGTTTTATCGCTCTGTTGTCTCAGTTAATCATTGTAATCACCCCTGGGAGGTAGGTACAGTTATTATACCCATTTCTGCAGAGAGGGAAACTGAGGCACAGGGTGAGGGGTGCTAATGGTCCAGTACATCATGGCTGCTAGCAAATGGAAAAGGGTTATGAAGAAAAACACGATCATCCTTGAGGACTGGTGAGGGACAGAATAGCAAATCCAGACAATGCTGATTAAAACACAGTTTTCTTTCAGATTATTCCCTCCCTCCCCCTTCTTCTTTCTTTTTATATGAAAAGGAAAAGAAAGTTCCCTCCACCCTTTGAGGTCACTTCCTGACCCATTTGTGAGTCTATGCGGAGTGGTTACACACGCACCTCTCCCTGCCTGCATTTCTCCTAGTAATGCCGGGGATGGGTCACAGGGCTGTGTGCCCACGGGCTCCAGCACCAGACAGGGTGGCTTCTCCCTCCACCCCTTATGCCTTGAAGAAGAAATGTCGTTTTGTATTTGAGCCTTCCCAGAATCAGGGCTGCTATCTCAGTGACTTTATTTTGAACAAATGAGTTGCAGAAAAAGAGGTGATGTGGAGCCTCAAACACTCCCATTCATCGCCTTGGATTCCTTTAGCTGTTCACCTGAAAAAGTGAAAACCGTGAAAAAGAGGAAAAGCAATTACAAATATGAAAAAAATCAAATTGCCATCTCAAACACAACAGACATTTTAACTCCAAAAATGCTGCAGGCTCACAAGAAAAGTAAGCTGAAGTAGGTGCTCGCCCCGTGTTCTTCTTTATTGCTTGATTCCCGGGGACCAGGGAGATCTCCAATCAGAATCAGCAACCTGTCTGGACCGAGAAGAGGAGCCAGGGCTTCCCACAGTGGTTTCCAAAGCCAATTGCCTTTAGTTTCATCTGATCAGCAAGAAATTTAACATGGCCCACTATACACATGGACTTTGTAATAATAAATTCTACACATAGGTGGTTGTACCACTATATCATGGACATTAGATAACATGTACCAAAATAGAAATGATAAAAAGGATTGATGGAAATATAAATTGAAGTTCTTAGAAAGCAAATACATTTAGCCCAGATTTATCATTCCTGGGGAGGTGGCCCCATGTTTTCAAGTGGTTTCAAGGATTTCTTTAAAAAGCAGTGCAATGAGTGATCTATAGGAAATAGCAAGTGTACACCCCTGGGCTAGGAGTAGTGAAAAATGAGTCCAGCTTGCCTAAAGTCAAGCACATGAGCCCTGTGGCTTTAGATATCGTATTTTCAGCCAGAGCAACATTCATAGATTTAAAAAATGCTGAAAGTCAAGTGGCTCAGGAGTAGAGCTGACATGTCCTGACAGCTCTATAGGTGGTAGAAAGTCTCTCTCTCGTCACCACGGACACGTCCAAGATGCATATGGAAGGTCTGAATAAAACAGCTTCAGGAAACAGGAAAGAGGAAAAGAGCAATATTTCTCAAAGAATATGTTACATCATACAATATGTGACTTGAAATAGGCTTGGTGTAGCTCAACGAATCAACTAAATCCCATCACTAGGCACTTGACAGTGTCATCTTATATACTTAGAAGTTTATAGAACCATGAAATAATCTCTCATTGGGTAAACCAGAGATCAGTTCTCTTGGTATTCCATGTTCCCTAGAACAAACTTTTGGGACTTTGATCCTGTCTGACAGATGAGGAAGCTGAGCTTAGGGTATTTATGTGGTTTGTTCCATGTAGTAAGAGGCGGTCAGACGCCTGCGCAGACTCAGTGACGATGAGTAGGACCATGAACTGCCAATTCACGGGGATTACAGGGGAGCATATTAAATGCATGTAAAATACACGTGTGCAGTAAGCGCTCCATAAATGCCGATCTCTCTGGAAGTTATCTCTCCACCTTGCAAGGGACCTGGGGCAGGCAGGTCGACCCCCTTCCGCTGCCTCAGTTTCTTCCTCGGCCCGCGGAGGCGCGGTCCCGAGGCTGGCCCGCCCCCGGGAGGGAGCACGCGGCGCCCAAGTGCTCCGAGCAGCGGGCGGCGCTGGGCCCGCCTCGGGGCCGGGGGGTGGGGCGGGCCGGGCCGCGGGGGGCGGCCCCGGAGGAGTCACGTGGCGCGCCGCCGCGGCCGAAGGAGAAGTAGCAGCGCCGGCGTTGGAGGGCGTGCGCGGCAGGGAGTCCCCGGAGCCCGGACGGCTGGCGGCTGCGCGCGGGACCCCGGAGCCGGGACCGGCGGCGGGGGCGCGGCCAGGTGAGTGGCCAGGTCGGGCGGGGGCGCCCGGGGGGCGTGCGCCCGGGGGACGCGCGCCCGGAAAGCCGCGTCCAGGAAGGGGGTCCTGCGCGGGGCGCAGCTGGCGCGGGCAGAGGTGGGGCGCGCCGCCCGGCCCCCAGCTCGCTGTGCCCAGCGTCCGGGCGGGGACGGCCACTTCCTCACCCCGGACTGGCGTCACTCTGTCGGTTGATGCCCCGGGGCAGCCCGGCTTTGAATGGGAACCGGAGGAAGCGGCGCGGCTTGCGGTCGGGGGTTCGCGCCAGCGCCTGAGTTCTAGGCTCCGGTGGCCCTGGGGGTCCCGCATGGAGTGGGGCGTGTTTCCTGGCCACCTCTGTGCGCAGGGCTTGTGGACTCCAGCCGCAGGCCGGCCCCTGGCACTTCCTCGCACTACACAGGTGGTTGCGGGTGGGCGGGTGGCGAGCGATACCAAGGAAGGCGCAGCCCTTTGCCCTGAGAGACTGGAGGGTTTTCGGGGGATCCAGGGTTCCCTGTCTGCCCAACAGTGGTGTGCCTAATTATGTTTGTGCGACGGTGCGTTTTCCTGGTTATGTTGTGGAATCGCGGAGAGGTGGTTACCCCCACAGCGGAAGCATTTGAGGGAAAGACGAGACCTGTGTGCACCCCGGGGGAGGGGGTGTTTGCAGCTGGATTCCAGAGGGGGCCTGGAATGGTTCTTCTAGCATCCTGAACTTGAACTAGAGTAAGAAAGTGTAGG
>SJYA01002350.1:0-32426 GCA_006410615.1 Neotragus moschatus
CGGCCGGGAGCCCTCACCCCTGGGGCGGCACGCTGGGCCCACCTGGACTGCACATGTTCCAGCTGCACTTGCAGGTTCTCACTCTGCTCCGTCTGCTCGTCCAGCGACCGCTGCAGCTTCCGTGCCTGGTTATGGGCCTCGTCCAACTGGGGGGGTGAACGAGGCCGAGAGCATAGGAGTCACCTTGGGTTGGGCCAGCCTGCCCTGCCTCTGCTGAGGCCAGCCACTCCTGCAGTTCCTCTGTGAGAACAATCCTCCTTGAAAGCAATTCCTGTCTCTTTTGAGGCCTTTCAAATGCTATCACCTGAGGCCCAGCTCCTCCAGGAGAACATCCTTTTTTTTTTTATCTCTTCTTGTGGCAAAAGAAGAGGCATCCTGTTGCCTCTCCCTTCCAAATCTACCCATCCTCCAATGCTCCAAGCTACTGATCCATCCATCAACCCACCTATCCATATATTCCCATGAATCTGTCCATCTGACCATTCATCCATGGAAATATCCATCTGCCTATGGAGACACCCACCGACCCACTTACCATCCACTGATCTATTCAGCCAAGCCTTCATACTACCCTTGTATCCTTCCATTCTTCCAAACCCGTCTTCCCATCCACCCATCCTTCTGCCCTTCTTTCCTTCGGTCCATTCACTCTTCCACCCACTGACAGTCAGCTGTCTGTCCACCTTTCCACTGTCCACTCAGCCATCCATCTTTCCACATAACCATTCATCCACCCATCTATCTACCTACCCCTTCATCCATCCATCCAACCACCCATCAGACATCTGCTGTTACGTCTCAGCCATCTCTCCTCTCTCCCAACCATCTGTCCATCTATCCCCTCATCCATCTGTTTATTCATCCATGGAGTTATCCTTCTGTCTGTTTAACCAACTCCATATCCACCCACTCATCCATTCATTAATCTACTCAACCACTCATCTACGTTATCTGTCCATTTCTCTTCCGATCTTCCTACCCACACACCACCTGTCACCCACCCACTCTCCTGAGTGCCTCCCGAGAGTCAGGCTTGTACCAGGCACCGGGGACCCAGCACGGAGCGACACAGGAGGGCCCTGCAGCTCCACCCCCACCGACCCCAGCCGAGGTCTGCAGGCTGCATGCTGGGCCCTGCAGGTGCTCACCTCATCCTCAGCCTGGGCCAGCTCTTTCTTGAGCTCTTCCACCCGCAGCCGCAGCTTCTTCACCTCGGCCTCGTGCTGCTCCACCCGCCGGTTGGCGTGGGCCAGCTCCGCCACCTTCTCCTGGAACTGCTTCTTCAGTTTGCCGTGCATGTGCTTCAGGTCAGCCAGCTCCTGCAGAAGAGCGGAGACGGAGGAGGGCTCATGCCGGGAGGTCCACAAGGTCAGGTGGTTCTGGGGGTACCTTCTCCCTGGAACCTCTCTGAAATGCCAGCACTAGAGTTGGGTGAGGAGCTGGAGGCTAGAAGTGCCATATAGTGAGGTGAGAAGGCCTGGGGGTGATGAGGGGAGAGGTGGGTGGAAGTGTTGGCTCCATTCTGGACATGGAACTCTGGGGTGCCTGCTGGAGATGACATGAGGTGTGCAGTAGGCTACTTGAGCTGAGTCTCGTTTTCTGGGGAGGGATAAAGTCAGGGCTCTTTGATGTATAAATGGCATTAAAGCTCTGGGTCAGCTGAGGAGTGCATTTCAGAAGCAAAGAGGTCTGAAGCCAGAGTGGCTGGGAAGAAGATGAGCAGCCAGGAAAGGAGCTGTCCACACCTGAGCTCTGGGAGCTCCCTGAGCCCTCAGTCTTCACATCTGTGAAATGGCCTCTTGAATCCATTCTTTGTTCCATTTCCACCAACCTCAGCCTGGTCCTGGCCTCTATCATCTCCTGCTGTCCCCAGGAATGGCCCAGACTCCCCATCCACTTGCCTTCTCATCCGTCTTCCACTCAGCAGCCAGTGAGAGCTCAGAGCCACACCTTGCAGCTACACCTTGCTCACACCTACCTCTCACTTTTCAAAGGTGGCTCAGGCCTCCTGCCTCACCTACCACATCCCTCTTGCCACTCCCCTCCAGCCACACCAGCCTCCCTTGTTCCTCCAAAGCTCCAGGTCCCTGTCACCATGGGACATTCATTCACATCATTTTCCAAATCTCCTCCTGGAATCAGCCCACTGCCAGTCAATGTCTGCCCTCCCTGGAGACCTGGGCTTAAATGGCACTGCCTTGGGAAAGCCTCCCCAGGACCTGGGCCTCAGCCAGGCCCCCGGGCATCCCCTCCTCTCTCTCCCTGCCACAGCCATGGAGCTGTGTGACCAGCGTAAGTGTGTAATGAAGGGAACAACGCCTATAATCCCCTCAGCTATCAGCTCCACGAGGGGAGGCCACGTCCCTCCTGTCTGTTCACGGCTGTGTCCCCACCACCTAGAACAAGGCCTACGCACAGCTGGAGCTCAATAAACACTTGCTGGACCAATAAAAAGGCTGTTGAAAGGATTAAGCGATGTTGTTGTGTTTAGCTACTCAGTTGTGTCTGACTCTTTGTGATCCCATGGACTGTACCCTGCCAGGCTCCTCTGTCCATGGAATTTCCCAGGCAAGAACGCAGGAATGGGTTGCCTTTCCTTTGTCCAGGGGGTCTTCCTGACCCAAGGATCGAACCTGCATCTCCTGGTTGGCAGGTGGATTCTTTACCACTATGCCACCAAGTATTCTCCATAGAGAATAGCACGGAGCCTGGGCTACAGTGGTGCCCCACAAACCCAGCTATAATGATAGTATCACTGAGCCTGGCCCACGGCGGGTGCCCAGGAGGAGCCACTGCCAGGCAATCACCTCCTTGGTCTGTAGTCATTACTTTTAAGGGTCTCTGGCCCTCTGCGGTCTGGAGCTGGATGCCCAGGAGGTGGTCTACCCCAGCCCTGGCTGCGGCCCCCTCACTACCCCACCTTGTTCTTCTCGAAGAGCGCGGCCTGGCTGGCCCGCAGGTCGCAGTCCAGCGCGCTGGCCGTCTGCCGCCGTCGCCGGGCCAATGCCTCCTCTAGGTCCCCAACCTGTGCCCGCAGCTTCTTGTTCTCCCGCTCCAGGCCCAGTTTCTCCGTCTCCAGCCGCTCCCGGCGACCCCACTCAGCGGCGTTCTCCGCCTGCAGCCGCTCCATCTGCAAGAGGGCAGCACAGCGGGAGGGGTCCACAGGGAGGGGCCCAGACAGCCCGAGTGGGAGGTTCCCCCTTCCCACCTCCTCCATTAGTTGTTTTGGCTCCAGGAAGCAAGTCCAGCTGCAGTAGCTATAATTAACCCGGGCTTATTTCACACGCACAGGGTGTGAGCCACAGCGGCCCACCCCTTGCAGACTGGAGCACCCAGGGCTGTGGCTGGTTCCTGTCCTCCTGTGAGTGAGTGACTGATGGAGCCAGGGGCCCCCGGCGCCCCCAGACCCAGGGCCCTGCCGGTGGCCTCACCTCGCCCCTCAGCTCTGCCATCTTCCTGTCCATGCTGGAACGCGCACCCAGCTCATCCTCCAGGTCTTCGGACATGCGGCCCAGCTCGTCCTGGTGGGCCTCCTTCAGTATGCTGAGCTGTGTGATACAGCACAGGCTGGTTAGGTGAGGACCACCAGCTCCAGGGAGGGGTGGGCGCTGGTGCTGGAGGGCTCAGCAAGGAGCCTCACGTGGTGCCCAAATGGGCCACGGGGTATCCAGAACAGAGCCTGAATCTGAACGCATCTGCCCCCTCCGACATCTCTCAACTTCTCCCTGATTATCATCCAGCCTCCCAGTGTCCATTCTTGGGTGTCCTCCTCCTGTCCCCTGACCTTCTCTCATCAACCCATTTTCCACAACAGTAGCCACCCCTCTTTTTTTTAATCTTTAAAAAAAGATAAACCTAGGGGAATTCCCTGGTGGTGGTGGTTAGGACTCTGAGCTTCCACTGCAGGGGGCACAGGTTCCATCCCTGGTTGGGGAACTAAGATCCTATAAGTAAGCCACTCTGTGCAGCCAAAAAATAAACTGATTAATTAAAAAAAGATACAGCCAATCATATCCCCAACCCCAGGTTCCCTAAGAACCAATCTCTCCCTATGGTCCCACAAAGCCACCTCCGCTCAACTGTATCGTTCCTCAACTGCGTCGCCCACCCGCTCCCCAGAGCTCACTGGGCCTCCTCTCTAGTCTTCAAATACGCAAGTTCCTGTCCATTGCAGGCTTCACACTTGTGCTTCCCTCTGCTCACTGCATCTTGAAGGGCTGACTTTTCTCACTTTCAGGTCTTGGCCTAAAGGCCTTCTCCTCAGGGAGGCCTCTCCTGTCTTCCCTGCCTAGAAGGGGTGCTTCTCCATCCCCTCACCTCCCTAAGAATGTGAGCGCGGGAGACAGCAGGTCTGTCTGCCCGCCTTCATATCCGTGTATGGCCTGGGCACCCTCAGTGAACACTGGCTGAACACACCTAGGGGATCCGAATGCACGTCTCTCTGTGGGTGTGGGGCTGGTCACATCAGAATTACCTGGGGTGATTTGAAATAGTACAGAGTCCCTGTTGTAGAGCAGGGAAAATTGTCAGAGGAATGCTCTTTGCAATGGCATGAATGAACCTTAAATATGCAATGTTGATGGAAAAAAAAACAAACCCAGATACAAATGAGAATCTTTATAGTTATGTATCTGTAAAATTGCACAGTTGGGTCTCACATTTCTTCAAATGATTACACAATGTGAAAAGATTAAAAAGATTCCTGGACCTAAGCCCCAAAGATGCTGATTCAGGAGAGTGAAGCCAGGGTTTGGGAAGATTCCTTAAAGAGATTCTACTTAAAGACCAATCTTCCAGGGCAGTTTCAGGCTCTGGGGTCTATGAGCCACCCACCTTTTGGAAAAGCAGGGTGGCTGCGCCCCCTGGTGGCCATCAGGGTCTGCGCAGGGAAGCAGTAAGGGAAGCCCGGCCTGACCCCACCATGCAGGAGTTCCCAAATAGCAGGGGTGCAATTTCCTCTCTGCCAGCTAGAGTCTCAGTTTCCTCATCTGTAAGATGGGGACACCAAATGTGTTTCCTTGACTGCTGTGAGGCTCTAGCAAGATCTCGTACCTACTGTGTGCCCAGTGAACATCCAGACTCCTTCCCTTTGTCTTGGTCTACAAGGCCGGGGGGATCCCCTTGCAATCTCATCTCTCACTGACTACCCTCCAGCCACACTGGCCTCTATTTCTTGAACCCACTAGGTCTGTCCTGGCCTCAGGACCTTTGCATTTGCTGTGCCCTCTGCCAGGAACTCTGCCCCCATCTCTTCTCAACGGTGGCTTCTTCTAATCACTTTAGGTCTTGCCTTGAATGTAACCCTCAGAGAGACCTTTCTATGACCCACCACCTCATCTCTCTGATTGTGTTTTGAATTTCACAGTTTCTGAATTTATCTATCTGGTTACTGTTGGTATTCTCCCCACAGCCCCTCCTCCACCTCCTGCCCCAGTCCACAGATCACTGCACGGCATAGGGCTGGTGCTTGACAGTGAGTGATTGAATTCCCCTCTTTCTCCCATTCCCACTGCTGAAATTCAATGACACAGTACTGCTTCCTCCAAGAAGCCCACCCTGGTCTCCGAGACTCACTTGCTTGAGCATCTCCTGCTTGGTCTTGCTCAGTTCCTCATACTTGATCTTCCACTGGCTGAGCTCTCCCTCCAGCTTCTCGATGTTCCTGCTCAGTGCCATTTTATCCCTGGGGAGGGGAGATGTGGGGGTGAGCCCACTGGGGCCCTCTGCTGAGTCCTGTCCTCCAGTCCCTTCCAAGTCCAAGACCAAGGTGTCGTGAGANTCCACTGGCTGAGCTCTCCCTCCAGCTTCTCGATGTTCCTGCTCAGTGCCATTTTATCCCTGGGGAGGGGAGATGTGGGGGTGAGCCCACTGGGGCCCTCTGCTGAGTCCTGTCCTCCAGTCCCTTCCAAGTCCAAGACCAAGGTGTCGTGAGAAGTAATCTGTTCTATGCCGCTTCCCTGGCTTCCGGTGGTTTGCTGTGTACCCCAGGCCTTGGCACCCCACTCTGTGGCAGGCAACCTGGTTGTGCAATCTCCTGGAGCTGCACCCTCCATACAACTGTGGGAGTCCAGCCCCTGCTGTGCGGAGTGACTGGTTCTTCAGGGCACCAGGCCTTGGGCTCATCCATCAAATAATACCCCCTCTCCCCCCTATCTGTTTTATGCTGACTTGGTGTGAACACACAGCTCTGCAGTCAGAAAAGCTGGAAAACACTTTCCAGTGACTCTCTGAAGGAGTCCCATCTTGTCATCATCACTGGGTGGGAGTGCCATAAACTGCTCTCACGCCCCTCACCCTTCACTCTGCCCTGAATGTGCAGGAGGCGCCGTGGGTATTTGGCCATATGCAGTGTTTTATGACCAACCCCCACAACACGCTGGCCTCCCATTCTGAGAGTTTAGTATTACTTTACATTTCAGTTAGTACAACAGGTTAATTTTTGTTCACTGTGCTTAAACAGAAATGCAGCATCTCAGTTCTGGAGGCTCCAAGTCCAAGACCAAGGTGTTGGTTCCACGTGAGGGCTGTGAGAGGGCATCTGTCCTATACCTCTTCCCTGGCTTCTGGTGGCAATAGCTGGTGCTCCTTGGCTTGCAGGAGCATGGCTGTGATCTCTGCTTCTACCTTCACAAGGGCACTGTGTTGATTTTTAAAAGATTTCTGTGTGTAGTTATCTTATACCATCTTTGTGTTTAATTTCTGGATGGAAAAGGGGGTGTTATTAAATATTCACCATGATCAGGCAAAAATGACCAATCAAGGTCACTGGTGACCTCCAAGTCCTAAATCCACTGGTCAGTGCTCAGTCCTCTTCTGACTTGACCAGCTGACTTCTCCCTCATCCATGAAACGGTTCCTCCTGCTTCCTCTTCCCCCTCACTGGCTCCCTTCTCCTGTACCCTTTGCTGCCTCCGTCTTCCTCTGATTCTATAGCTGGTCGTCTCCAGGGCCCCATCCTTTGACCTCTGCCCTATCCACTCTCACCCCAGCTCATGGTTTTCAGCATCATCTATTTGCTGATGACTCCTAAATTTCTATCTCCAGCCCAAAACCTGTCTTGTGAACTCTATAGACTCATTCATGTCCCCAAATGCCTTCCTGCTGAATCAAGCTCAACACGTCCAAAACCAAACTCCCAGCCTCCACCCCACAGTCCCCGTATCCCTCCCTCCCTGCTTTGATTTTTGCCCATGGCACCCTCCCTGCACGAAGGCAGGGATTGCTGGTCTCATGGATAACTGTATCCCCACCGAGCACAGTCCCTGACCCAGATTCCTGACACATATTAATTGAATTAATTTTAAAAAGCCCTCATGTTGGGTCCTTGGGTACAGTAACCACTGTTCTCAAGTCCCAAGAATCAATGGGACTCAAAGGGAAAGTCCCATTTCCTTTCATTGAGTCTCACCTCCTGTGATACGGACTTTCAATCTGTGATTCCGAGGAGGCCCTGGTATGGCCTGGCCCGGCCCCTAGCCCCTGCCTGCCTCCCAGGACTCACTCTCGTTCCTTGAGCAGCACCTTCTGGGACTCATCCAGCCGTAGCCGCAGGGCGGTCAGCTTGGAGGCATCCTCCTCGACGGTGGTGTCCTCCCAGGGCAGGCGGCTGCGCTCCTGGCGGCCTGAGCTGCCCCGTGGGGCCCCGGCCCCCGCGCTGCGCACCTCCCAGCAGCCCTCAGGCTCCTCTGGCCTGCTCTTCAGCAGGCTCTCCACCAGCTCCAGCTCCTGTGGGGACCCAGGTAGAGGTTGGACTAATGATCACTGAGCCCTCACCCTCTTGGCCTTCATCATAGCCTCTCTCAGGTCCAGGGTCTGGCATCAGCTTGGTGGGTAACCGTGGGCAAGTCACACAGTCCTCTGGACCCCCGTTTCCTCTTCTGCTGCCTGCCTCTCCACCCCTGGAGAGGGAGGGCCACACCCTCCCTCAGATTCCCTGAATCCTGGAAGATCCCCCAGAAGAGGTGGTAAGCTCTCTGCTGCTGGAAGTGTGCAAATATTTGGTGGGACACTGATGAATGCAGAAGCAGGGATTCCTACAAGGAATAAGGACTAGATTCCCTCAAAAGGGATTCCTGCTCAAAGATCCCACTGAAAAGTGGGATCACCTGAAACATGATAAGTGACATGGTAAAAGATGGATGGACTTCCCTGGTGGCTCAGTGATAAAGAATTTGCCTGCCAGTGCAGGAGACTCAGGTTCAATCCCTGGATTGGGAAGATCCCCTGGAAAAGGCAATGGCAACCCACCCCAGTACTCTTGCCTAGGAAATCCCATGGACAAGGAGACTGGCAGGCTATAATTCATGGGGTCACAAAAGAGTCAGACACCACTGAGCGACTAAACCACAATAATAAAAGATGTACAGGAAGGCGGCCTCTGGAGCAGAACCAGCTCCCAGACAGAAAGCGGTGAGGGTTGATTAACTCAACCCTGAGCCCTCTTCCTGCCTGCCAGGCTCCTCTTCCCCTCTGCCCTTGTCTGCCCCCTGGCCTGCCTCTGACCACAGACCCAAGATGCCCATGGCCTCTGTCCCAGCCTGGCTTCTCCCACAGTCATTCCAGATGAGTTTGGGCTGGTCCCTTCCTCGACTGACCTTCAGTTTCCCTATCCAGACTAGGACAGTGGGCCTGAGGAGTGAAATTCTACTCCTCTTATATCTCAGACTGTCTGGGTGGGGGCCTCTGAGGCCATGTGGTCCAAAGCTCCAAATCCCAACTGAGGGACCAGGGAGGGAAGAAGGGAATTGCTGGAGGGTCACAGAGCACAGACATGGCTGGGCTGGAGAACAAACTCAGGCTGCATCCTCTGAGCTCCTGCTGCGGTACCTGCCACCTCCTGGGGTGACTCATAACCGAACACGGAGAGGACAGGAACAGTGTCCGAGGCTGGCTGATATACAGAGGCTCATCCTCTGCCCCAAAGAAGAGCAAGAAATGTCACCTGCAAGCACCAGCCAGGCCCCGGAGAAGAGGGCTTCAGCCACCAAGAGGCAGCAGTGCCCACTCTAGCCCACAGGCAAGAGACGGGGGAGGGCAGCAAAGAATCTTAGGAGCTGGGGATGAAGCTGGAGCAACCTGAGTCTTGACTCGGTCCCTAGATGGCCTTCAGGTGAGTCTTGCTTGTTCAGAGGAGGCTGCCCTCCTCACATATGATTAATGTTCCAGATAGCCTAATTATTATCACCATGGGCTGAGAAGTTCATCTGGGGTCAACTCCCAGCGACTCCAGTCACCAGCTGGGAGCCACTGGTAATCAACCTCTCAGCACCTCAGTGTTTTCATTTGTAAAACCAGTATTTCCTGGGTTGCCCTGATAATTAACTAGGTAGTGTGTATGCGTAGCCTAGCATTTTGTAAGGGTCCCCATGGAACGATGGAGGCTTTGCCCAGATTTACCAAGCACTCTCAGCCTCTCGCTATTTCCACAGAATTTCCATCACCTGTAATGCATTCCTGCACTTTTCACCATCAATTTCTCCTATCTTAGCTTAAATGGGACCGCTTCTAGAAAAGCTTTGGTGAAGCTCCCTCCTCAGGGCCTGGCTCAGCGACCTCCTTCTGTGCTCCCATTGCCCTGACACCCTTCTCTCCCTCAGCTTTGATAGACACCTGTTAAAATGTTTACTCCTTTCTCTAAATTGAATAAATGAGCGGATTCAGCTCTGGGACTAATGGATGCCTTTGAGGTAAGTTCTTACAACTTGCTCCTGCTTAGAGACATCTTTTGTTGGTTTTGTTGATTACTCAGGTATGGGACGGAGAAGACAATGGCACTCCACTCCAGTACTCCTGCCTGGAAAATCCCATGGACGGAGGAGCCTGGTAGGCTGCCATCTATGGGGTCACACAAAGTCGGACACAACTGAAGTGACTTAGCAGCAGCAGGTATGGGAGCAGCGGGACCACCATAATCAGGGACACTCTGCCCTTGGGGTCTGTGGGAGGAAGGTAACCTGGGGCCCTGCAGGGCAGAGCTTGAATCCCATAAGGTGTGATACCTACCCACGTGCCAGGCCCTTCTCTTTCTGAGCCCTACAGCCATTGCTCCTGCCCAGGTCAATCAGCCCCTCCCACTTCCGAACCCCAGCGCGAAGGCCCCGCCCAGAAGCCCCGCCCCTCGCCGCGCACCTGGTTGTCCTGAGGTCTCTCGCATCCGGATCCAACGTCGCGCACCGGCACCGGCTCCTGTTCCCTTTCTGGCTCCGTCTCGGGCCCATCGGGCGTCCTGTCCGCGGCCCCCCGAGCGCCCCGCAGCCGCGCCAGCTCGCGGCCCCGTGCCTCGCACTCGCCCTGTGCTTCTTGGCGCTCGCGTCGAGCGCCCGCCAGCTCCTTGGTGAGCGCGTCGAGGCGCTGGCGCAGCTGGCGCACCTCCTCGCGTGCGCGGTTGCGCTCGGCGCGCACCTTGCTCCACTTCTCGCGCCAGTTGGCGGTGCAGTCCGACCACCAGCGCATGGTCTTCTCCATCTGCGCCGCCNTTGGCGCTCGCGTCGAGCGCCCGCCAGCTCCTTGGTGAGCGCGTCGAGGCGCTGGCGCAGCTGGCGCACCTCCTCGCGTGCGCGGTTGCGCTCGGCGCGCACCTTGCTCCACTTCTCGCGCCAGTTGGCGGTGCAGTCCGACCACCAGCGCATGGTCTTCTCCATCTGCGCCGCCCGCGCGCGCGCCTCCTCCAGCTCCCGCAGCCGCAGCTCCTCGCGGCTCTCCCAGTCCCCGTCGGCCAGCAGTGCAGGCGCCGGCGGCAGCGGCAGCGCAGGCGGCGGCCCTGGCGAGGGCGTGCCACTGGGAGGCGTGGGTGGAAGCGAATCGGCCGTCCCCATGCGCTCGGGCGACGGGCTGCCCAGGATGGTCAGGAGGCTGCCCTTGGACAGCTGGGGGGACTCGGCCAGCCGGGGGCTCGGCTCGTGGCTCATGGCGTGGCCGCGGGGGCGGGCGAGCTCGTGGGCGCTGGGCTGGAAGTCCTGGACTCAGAGGTGGCGTTGGGGACGCGTGGCAGATGCGATACCACTGTGCATGATGGCCACTGCTACTGGCTGCTCTCCGGGCTACGGGGAGGGGGACGCTCCCTCCGACCTGTGGGAGAACACAACCATTATTTGGAGGTGGCCACCAACCATCCATATCCTTAAGGTCAGCCATGGGAAGCTAAGAGAACAGCACTACCCGTAGAAGCAAGAGCACGGGCAAAGGTGGAAGGAGTGCAACTGGTCGCCTCCAGGAGCCCCAGGGAGGCTGGAATGGTGAGCCAGGGCCTGCAGCCGCTTCCTCAGTGGCCTCCAGATAACCCCTTTGAGTCCCTTCACCCTGGAGCAGCCACCGCTGATCTGAAACCTTGATCTGCTGTCCCTGACCTTCAGGTCCCATCTCGCATTGAATGGCTTATACTGCTCTCCACCCGGAATGCCCTGCTGCCAGGAGTCCCCTCCCAGCCTCTTCCTGCACTGGGCTGACTCTTCCCATCCTTAAAACTTACCTGAAATAGCGTCTTCTCCAAGAGGTTTTCCGGGACCCTTCAGGCCAGGTGGTCAGCCCCTGCCCAGGTCTCCACCAGCCAGCCTCACTGTCCTGTTTTTCTGTGTTCCTGTGAGCACCTCACCTTCACCCCAGGCTGTGAGTTTGCTGAGGGCAGTCTTTGTCCCAGCACATGATGACAATAACAGTGAAATAACAATAATAGTGTCTGGCCAACTACAGGCCAGACACCATGCCTATGTGAGCTATCCTCTCAGCAGACTCGGGGGCAGCTATAGACATTTACTGAAGAGGAAAGGGAGACTCAGCAAAAGCAAGCCCTGGAGTTGATCCAGATACACCATCCAGAAGTCCAAACACTGGCGTGGGTCTGGTGAATACATGCACGTGCTGGTGGTATGGTGGAAGTAAGCTGGGGTCTAGATGAGGGGGTGTGCAGTGTGGTGAGATGTCCCCCCCGTGCCGACCACTGAGCTCTGCTGTTTGTTGGCCACATCCCTTTTAAAATAAGTGAGACACATGCCCCCTCTGTCCCCAGCCTGCCACATTCTCCCTCAGAGTGGCTTCATGCTGACCACCGACAGCTCCTTGGGCTATCTCATACCTCCTTCCCCATTCAGCTGGGCCTGACCCTCAGAGCCTCACTGCAGCCCCTAAGACCTGCCCTGATCGTTATTCCTTCCTTTTCTGAGCGACCCATCAGGGCACTGGTGGTGGGACTCTCAGCATCCTGGAAGAGTGTCCCAATACTGTCTGGTTGTGTCCATCACCCTTTTCCAGCCTCTAAGCCCCCCACTCTTGGCAGCACATCTAATGTCACAGTTTGTGGTGAAAAGAGGAGCTGTCAGGCTGGCACTCCCTCCTTGTCCTGCCTTTAGCCCCACAGCCCCCTCCTCTCTGCTGTGAAGAGGACGGAGGCGCTCTCCCTCCTTGGGTCAAATCCCCCCCTCCCATCCAGCTTCTCCCATCCCAACCAATGATCCCCCTCCAAGGAGCCTGCTCCCTGCTTAAGTCTCTCCTGGCACTTTCACCTCCCTTCTCTGTCTCCTCCCTTTCCAGGCCCATCCAGAGTGGGCCACACTTGCTGTCTCCCCCCTGTGTACCTCCTTCGCCCTCTCTCATCAAGCCTTACCAGCCTGGCCTCCAGCCCCCATGCCCTATCCTCTGGGCATGTCTCAACTCTTGCAGGTATGCCCCTCTCTAGCTCTGGGGACCTTCCAGCCCTCCTTTCTTGCACCTCTCCTTCCCAGGATGTTCTCTAGGTCTTCCTCCTGTTCTCCAGTGGTCCCCCATTAGCCTCCCTGATTGGCAACCTGGGCTCATCCCTGCAGCGCTGGCGTCACCCCAGTCCTGGCCGCCTTCTCCTTTCTGGCTGCCCCTGCCTGAGCCATCTCTCCACGTCCGCAGTAACCCCCAGTCCCTCTTCCAGCCTGGGCTGCTCTCCAGAACTACTCACATGTCCCTCAGACAACTCAGACTCAGCTTGGTCGAATGGGACTCCCTGTCTCCATTCCCCCCACAACCAGAGTCTCCTTCTGGATGCCCTCTCTGGGAGAAGAGTGCTTCTGTACTTCTTTACATTGTGGGGAATATCCTGGAATTGGCTTTCTCTCCACCTCCAAGGCCTGTCAGTCTGTCTGCCACACATCACAGGGCTCCACCTAACCTTCGTCCTCAACCACTAACCTGACAAGACCACCACCATCATTTCCCACTGGGGAGACTGCAGCCACCACTCTCCCTGTCCCATCCCCCTGTCCTCTTTGCCTCCTTCAAATCCATCCTCAAGAGCAGCAGCCAGAGTGAGCTTTTAAAAACACAAACCGGATCATGCCAGNACCTTCGTCCTCAACCACTAACCTGACAAGACCACCACCATCATTTCCCACTGGGGAGACTGCAGCCACCACTCTCCCTGTCCCATCCCCCTGTCCTCTTTGCCTCCTTCAAATCCATCCTCAAGAGCAGCAGCCAGAGTGAGTTTTTAAAAACACAAACCGGATCATGCCAGTGGCCACCACCTTTGTCATTACCAGTAGCTGTGACCTCTCCCCTCCCTACAGTCAATTCCAAACTCATTCTCTCAAAGGCTCCAACACCAAAAACGCGTCGATTCGCTCACTTGTTCAGTGTCCCCACTGCCCACCCTGTCCCTTCTCTCCCTGCTACATGCCATGGTCCCAGCCTCAGCCACCGGAACGCCCTCAGCGTTCCACCTACCTCACTCGTTCTTGTCTCTCCAGGCAGTGCCGTCTCTGGTTGCTTCCACTGCTCTGCCTGCTCTAGCCTTCACCCGTATAACCAGGCATCGCAGGTTTTCCACCACTTTGGACCAGTGTTCACTTAAATTAATGACTATTGCAGTCACAGTTCTTTAGCACGGCTCAGTGATCCTACTACTGGACTGGCCAAAAAGTTTATTTCAGTTTTTTCCCCTAAGATGTTATGGAAAAACCAGAACGAAACTTTTGGCCATTCCAATATATTTCTCCAGTGTGTTTGCCCTTAGTTTATCGCCTGTCTTCCTTCACCAGGCACCAGCTCTAGTCCCTGCTCTGTCATCAACCTCATGTAAACCACTGCCCCATCTTGGGCCTCAGTTTCTCCCCTGGTAGAACTGCAGTGAGGGGTGAGGGAGGCCAGTGCTTCTAGAGCAAGAAGTCCTTCAGATTCACCTGGACATTTGCTTAAAATGCAGTTCCTGGACCTCACTCCTCAGAGAATCATGTTCAGTAGGTGTGGGACCAGGGATTTGCATTTTAACCATCCAAGTGTGGGATATTTTGAGTAACTGGTGATGCCATGTCACCACCCATAGTTCCATATGTACAAACATGTCTATCTCAACCCTAACACCTGCACAGACTAGGTTACGCCCCCAGACACAGCCCTCTAGGCTTAGGTTCCAGTTCCCTGTACACCCAACTCCCCAAGGGACCCCTTGAAGGCTGAGTACCCACTGTGACTGTCTTTCCACCTGTGCAATGAGATGACTGACCCAGATCCCATGTGCATTCACAGATATGTGCACACCCAGACACATAAGCAATTCCATACACGTAAATATAAAGAAATGGGTAGGCACACACATACACAGAGGTGGCCCCATAGGCACACACAACAACTATATATATGTTCAGAGATATGCTTCCTTGTAGATACAGAGTCACAGACACACCTGAAGACATACATATGCCCACAGGGATACACACAGAGACACGCAAAGATACATACTCATCCCTGAGACAGGCAAATGCACACACACATATACACAAACACACGAACGCATATACAGACACTCGCAGTCCTCCTCGCCCCAGTTTTCTGGCCCAGCTCCACATGGAAAAGCTCTTGGAAAAGAAAAACAATGTGAGAGCCTGCGGGGGAGGGGAAGGAGGCAGGAAATCTGAGTGCCAGTCCGGTGGCCTCGCTGGAGGCCAGAGCTGTGCTGGGAATCGGGGGTGGTGAGGCGGGGGTCCCTGGGGCCAGGCCCCTGTCTACTGGGCCCTTCCTGCAGCCCCTAAACCCAGAGGGCGGCAGGGAGGGGGCTGCTGCCACATCCTCTCTGCCTCTGGGAGCTGCCAGGCCTGAATGGGGCTTGGTGGGGAGGGGTGGCCCGCTCCTTCCAGGAATCCCAAGCCTGTCGTGCAGGGCCAGGGCAGGCGCCACCCAGGCCCCTAATGGCTTCCAGGCACCCACGCTCAAGGGAGGGGTGGGGGTGACTGGGGAAGGAGGGGGGTCAGAGAGGCTCTGGACGGGCCTCCTGCCTTTCTTCCTGCAGGCCCAGGTCCCCTAAAGGGTGTGTGTGCACACGTGTAAATGGATGGGGGTGGGGGGTCCCAAGGTTAGTTTTCTGGAGAAACCCACCCCTGGACACACCAGGAATCCTGCCTCACACTCAAAGGCAGCTTGTCTCTGCCTAGCAATGCTTCCCCTCACCCCTACCCTCACCCCATAGCCTTAGGGGCAGACACACACACACCAAGCCCTGGTAACATACACACTCACCAAGAGAGATGCAGCATGGAGGTTCAGCTGGCAGTTGTAGAGACTGCCTCCCACTGCCTACCCCGCCTGCCCTTCGTCACCAGGCTCAGAGTCTTCCTCCCCTGGGGTGTCAAATGTGTGGGGTGGCCTCCCGATTCCTGCAGTGTGTCACCACTCCCCATGGAGCAGGTGGAGGAGGTACTAGCCTCCACAGGCCCAGAAAGTCCTTCCCACTCACCCTCCCCTCTCCTGTGCCCACCCCCCACCCCCAGCACCAGCCAGACGGGTCTATTCCTGCTCAAACCCTCAGGATCTCTGCTCAGCCTGATCCCCTATGCCCAGCTCAGACTCTGAAACCCCACCCATCCTTCAGGCTCAGTTCCACCACCTCCCGGAAATGCCTTGGTCTCCCCAGCCCCACTCTGCCAGGGGAGTATATCCCCACAACCTTCCAGAACCAGACCTGGCCAGCTACCTTCTCTCCTCTTGCAGTTCAGTCCTCCCCCAACCCAGGCAGGACACTTGTGCCACCCAGAGCCACTAGCACAGTCCCTGCACACAGGAGGTGCTCAAAGCTGGCAGGTGGGGTGGAGAGCAGAAAGCAGAACCATGGCTTCACATCCCCTTAACTGGATAGCAGAGCCACCTGGGAAGGCTTCCCATGTAGCACTGGTGGTAAAGAACCCACCTGCCAGTGCAGGAGATGTAAAAGACGTTGGTTTGATCTCTGGGTTGGGAAGATCCCCTGGAGGAGGGCATGGCAACCCACTCCAGTATTCCTGCCTGGAGAATCCCATGGACAGAGGAACATGGTGGGCTTTGTACGGCCCATAGCGTTGCAAAGAGTAGAACACCACTGAAGTGACTTAGCAAGCATGCACAGGTCCGCGTGGGGCTCAAGAGCTCCTGAACCCCAGCCGGACAGTCATCCTCACTGCTCCAGGCAGCTGCTGGCCAGGGCAGAAGAATGTTTTGATTGGATATTTGCCTCAGGCAAGGCCTTCATCAGCCCTGTCTAGACAAAGTGACCGGTGGCTCTTGCTTCTAGTGGGTCCTGTTTGGAATGTTCTTTCTCCTTTCTCTAGCAGTACTTCCTACACATCTTTTAGGACCCACCTCTGGGTAACGATCCCCTGGGTAGCCTTCCCCAACCTCATACACAGAGTATGTTAGTGCTGCCAACGTGGCACCTCCTTGTTCTTCAGCAGTGGCCACACTGAGAAACCACAAGGGCATCCTGGACTCACTGGCTGTCAGCACAGGAACCAGCATACAGCAGATGCTGCATTAATGCTTCCCAGGCTGATGGGTGGAAGACGGACAGCTAGGGGTTCCCTGTAATCAGGGACAGCTGCACCATTCTAAGGATCAGGAGTCACATTAGGGTCAGGCTCTGAGCCTGGCTCAGAGCCTGTGGCCAAGGTCAAAGTCAGAGGTCATCTCATGGCCAGGTCAAGGATCAGGCCTCTTACCTGAGGGGGTCTAACTGACTCGCAGGGGGACAAGTTTATTTTGCCCTTACCGTGTTTTGATGGCTCATATCTAGCGAGAGGAGTAAGCAGTGCTGAGGCCTAGATGGGGCCCAGCTTAGGGGGCTGGGGTGGGTGTGGGGTGGGATGGGATGGCCCAACTCCTCCCTCCAGCTCAGAAACCCTCTATAACCTCCCAGAATCTTTCAGGTGGGGCTGTGGGGCTGGTCTGTGGCCACGGGCCTGGCTGTGGGCAGGGAGCAGAGCCCAGCAGGAAACCACAGAGGACAGCCTGATTGGATAAGTGCAGGGCCCAAGGCTGGTCAGCCCACAAACTATGGGCGCTTGTCCCTCTGACCTGTCACCCGTGCTCCCATCACTGGACCTCCAAGAGAGGAGAGGGAGACAAGTTGAGCCTGCAGGCTGAACCTGAGCCCTGCGGGGTAGGCACCCCTAATCTGTTCCCAGGTACCTCCATCTCAGAGAAGCCAAAGATATCCTGGACCACCAATCAGAACTCCTTTTTTGCAAATGGGCCACCTGAGATCCGGAGGTACAGCTATTGGTCCACATCAAGGACCAGCAGCAAAATTGGGTGTCTGCTGGGATTGGATGCCTCCCCTCCTGGGTCCTGATTACCTGAGGGGCAAAGTGCCCCTGGGACCACCTACACCATGGGGTCCTCAGTCATCAGGCCCAGCACAGCTGGGAGAGGATGGGAGGTTTTCATGGGGTGGACCNCAACGAAGATACAAAACTTCCCGTCACCACAAGGCTTCTAGTGCTCCCTCTTTACAGAAACATCATCAGTCCCTAAACCACTAGCAACTACTGATTTGTTCTCCATCTCTGTAATTTTTTTATTTCAAGGATGTCAAATAAATCAAATTATAGAATATACAGCATTTTTAGACTGGCTTCCCATCTCCCCCCCGCCCTCCGCACCCCAGCATGATTCCCTAGAGACCCATCCAAGTTGGGTGTCAATATATTTTTCTAATTGCTGAACTGTGGTTCATGGTACAAATGTACCTGAGCTTGTTTAACCATTCACTCATTGAAGGCACATTGGGATTGCTTCCAGTTTGAGGCTATGGCAAATAAGCCCTCCTATGCAGGTTTTGGTGTGAACGTGAGTTTTGATTTCTCTGGGTTAAATGCCCAAAAGTGTGATCACTGGGTCATGGTACATGTTTAGTTTTATAAGATATTACCAAACTTTTCCAGAGTGGCATTGGACTGTAATTTTTGTAACTATTCCTCTTTTGAGGAATAACATTTACATAGTTTTTGCTTTTTTATGATTAACAATGCTATTATAAATACTTTTCTATGTATTTTACCTGGCTTGCCCTCTTATTTACATAGGATAAATTCACAAAAATGAGATTCCTGGATCAGAGGCTATTCACAATGAAAAGTGTGTGTTGTCAAATGATTCTCTTCAAAAGGCTGAACTCTTGACACTCTCATGGGGAGTGGGGTGTGCTTATCTCTCACTGGGTGATACCGTATTTGCAAATCCAATGGTGGAAAAATTAAAGGTCATGGGGATGTCCCTGGCGGTCCAGTGGTTGAGACTGTACTTCCATCAGGGTACACAGGTTTGATCCCTGGGGAACTAGGATCCCACAGGCCAAGTGGTACAGCCAAAAGATTTTAAGAAAGAAAGAAAACAAAATTAAAGGTCATGCTCTTAACTACTTCTCTCTACCGTTACCATCAAACAGGTGTTTGAGTTCTGTGGTTCTCCCTTCCTGGAACTCTATGGGGCTTTTCTGGTGACTTTCTCCCTCCGTGTAGGAGGAAGGTTAGCTTTCTTATCCTCTCCACACCNAAGAAAGAAAGAAAACAAAATTAAAGGTCATGCTCTTAACTACTTCTCTCTACCGTTACCATCAAACAGGTGTTTGAGTTCTGTGGTTCTCCCTTCCTGGAACTCTATGGGGCTTTTCTGGTGACTTTCTCCCTCCGTGTAGGAGGAAGGTTAGCTTTCTTATCCTCTCCACACCTTTCCACTTCCTCTTCCCTATGTTCTCACTATATTTTTGGCTTGACTCTCAAAAATTTGGTTTATAGACGGATGCTACTAGTTTTCTGTTTGTTTAGTTGATTTATTTTATTTATTAAGCTCACACTTTTGGAGAGTAGTTTGATGAGTTTTGACAAATACATAGAGTCCTACATACATGTCTATCCCAATCCAGATATAGTGTATTTCCATCCCCACTTTCCAGGTAGCTCAGTGGTAAAGAACCTGCCTGCCAAGGCAGGAGACGCAGGAGACTCGGGTTCAGTCCCTGCGTCAGGAAGATCCTCTGGAGAAGGGGATGGCTGCCCACTCCAGTATTCTTGCCTAGAGAATTCCAGAGACAGAAGAGCCTGGCGAGTATTAGTCCATGGGGTCACAAAGAGTTTCACACGACTGAGCCACTGAGTAGAGCACATTCCCCTGAAGAGTTGCTTTGGCTCCTTTTATAGTCAGTTACCTTTTTCCCACCCCATGGAAACTAGGGATGTGTTCTCTAACACGAAGTTTTTACTTTTCTGGAAGATCATATAAGTGGAATCATAAAATACATAATCCTTTTTGTCTGGCTTCTTTCACTTATCATAATGATTTTGAGACTCAGCCATTTGTGGCCTATGTCAGCAGCTCATTCTTTTTTTATTGCTGAGTGATATTCCACAGCATGGATAGACCGAAGTTTGTTTATCTTTCATCATTAGATGCAATTTTCTTTGGCTGTGCTGTGCAGCTTGTAAGATCTTAGTTTCCCAACCAGGATTGAACCCATGTCCTTGACAGTGAAAGCACCGCGTCCTAACCACTGGACCACCAGGGAATTCTCTTGATAGAAGTCGGTATTGTTTTCAGATTTTTCAAAGTGCCTTCCTGCGTGCATGCTAAGTTGCTTCGGTCATGTCCAACCCTTTGTGACCCCATGGACTGTAGCCCACCAAGCTCCTCTGTCCATGGGATTTTCTAGCCAGAATCCTGGAGTGGGTTGCCATGCCCTCCTCCAGGGGATCTTTCCAAACCAGGGGCTGAACCTGTGTCTCCTGAGACTCCTGCATTGCAGGCAGATTCTTTACTGCTGAGCCACCAGGAAAGCCCTTTTTAAAAGTAGTTGTCCTATTCTACATTCCTTCCATCAATGCATGAGAATTCAGCTGTTGAATACTCTTGGTAACACAAGATATTACCAGTCATTTTGATTTTAGCTACACCAGAAGGTGTGTAGTGACTTCTCTTTGTGGTTTTATTTGCCTTTCCCTAATGGCTAGTGATACTAAATATTTTTTCATGTGTTTGTTTGCCATCTATGTATCTTCTTTGGCTGAGTGACTGTTTCAATCTTTTGCCATTTCTTATTGGGTTACTTGTTTTCTTGTTTAGTTTTATGAATTCCCAATATAGTCCAGATGCACTTTTTGTTTTCAAATATTTCTTCTCAGTCTATAATTTATATTCTCACTCTCTTAGCAATGATCTTCAAAGATTAGAAGTTTTAATTTTTGATGAAATTCAAGCTATCCACTTTTTCCTTATATAGGTGAATTTTTGGTGCTGTTGCTGCCCATAGTGCTATTTTTTGTGGTACATTAAAATTTCTGCATGTATTATGAGGCCTCACAATATACTGTTGCCATTTTTACATTATACAGATGTTAACATTGAGAAAATTCATTCTGTATTTGACATATTTTTATCAGTTTCAACACTCCACTTCTCTGTGTAGGCCCATGTTTTAATCTGGTATAAATTTTCTTCTGCCAAAAGAATTTCCTTTAATATTTCTTTTAGTGCAGCTCTGGAAATGGGGCTTTTTGATAGCTCACCTGGTTAAGAATCTGCCTGCAATGCAGGAGACCCTGGTTCAGTTCCTGGGTTGGGAAGGTCCCCTGGAGAAGGGAGAGGCTACCAACTCCAGTATTCTTAAGCTTCCCTGGTGGCTCAGATGGTAAAGAATCCACCCGCAATGCAGGAGACCTGAATTTGATCCCTGGGTCAGGAAGATCTCCTGGAGGAGGGTATGGCATTCCAGTCCAGTACTCTTGCCTGGAGAATCCCCATGGACAGACGAGGCTGGTGGGCTACAGTCCGTGGGGTTGCAAAGAGTCAGACATGACTGAGCGACTAAGCATAGCAGAGCTGCTGGAAATGAATTTTTTAAGCCATTGCTCATCTGAAATAGTCCTTATTTGGCTTTCATTTCTGAAACATATTTCCACTGGGCATCAAATTCTAGGCTGACACATTTTTCTTGAAATATGTAGTTGTGTTATCTTCTGGTTTGTATAGTTTCTTGAGAAGTCTCTTGGAGTTCTTATTTCTTACCTTCTGTATCTGTTGTTTCATTTTCTCTCTGCCTTCAAGATTCTTTTAATCTTTAGTTTTGCATCAGTTTGACTATGATGTGTCTAGGTATGGTTTCTTTATATTTATTCTTCTGAGTTTTATAGAGCTTCTTACATATGTAGTATGTTGTCTTTCACTAATCTTGGAAAAGATTTCATTCATTCTCTCTTCAAATATTTCTTCTATGTTCTTTCTCTTCCTTTGGGACTCAAATTACGTGTTTATGAGACCATCTGCTCTTGTACTGTTTTGAGTTTTATTTCGATTCTTCTTACTCTTTGTGTTTCAATTCAGATTATTTATATTGTTCTATCTTCAAATTCATTGATTACTTTGCTGTGTCTGGTTTGCTGATTAATAGGCCTTCAATGGCTCAGATGGCAAAGAATCTTCCTGCAAAGCAGGAGACCTGGGTTCCATCCCTGGGTCAGGAAGATCCCTTGCAGAAGGGAATGGCAATCCACTCAAGAATTCTTGCCTGGAGAATTCCATGGACAGAAGAGCCTGGCAGGCTACAGTCCGTGAGGTCACAAAGAGTTGGACACAATTGAGCAACTAACACTTTTACTTTTTTTCACTTCACAATTGAAGAAATTCTTTATCAATGATATCTAGACTCTCCTTAATAGTTTCCATTGCTCTCCTGAAATTTCCCATCTGTCCTTAGGAGCATACATTTCCACCACCTGCTTTCCCATACTCACGTATCTTTAAGTCCCTCTCTGATAGTTTTAACATTTTGGTCATCTCTGGCTCTGCTTCTCCTGTCTCTTTTATCTTTTGACAAAGAGTATTTTCTTTCTTCTTGATTTTATGTGTGTGTCATAAGCTTTGACTGAATGCCAAGGCATTGTGTGAAAGCACGGTAGTGAGGAAAATGATAATTATGCCTAGAAGTGGGCGTATTTCCTATGTCGTGGCTTAAGTAGAGGGCACTCATTGAGCCAGTCTAGTCTGTGGTCGATCCGGGTCACAGTTTTGTTGTTGCAGGCACCTTCTCTGCAGCGTAAGCATCATATTTCTCCAGTGATGGATGGACATTACTCTGTGCTCAGTGTGAGCCCTTGAGTCCCACGTGGATTTTCTCAGTAATCCTACTCCACTTTCATCCTTGCCTGTGTGCAGCACAGAGGGAATCTTTCTTTGTGTTCTGGCCCCTTTGCCAGTGGTAGACAGCTGCTGCTTACTACTTGGTGGAAAATTTTTGATGGAAGCAGTAGATTTCTGCTTCTCTTGCTCTAAGTTTCAGTCTTAGATAGCCTTGTGCCTGAGCCCCACGACCCGGGCTTTCTTAGCTTTCGTTTCTCATTCAGTGACTGGCCACTTCTGCCTCTTCTTCAGTGCTGGCTGACTTCTTCTCCTTCACCCTCATGGAGCCGAGACCCTGCCACGTATTGGTGGAGGCGTCCTAGGTGTGAATGAAGGTGCTGCCTTTCTCACAGCAGCAGCAGCAGTAGCCCCTTGTTTTATAACAGTGCAAAATCCTGGGCACTAGTGGGTTTAGCCACTCCATACCAGTGGTAAGCTTTTGCTTAGTGTCCGTGCAGAGTCTGGGGTAGGTGGTTTTTATTTGGCTGCACTGTGCTGCATGTGGAATCTTAGTTTCCTGGCCAGGGGTCAAACTTGTGCCCCCTGCATTGAAAGTGTGGAGTCTTAACCACTAGACCACCAAAGAAGTCTCTTGTTGGGTTTTTTTTCACTTCTCCATCAGAGGCAGCAGACCTTTTCCGTATATCAAGTCAGGGACTCATGGATAAAGGTCTCATCACGGCAAGGCCAGGGCGCAGATGTCTGTCTGTTGCAGCAGCCAGTCACCATCACATACTCACACATGGCCTGGGGCTCGTATAGGCTTCACAAAAAACCTCAGCACACCCATGTCACCACAGGGGCTCTCTCAGGTCCCTGCCCCACCCCCAGTCATTCTCATGAGCACCAGCAGAGGACTGTGGGAAGAAATGGTCAAGCGGATATAGACTCCCTTGTGTCTGGGGCTCTCAGTGGTTTTAAACTGGCATTCTCGTTCATATTTGGCCTTTAAGAATTCACTAAGATCATATGCCATCCCTTATATTCAGAATCTAAAAAGAAATTATACAAGTGAACTTACTTAAAAACCAGAAAGAGACTCACAGGTTAGGGGACGAACTTGTGGTTACCAGAGGGGAAGGAAGGGGAGAAGGGCTAGTTAGGGAGTTTAAGATGGACACGTACACACTGCTATATTTGAAATGGATAAAGTGTGTTAACTGCTGAGTCGTGTCCAACTCTTTGCAACTGCATGGACTGTAGCCCACCAGGCTCTGTCCATGGAATTCTCTAGGCGAGAATACTGGAGTGGGTTGCCGTTCCCTTTTCCAGGGGATCTTCCTGACCCAAAGATCGAGCCTAGGTTTCTTGCATTGCAGACAGATTCTTTACTGCCTGAGCCACCAGGAAACCCAAGTGATAATTCACCAAGATGCATGATTTGTGAACTTTTCTGTAAGCTTTATTTTGATAAGACTATTATTAAACAAAGTTTCTGAATGATTGAAAAGATAAATGGATAACCAATAAGGATCTACCATATAGCACAGGGAACTCTGCTCAGTGTTATGTGGCAGCCTGGATGGGAGGGGAGTTTAGGGGAGAATGGATGTGTGTATATGTACAGCTGAGTCCCTTTGCTGTCCTCCTGAATCTATCACAACACTGTTAATCGGCGATACTCCAATATAAAATAAAAAGTTAAAAAAAGAATCCATTACGGTATCAGTTGTTCTCATCTGCTTTTTTGGCAACCACTGAGGTGAAACACCTCATCCTTGAAGGGCTTATCAACCATTGGAAACCAGTTTATCTGATTATTTTGTGACGTCAGTTCTCTAACAGGCTCAAAAAACCAGTTTTGTACATCTTTTGGCTTTTTCCATAGTCAAGATGGGAGTGATGTTCTCTTGTGGCTCTCTACATCATAAATGGAAGTCAAAATCATTTTTATATGATTTTTATACAATTTTAAAAATATAGGGAATTCCCTGGCAGTTCAGGGGTTAAGACTTGGCACTTTCCCTGCTAGGGCCTGGAGTTCAATCCCTGGTCAGGGAACTAAGATCTGGCATGCAGAGTGATACAGCCAAAAAAAAAAAAAGTTTTTATAATGCTATAAACATCTTATACTTTATGTCAATTTGTATAGCAAGATTACGTTTTCTCTCCTGTACAACTTGGTTTTCCTGAAGTTAATTGCTTCTTTTTTATTTTTTATTTGCAAGCTTTCTGTAAGATATTTCTCAAAAGAATTTTCCTATGCCTTCAGACCTGTCAGGCAATCTGTATATTTACCTCTTTCTTTTACCCATTGAGACCTCCCTCCTGGAAACTTACTGTCTTCTGCTTCCTTCTGGACAGCATGCGCCCTAAGCCTGCTGTCCAGCCATCAGCCTGGACCTTCTCTTCATGCATTTTCTGGGGAGTAGCTTCACGTCTCTTCTGGCAGGTTTTCCTGTACCCTATGTGTTCTTTCATGATTTACTCTCTCATTTTGTGGAACACATCCTCCAGCAGCTTCCTGAGAAGGGTGTGTATTTACAAATCTGGGAGAAATATCGATAACCTCAGATATTCAGATGATACCACTCTTATGGCAGAAAGTGAAGAGGAACTAAAAAGCCTCTTGTTGAAAGTGAAAGAGGAGAGTGAAAAAGTTGGCTTAAAGCTCAACATTCAGAAAACGAAGATCATGGCATCTGATCCCATTATTTCATGGCAAATAGATGGGGAAACAGTGGAAACCATGGCTGACTTTATTTTTTGGTCTCCAAAATCACTGCAGATGGTGATTGCAGCCATTAAATTAAAAGATGCTTACTCCTTGGAAGGAAAGTTATGACCAACCTAGATAGCATATTGAAAAGCAGAGACATTACTTTGCCAACAGAGCTCTGTCTAGTCAAGGCTATGGTTTTTCCAGGGGTCATGTATGGATGTGAGAGTTGGACTGTGAAGAAAGCTGAGTGCTGAAGAATTGATGCTTTTGAACTGTGGTGTTGGAGAAGACTCTTGAGAGTCCCTTGGACCGCAAGGAGATCCAACCAATTCATCCTAAAGGAGATCAGTCCTGAGTGCTCATTGGAAGGAATGATGCTAAAGCTGAAACTCCAGTACTTTGGCCACCTCATGCAAAGAATTGACTCATTGGAAAAGACCCTGATACTGGGAGGGATTGGGGGCAGGAGGAGAAGGGGACAACAGAGGATGAAATGGCTGGATGGCATCACCGACTTGATGGACATGAATTTGAGCAAACTCCAGGAGCTGGTGATGGACAGGGAGTCCTGGTTTGCTGCAATTCATGGGGTCGAAAAAAGTCCGACATGACTGAGTGACTGAACTGAACTGAACTGAACTGAAGGATCCTTGGTTGAGCAGTAAGAACTTAATTTCCTGGTAGGGCTTGGTGACTGGTGAAGCTTCACCTTAAGTTTGGTCTTGGCTGTTACATTAAGGAGCACCCAAATGTCAGTAAGTAGAGGATAATTTTCTTAGCATGATTGGCTCTTCAGAGAAAAATTTTCTCCTGCCTTGGAGCATCATTACCTGGCTGCTGCAGTCTTCCAGAAGCTGACTGGAGGAGGTGGTGGAGAAGGCATATGGCTTCACTTTCCTGTACTCCACAGAATGAGACCCTTCCAATTCTCTCTGGTGCACAGTCTGCAGGGAATGTACATTGTGTTGGGACAAGGTTGGGGAGGGGAGGGTGGTGAGGAAGGCTCCTGGATGTTCCAGGTGACAAAGGAGCTATGGAGACCCAGCTGGTCGTTTTAAAGATTCATAACCAACAACCCCCACCCACCCCCCATGTTTAGCCCCACCCTCCATCCCGCCTTCCGAGATTCCAAAGCCTCTAGTTCCTAAGCTCCCCTGTAGGGGACCTCGCTGCCTTCTCCCTGTCCCTCACTGATCCCACACCCCCTGTACTCACTTCTCCCTGACGCAAGCACTTGGGTTCCACATTTCATGGCCTGCTTTTGCTTTTTTAAAACCAGGCAGCCACCTGCTTTGTGGCCGCTGAAGCCTTACTGAGACCTCTCATCTGCTGCTGTCTTCTTTTCCATTGTTCTGCGTTTCATGGCTTTCTGTCTGTTTTATTCATTCACTCTCATTTTTTTTTAAGTTTTTAGAAATTTGTTTTCTTTTTTTTTTTTTTCTTAATTAAAGCAAACGTTTGGCCTCACTATGCAACATGTGGGATCTTAGTTCCCAATCAGGGATTGAACTCATGTCCCATTCACTGGAAGCACAGAGCCTCAACCACTGGACCACCAGGGATATCCCATTCAGTCTCATTTTAGTGGGGTTTCAGGGGCAGACATAAAATTGCTATGTTTAAGCAGAAATTGGTTCATTCATTTTAAAACTGAGGGAATTATGGCAGAAAGGGACAGGATCCTTTTTTTTAAAAAAAAACATTGGATTTATTTTCACAAATTTGAGCCTGACATCTTAATTTATAACTAGCAGCTGTTGTGGTTTCTGGCAGTCACAAAAATAGGTGAAAAGGAAGACGAGGTTTCAAAGCAAATGTTGAATACAGTACTTAACAATATGTTCAAATCACATTCTACTTTAAAATGGGCATTGGGGGAGTTCTTTGTGGACAAAGGCAGTGGTTTTCCTGTTGTCCTCCAGCTGTCGTGATTCTTGGTGGCCTCTGACCATCCATGATTATCATCAAAGCTATCCTTCTCCCAAAACTCTTCGTTCTTATTTTTTCCCTTCTAACTGTCCAGTTCCCCACAGCGGCTGCTGCTGGCAGTTCCATCAGAGAGGGACAGAGTCTTGCCCAAAGTCACATGGTGGGTGAATGACAGGGCTGGACAGGGTTAATGACAAGCAGCTCCCAACTTTCCCATGGGTGAGGTCAGAGTCCTGGGGAGGCCCCCAGAGAGACCATGTTTTGGGGAGGAGGGAGTGACTCAGACAGAGTTGCAAATGGCAGGGCTTGGTAAAAATGGTCCAGGATTCCGGTTTCAAGGAGATCTGGCTTCAGGCAGCCTCACTCGAAGCAAGCCCCTTGCTCTGTGAGCTGTGGTTTCTGCATCTGTGGAATGCAGGAGTGTGAGGATCAGGTAAGATGCTGCCCTACTAATCTAGGGACTGGCCAGATGCCTAGGGTGAGAGGAGGCTCCTTTACTGTGGTCACAGAGACACGCGCGTTTTCCAGGGTGGGAGCCAGTTCCTGGAGGAGATTTGGTACACAACATGGACTGCTGCTGGGCCCCTTTCCTCTGCCTGTGCCTCTTGGCGTCTCAGAGCAGGACGGCAGGTGAGAGGGCTTCCCTGGGGTGCAAGAAACATCCTAGCCTGGACCCCTGACTTTGACGTGAAGCTGGGGTGGCCTCAAACCAAGGGAGATTGAAAAGAGGGAGCTTCTGCCCTGGGGCAGAAGAGCCAGAGGCCATGGGATGGGTTGGGGTGGGGGGTGCTGGGGGGACAGCTGCAGACAGAGGCTGAGGCAGTTGTTGGACTCACTCCTTGCAGAGGCATCCGAGGAGACCCTGTCCTGGATGAAGACAATGGAGGCGGCAGCCAGGAGGAGGAGCAACACGTCTTTTGCTGAGTGAGTCGGGCATCCCTCCTCGCCTGCCCAGAGTCCATTCTGCCTCGACCCCCAGCCTGTATCTTGACTCGGTGGCCCAGGGGCACTCCAGTGTAGACTGCTCATTCGTTTATTCAACACTCATTTACTGAGCACCTACTGTGTGCCAGGCACCAAGCTCTGGAGATGTGGGATGGACGCATCTCTATTCTCACTGAGTTTACTGTCTGGTTGGGGACCCTTAGCCGTGGGTGCCATGAAACCAGTGCAGAATCGTGGGTCTCTGTGCATTTTCTGGGAAGGGCTCCAAGAATGGACTGGGATCTCCAAGGTCTCTGNGCACCAAGCTCTGGAGATGTGGGATGGACGCATCTCTATTCTCACTGAGTTTACTGTCTGGTTGGGGACCCTTAGCCGTGGGTGCCATGAAACCAGTGCAGAATCGTGGGTCTCTGTGCATTTTCTGGGAAGGGCTCCAAGAATGGACTGGGATCTCCAAGGTCTCTGACTCAAAACCCTAGGTGCTCAGGGTGACAGGCCAATGCTGATAACAGGGAAGTGTAGGGACTGTGGGGCATTTCAGCCAGTGGGGAGCAGCCAGGGATGGCTTCTTGGAGGAGGGGGCAATAAAATGGGATCCAAGAAAGAGTTAATGGGAGAAGGAGATGGGTGGGGTGGAGAAGTAAGGGTGTGCCAGGAACACTGTGTGTGCAGATATTTGGAGGTGGGAGTGACAGCGGTGTGGGATGGGGGAGGCTGTGGAGGGTCCCTCTTGCTTCCATCCTTACCCCGGGTCTCTCTCACCCTCAGGCTCATTCATGGCCTAGAGTTGAGGCTGCTCAATGCCAGCTTCAGCGGCCAAAACCTCACCTTGCAGACGCAAATCATCCAGGCACTGGCCTTCAAGCTGAACTGCAACTTCACTGGCCTCTCTCTGAGCAGTGCCGCTCTGGAGAAGGTCCCCCAGGTCAGAGCTGCCCAGGGATTGAGGGTTCTCAGAGCCTCTACCCCAGAAATGCTCCAGGGGCTGAAGGTCTGGACTTTTCCCAGGGCCCATCACCCGCCTTCCCATCAGTCCGGGCTCTGGACTCTGCCTTAATAGCTGTGAGTTGTTCAGTCACCCAGTTGTGTCCAACTCTTTGTGACCCCATGGACTGCAGCACACCAGGCTTCCCTGTCCTTCACTGTCCCTTGGAATTTGCTCAAACTCATGTCCCTTGAGTCAGTGATGCCATCCAATCATCTTGTCCTCTCATCCCCTTCTCCTCCTGCTCTCAATCTTTCCCAGCATCAAGGTCTTTTCCAATGAATCAGTTCTTCACACCATGTGGCCAAAGTACTGGAGCTTCAGCTTCAGCGTCAGTCCTTCCAATGAATATTCAGGGTTGATTTCCTGCTTTTGCAGGTTCCTGGGGTGAGGTAGCCCCCTTTGAGGGCCCTGATGTGATTCCTGCAGAATGCTTGGGTGTTGGGTGCTGATGTTCCATCCTCAGGGCCCCTCTTGAGTGGGAGAAAAGACTCCAGCTCAAGACCAGAATGGCCTGAAGGGAAGGCCTAGGATCTTGGGAAGTTTGGGTGGAGGCGCAGCCTGGCAGGAGAGGGTTCTGTGGGTGGAGGCTCCAAGATAGGAAGTGTTTGGGGGCAAGACCAGGAGGGCTCCCCGGGGAGTGGGTAACAGTGAAGGTGTTGTGGGTCTGGAGGACTGTGGACATGGGGCCCAGGCTGTTTCTGGCCCTCTGCAGGCCCAGCCCCAGCACGCCATGCAGTTCCCGGCCGAGCTGACCCGGAATGCCTGCAGGACACGCTCTGGGGATCTTCGTCTCATCTGTATCTACTTCTCCAGCACCCGCTTTTTCCAGGTCAGCCCCTGCTGGTGGGCCATGCAGTGTGGGTGCTGGCCCCTTCCTGGGGGCACTGCAGGCATCCATGTCTCCTCCTGGCCTTCTGCAACCTCAGCCAGTCAGTGCCCCTCTCTGGACCTCTGTTTGAGCAGAACAGTAGGAAGGCACCATTATAATATGCAAATGAGACTTAAGAAATCTGTGTGTGCGCCTGTCCCTAAACGGGAGGCAGACAAGTAGGTCACAAGATCTTTGTCCTCAGAGAACTCTCTATCTCAACAATTAGACCAGGACCTTAGAGACTTAATTTTAGCTCAAGGTTAAGTATAATCATAGAGATTCAAAGGGATGAATGAGTCAGGGTGGGGTCAGGATGGTTCCCAATTAGCAATCCAGAAGGGCTTCCAGAGGAGGTGCCTTTTAAGCTTGGCTTTGAAAGCGAGTTGGGGTAGGGTGAGGTGGAGGGTACAAGGCTGGAATCCGTTTGACAAGTAGGAAGTGAGGGTGGAGGTGATGAGGAGACAGGACTCCAGGTGAAAGGGGCAGCATACGCAAAGCCTAGGAGGTTGGCACAGCTGCACACATGAAAGCCTTGCTGCTTGCTTTCATCCAGGGAGGAGTGGCTGGAGAAGGGGGCTCTTGGACCTCGTCCAGGGTCTCCTTCTGTTTCCTCCAGGCAGCCCTTTTCTCTTGCCCTTCCAGAAAGACATCAACTCATCTCTGCTCAGTAACTATGTTCTGGGGGCCCAGCTGAGCCATGGACACGTGAGCAACCTCAGCGAACCAGTGAACATCAGCTTCTGGCACAACCAAAGCCTGGTATTGTTGGGGGACACCCCCATCTCCAGCCCATCCCTACCCTCTTGTAGCTATCCTGTTGCATGTTGGTTTGAGCAAACCCAGCCCTGTGGAACTATCTTAGAAACAAACTGCTTTAAATGTTGAAATGTTTTGAAAATTCCTGCCAAAGAAATGAGAGAGAAGCTTTTAGTCAGTCATTGGTCAGGATTCTTTGAATCACAAATGATAGAAAACCAGCTCAAGCCAGGTTGAACACAAAAGGGAATTTATTGCCTCCTGTACCTGAAATGTCCAGGACTCCTTCAGGTACAACTGGATCCAGGAGCTGATACAATGCCACAATGGCTCAGTTTCCATTTCTCAGCAGTGGTTTCCAGCCTTGGCTTTCCATTCTGTGGCGAGATGGCAGCTGAAGTGCTGGACCTCCTTCCCCTCTTCCCAGGGAGCTCTTTCTTGCCAGTGCAAATCAGGGTCCCATAACAGATCCGAAAGGTCCAGTCCTATCATGTGTCCATCCCTGAACCCTCACTGTCCCAGGGGGTGGACTGGCCAGGCTGTGGTCACATGGCCCAGGGCCTGGGCTGGATTTATATGACCTGTCATTGGGAGAGGGGTGGGTCCTCAAGGAAAGTACAGATGTTGATGCCAAAAGAAGGAAGAAGGGCTGCTGGGTGGACACAAGCCCTGATGGCATCCCTGCAAAGCCCAGAGCTTCTACACTCCGGCCCTATCTTCACTCAGTCTCATCAGAACTGCTCTGCACTCCCAATTTCCTCATCATCATTTCATTTCATTCTTCTGAGCTTTTGCCCCTGCAGTTCCCTCCACCTGGTATGTCCTTGCTCCACTTAGAGAAAATCTGATGTGTCCTTTAAGGCCCCAGTCCCCGTTGTCCCTTCCCTTCTCAGGACTCCTCCACCTCTCCCTCCATGGCTTTCCATGGCGTGCCTGTTTCATTTCCCTCACCTCTCCAACCACACGGCTTGGCATCAGGGTTGTCTGTAAATGACTCTCTCCCTCACTGCGACGGGTCAGGACCATCATTGTTCCCCATAGGAAGGAGGGGAAATGGGAGAGTTGATCATAGAGCACCTGGTGTATTGGCCATAGAGGGGTACTCAAGATTCCTCATCGCCTTTGATGACTCCACCAGCCGTGTGACTTGAATATGCGTGCTAAGTTGCTTTAGTCATGTCCAACTCTTTGAGACTCTATGGACACTAGCCTGCCAGGTTCCTCTGTTCATGGGCTTTTCCAGGCAAGAATACTGGAGTGAGTTGCCATGCCCACCTCTAGGGGATCTTCCTGACCCAAACTTGCATCTTTTATGTCTGCTGCATTAGCTACTAACACCACCTGGGAAGCCTGTATCTTGAGTATGAATGATCCCATTTTGCAGATGAATAAACTGAGGCTCAGAGAACCTCTGTGACTTTCCCAGGTCTCTCTTAGAGTCCAGGGTGGAGGTGGGGCTGGAATCTGAGTCTGTCTGATGCCAAAGCACAGCTGGTGCCTGGTAAAATGTTGACAAGGGTGCAGCTGAGTCACGTTTGGCCCCCACAATTTCCAGACCCTGATCCATGACCTTCCCCTCCACCCCTTGGATGCACCCAACGTCAGCGTTTCCCCTTAGGAAGGCTACACAGTGACCTGTGTCTTCTGGAAGGAGAGAGCCAGCAAGCACCGCTGGGGGGCCTGGAGCCCCGAGGGCTGCCGCACAGAGCGGCCCACACCTTCCCAGGTGCTTTGCCGCTGCAGCCACCTCACCTACTTTGCTGTTCTTATGGTATGTGTGCGTCCAGTCTGGACGAGGGTGGTCAGAGCTGCAGAGGGCCCCACATCTAGGACAGAGCAGAAAGGTAAAACTTGGTGCAAGGGACAGAAATCCAACTCAAAGGGACTTAACCGGAGGTGGG
>SJYA01002350.1:32562-81319 GCA_006410615.1 Neotragus moschatus
GCTCTGATAGGCCAGGCCTGGTGCGGGGGGGGGAGAAACTTATGAGCTCATGTTCCCGAAAAGGTTGGGTTAGGCTTCAGGCATGGCTTAATCCAGGGAGTCAATATTACCAAGACAGGACTCTACCTCAGTCTCTCCACTGTGCTTGCTTTGTGCTAGCTTAGTTCTCAGATAGGCTCTCCCCACGGAATATGGCTGCTAGTGTTTCCTGTTGTAAGTCCTACTAGGGTTCAGGTTTCTTACCAATTGTGCCGGCCAAAATCTTGGGACTGAGTCCCATAGACCTAGAGTGTGTCACATGTCCATCCCTTAACCAATCACTGTGGGCAGAAGGAGGGCGGGCTCTGATAGGCCAGGCCTGGTGCGCCTGACTGCACACTGCAGGAGCCGGGGAGGGGCTACCCCAGTGCNTGCCGGCCAAAATCTTGGGACTGAGTCCCATAGACCTAGAGTGTGTCACATGTCCATCCCTTAACCAATCACTGTGGGCAGAAGGAGGGCGGGCTCTGATAGGCCAGGCCTGGTGCGCCTGACTGCACACTGCAGGAGCCGGGGAGGGGCTACCCCAGTGCCTAAGAGAGTGAAGGTGGGGAGGAAGGAGAGGTGGGAGTTGAGAGAGAGAAAATCCACTGTGTCTGCCTGTTTTCAAGTCAGGATCGTGGATGAGATTGTAGGGGATGGGGGCTTGGAGCTGAAATCTTGGCAGGTCTTTGATTCAGGCAGGGGAGGGCATTTCCATGCTTCTGCCCTTGCCTTTTCCCCCACAGCAACTCTCCCAGGCCCCTGTCCCTGCAGAGTTGCTGGCGCCTCTCACCTACATCTCCCTGGTGGGTTGCAGCATCTCCATCGTGGCCTCGCTGCTCACTGTCTTGCTGCACCTCCAGGCCAGGTATTCCCCTGCCCTCATGCTGGGCCTGCCCACCCACTGCTGCCCAGAATGCCTCCTTCTTTTCTACTTGGCCCCGCGAGAGTCAGGTGGGCTTTCCCGGAAGGCAGAAGGCGGGATGGGGGTGGAATGGAGGCAGGAGACCAGCTTCAGTGTGTGTGGCTGCTGTTGGGTCCCTGCCCCTCTTGACCTGTGTCCTGGTCGTTAAGTGTCTATGAGCCCAGGGAGCGGCGCTGCCTGGTGACATCCAGGTCGCGGAAGGCCTTGCTCCCCTCCCCGCAGGAAGCAGAGTGACTCCGTAACGCGCATCCACATGAACCTGCATGCCTCCGTGCTGCTCCTCAACGTCGCCTTCCTGCTGAGCCCCGTGCTGGCCACGCCCCCGGTGCCCGGGGCAGCGTGCGTGGTGCTGGCCGCCACCCTGCACTACGCGCTGCTCAGCTGCCTCACCTGGATGGCCATNTTCTCTAGGGGATCTTCCCAACCTAGGGATCAAATCCAGGTCTCCCACATTGCAGGTGGATTCTTTACCAGCTGAGCCACAGGGGAAGCCCAAGAATACCGGAGTGGGTAGCCTATCCCTTCTCCAGTGGATCTTCCTAACACAGGAATTGAATTGGGTCTCCTGCATTGCAGGCGGATTCTTTACCAACTGAGCTAACAGCGAAGCCCATATAACACTTGACATATAATACTATATTAATTACAGGTACACAGCATAATGATTTGATATTTATATATATACTGCAGAATGACTATTGCAATATGTGTAGTTAACATCCGTCACCATATGTAGTTATAGAATTTATTTTTCTGTGGTAAGAACTCTACTCTCTTAGCAACTTTCAAATATGCAATGCAGTATTATTTATTTTTATTTTATTTTTAACTTTTTGGCCACACTTCACAGCACGTGGGATCTTAGTTCACAGACCAGGGATTGAACCTGTGCCCCCTGCAGTGGAAGCATGGAGTCTTAACAGCTGGTGATTGTTGTTCAGTTGCCCAGTCATGTCCAACTCTTTGCAACCCCATGGACTGTGGCACACCAGGCTTCCCTGTCCTTCACTGTCTTTGGGAGTTTGCTCAGACTCATGTCCATTGAGTCAATGATGCCATCCAACCATCTCATCCTCTGTCACCCACTTCTCCTTCTGCCCTCAATCTTTCCCAGCATCAGGGTCCTTTCCAAGAAAGACCCTTAATGGCTGGACTGCCAGGGAATTCCCCTGCAATGCAGTATTACTAACGATAGTCATCATACTGTACATTAGATCCCCAAGACTTACTTATTTTATAACTGGAAGTTTGTACCTTTGACCCACTTCACCCATTTTTTACCCACCCCCATGCCCTGTGGCCTGGCTGGAAAGCCAGGTTCAGGATTTTGTCATGTGTGCGGTCAGGCAAGAAATGATGGGGATAGGATTCAGGAGACAGTCCAGAGGCCTAGGAGACCGTGGCTTCCCCGCCTCGGGCCTTGGGAGCCATACCCATGCCGGCGCTTACCCTCCCCTGCAGGTGCTGGGTGCAGAGCTCCTGGGTGCACGGTGTCCTGGTCATGGGCTATGGTGGCCTCACGTCCCTTTTCAACCTGGTGGTGCTAGCCTGGGCGCTGAGGGTCCTGAACAAACTGCGGGCACAGGAGAAGGCGCCGGGCGCCCGGGCCTGCCGTGACGCCGTCACCGTGCTGGGCCTCACCGTGCTGCTGGGCACCACCTGGGCCTTGGCCTTCTTTTCCTTCAGTGTCTTCCTGCTGCCCCAGCTCTTCCTCTTCACCATCTTCAACTCGCTCTACGGTAGGGCCTATGGACGGCGAGGAGGAAACCCCTGGGGGCTGGGTGGTGGACAGCAGGTACTGGTCTACTGCTGAAGGGCTCCAGGTCGAGGGGGCAAGTCAGGGGCTGAAATTTGGCCCCAAACAGGCTGGTTTGGGGCTATACCAGCCCGCAGGAAGGGGGCACCACCTTGTAATTTGCACAAAGGGAACCTATGGGCTTGCAGTTGGTCCTCCAGCTCCTGCGCTCCATCCCTTTTGACTTCCTAGAGTGAGAGCTTCTGAACATTACTCCTGGGCCTCAGGGAGGCCCAGCTCACCCCGACCAGGAAGGCGCCTGGATTTGGAGGGAGGCCCCATGTGGCTCTGTGGTCCCGCTGACCAGTCTTTTCTTGCAGGTTTCTTCCTCTTCCTGTGGTTCTGCTCTCAGAGGTGCCGCTCAGAGGCAGAGGCCGAGGCAGAGATGGAGGTGTTCACCTCCTCCCAGATGGTGCAGTAGCCTGGACTACCTGGACTTTCTGGCCTGGAGCTCCCAGCCTCTCTGGCTGCCTGCAGAAGAGGAGACGGCAGGCCAGCTGCTGGAGGCCAGAGGCCACTGTCGCCTCGTGGGGGCCTTTTCCACCTCCATGGCTTCCCCAGGCCCAGAGGGCAGGATGTTGCTTTACCTCCTCTGGCATTCTGCTCTGAAGCAGGTCAACCCCTCCTGGGGGCAGCCAACTCGCCCCTGGTGCCTCGGCCCAGCTGGCCAGGCCTGTGACCAGAGCACTGGTCGTGGAGTCAAAAGGTCATGTTTCAACGCCTGGCTCTGAGTCTCACTATCTGACCTTGGACCTGTCATTTCTCACTGACCCTCGGGTGGCACATCTGTGACCTGGAAACAGATGGCTCTGGTCTTGCCCTGTCCCAGAGCTCTATGCAGATTGAATGAGACCAGGGAGGAAGAGGTCATAGTGGGGTGGGGCAGCTGGCCTAGGGCAGCTGGGGGCAGGGTCTTGACCAGCCTGTCCTGGAAAGGCCTGCTGGCTTCCTTCCTTGGGGAGAGGGTTATCCCAGGCTGGGAGTCCCTAGCCCAGTGCTTAGAGACCCACCTAGTGTTTGAGCCCTCATCAGCCTGTGTCCGAAGTTTCTTTTCCTTTTTCTCCCAGATTATGTGGACTAACTCCAAGCCCACCTTTCCTGAAGATCAGAAGATCCTGTCCTTCCCAGAGGCTCCTCCTCCAGTGCTCCCCAGGCTGCTATAGGCCATTTAGACTAGTGACTGGGGCCATAGGACTTCCTGGAGGTGGGAGGGAGTGCCTTGTTCCCCTCCATCTGAGCTCCAGTGGCCAGGCATTTTGATGACTGGGCAGGTTTGAATTTCCCCTGGCAGGTGTGAGGATGTGTGTTCTAAATCTCACATTTGTTGTCTATACTCTTGGAGCTGGGAGGCGCCTACAGTATTTATAAATTGGTATAAATTATGCAAGTCTTTTGTCATGCTGCACGTTCTTGTTTTCTTATTTGCTATGGTAGCTGTCACTGTTGTAGGGAATTGCTATTGCCCTTGACCTGTCCTGATAGACCACTCATGAAGCCGGCGCATTTCCCAGGCTTCCCACCAGGGGGCGATGTTGGCCCACGTCAGAAGCCGGTGGGTCCAAAACCAATGGAGATGCTGTGGTCGCCTGTCTTTGGAGATGTCACACCAGATGGAGAGGCCCTGCCTCCAGGACTGTGCGTGCTGAGTGACCAGCAGGAGGAGTGCCAATCCTGCCTACATAGCCACTTCTCTTTCCCAACACAGCCGCCCGCTCTGGCTCTTGGTGTCTTGTGCTCTGGGCATATTAGGCACTGGGGCAGTGGGCTGGGACGGGGTCTCAGCGACTGGCTCCGGGCCATCAGACAGATTTTGGTGACTTTGAACATCACAGGGCAGGAACTGGAGCCAGATCCCTTTTCTCCCAGGGGAGCCCTCTGCCCTCTGTTCATTACTTACACTAATAGCCTTTCATTAGGTGGTGAATGGTTCAATTCCAGAGCTGGACGGCCTGGGCTCAAATGCCAGCCCTGCCACTTGTCAGCTGTGTGACCACAGACAAATCATTCCACCTGTCTGTGCCTGAGTTTTCCCATCTGTAAGACAGGGGTCATAGTAATACCTATTTAGAAAGTTAAATAAAATAACCCATATAAAGAGGCTTCACTTCAGTTCAGTCACTCAGTCGTGTCCGACTCTTTGCGACCCCATGAATAGCAGCACGCCAGGGCTCCCTGTCCATCACCAACTCCTGGAGTTCACTCATACTCAACGTCCATTGAGTCGGTGGTGCCATCTAGCCATCTCATCCTCTGTCGTCCCCTTCTCCTCTTGCCCCCAATCCCTCTCAGCCTCAGTCTTTTCCAATGAGTCAACTCTTCTCATGAGGTGGCCGAAATATTGGAGTTTCAGCTTTAGCATCAGTCCTTCCAAAGAACACCCAGGACTGATCTTTAGAATGGACTGATTATAAAAGGCTTAGCAGAGGGTAAGTAAGTGCTCAGTGAATGGTTACCGCTATCATTCATATTTGTTATTATTGTTAGCAGTGCCACCTGAGTTTCAGAGGCTGATCCATCAAAGGTCCAGCTCCTCTCTGGGCACATCTTGTGTCCCTTGGCTTTGCCACTTTCCCCAGAGCTGCCTCTGCCCCAGCCTTGCTGGCCTTTGGTCATTTTAGGAACATTCTCCACGTGGTACAGCCTCCAGGCCATTGCCACCGATCACCCTACCCCTCCGTTCCCCAATTCTCTGATCTAGTGATATTCTCAGGGGCTCAGTTATCATGTTTCCCATGAAGTCACTCCAATTTTCCCACAGAGAAGGTCTCTCTCCCACTTTGACTCCAGGCAGAGTATCCCCCTGCCTCTATCAGGGTGATGTGAGCCCCCATCCAAGCTCCCCTGGTTTGGTCAGCTCTGGCTTGTGCTCGGCTCCCCAGGCTTTGGTGTGAGTCCCCATTCCAATGAGGGTCCCGAACATCATGGGAATCTCCAGCCCCTCTCTTGGGCAGCTCCAGGGAGTAGTGTCCCAGGCTGACTCTGCAGCCCAGTAAAGCAGGGCCTTGCCTGGGAGCTCCCTCCCCCATCCCCACCCCAGTGCGGACCTGGCCTGTTAGATCCTACCAAGCCTGGACTGCCAACGGAGGATTTGGCCACAGTGACACGGAATGGGGCTAGTAATTCTAGGAGACAGCCCCAGGCATGTGGCCCTGAGCCCGGCTGGGGTTCGTGCTCTGGGCAGGGACCACTTCCCAGAAATGCCCCAGCTGGGTGTGGGGGCAGGGATGAGGGAGCCCTTGCGGGGCCTCTGTGCCCTCCTGTCACTCCCAGCAGGGTCCTGGCCTTGCCTGGACTCCACATCGGGCGCAGCGCTCAGGGGCTTCCAGACTTAGCAGGAAGATGGCGCGGTCATGTCTGGGCAGGGCCGCTGCTCAGGGCCAGAGACTCCGAGGAGGCACCTGGTGAGGGATGACAAGGAAGGCCACAGACTAGCAGTTTCTGGTTGCTTTGCTGCTGTTTTTTCAGAAAGGCATAGTGTGTGTACAGGGGGAGGAGTATTGAATGAGGGTTGCCCAATAAAGCACAAGAGGCTTGATTTGGGGGACAGATACAAAAGAAGTTCACTGTTTATCTGAAATTAAAGTTTCATCCACTAGATCTCCATCTGCTTGCTTTTCCTTTAGTTCTTTTGCTAAGCCTGGCGACATGCTTTTTTTAAATATACCTTTTGGCCACTCTGGGTCTCCGTTACTGTGCACACTCATTGCAGAGCACTAAGACTAATTGTGCACCGGCTTCTCACTGGTGACTTTTGCTGCGGGGCAAGGGCTCTAGAGCTCTTGGGCTTCAGTAGTTAGTTGTAGCACCGGGGCTCAGCAGTGGTGCACAGGCTTGGTTTATGCTGCTTAGGAAGGAGCACTGGCTCCGGGGTCTGGGGCATGCAATCTTTACCCTTCACATCTACCCACCGTGTGCCAACTGGGGAACCCTCTGCCCCCTGGGTGAATCCTGAGCTCCACTCAGGGCTTCTCTTCCCGGGCTCCCCCTGCCAGTCAAGGCTGCCACCAGGATGCTCGAGGGCTCTGCCTTCTGGTGCCCTTCCCATCAACCGTGGTCCAGACCCGGCCTCCATCCTCCTCTCCACAGCCCTCCCTGGCTTCCCACTCCCAGTCTGAGCTTTACTCATAAGCCAGAGGGAATTTTTTCATCCTGTAAGCTGACATGGTCTTCTCTGCTGACACCCTTCCACACCCTTCCCCTCCTCATAGTCAAACTTCCCACTCGAGCGCAAAAGGCCCTGGGGTCCTACCTGTGCTCATGTCTCCCCCAGTCCTTCCTTGTCCTTGTTTCTGCCATGCTCAACTACTTCACGTTCTCTGAACAGCTCCTTTCTCACCTCCAGGCCTTGTACAAGCTTCCCAGAACACTGTCCCTAGGGTCTTTCATTTGCAGAAAGATGACAACAAACCCTAATGATCTCAGTCTGGCAGCCTCTCCTGATTTCTCTGTCTGGACCAAGAAGCTGCCCTTGACTGGTAAAGCTGATTTTGGAGAGATAGCAGTGAGCAGTCCTGAAGAGAGATCTTAGTTCCCTGCCCAGGAATCGAACCTGGGTAACCCTGGATGAAAACCAGGAATCCTAGTCCCCAGGGGTAGAGGTGAGATGCAAAGGGACCCTGGCTCTTTCCTCCCAATTGAAAGCAAGAATGTTTCAAGGAGACAAAAACTGTAAAAACAGGTACAAAATTTATTACTAGAGACACAGCATAAGGTGTGGGAGTGCACACTGAAGCAGTTTAAGACAGAAGCAAGGCAGAGACACACACCTGGAGAGGAGTGCTGGCGTCCTGAATGAGGGGCGTGGTAAAGAGGCGATTCAGATCACTTCTACAGGACCTTCCGGGTCTTTGTTTACATTAGGCCAGTTGTTTCATTTTTTTCTTTGTAGCTGACTGGTCCTGGCGCCCTCCCCAAGACACTTGTGCAACTGTTTGCTAAGAGGGACCCTACAGCAGAGGCCTGTGGGTGCGTTNAGGCGATTCAGATCACTTCTACAGGACCTTCCGGGTCTTTGTTTACATTAGGCCAGTTGTTTCATTTTTTTCTTTGTAGCTGACTGGTCCTGGCGCCCTCCCCAAGACACTTGTGCAACTGTTTGCTAAGAGGGACCCTACAGCAGAGGCCTGTGGGTGCGTTCCGTGCTTCTTATGGAGGGTGCCCCCTTCAGTTTGGACCCCCAGGGAGCCTGCCTGCCCCTTCCTGCTCCCCAGTGTCCTTCCTGGACATTACACACACGCACGTGTGCAGATAGGAAAGTTTTTCTGATCTCAGGAGTAGGCACCTTATCTCTTTACTTTAGCAGAGCTCAGCTTTTGCAACTAGTTTTGTCCTTGGAGTGTCTGGGTGAGAACAAAGCTTCAGTTTTACTCCACTTGACAAACACCAGCTGTCCAGCCCAGGAGCCCCATCTATCTCCTACCTCAAAAGCTAGGATGGGGCCTTCTCTTGGCTCCACAGCCTTTGCCCTTCCCTCATGACAGTAGCTGTGGATATACATATTTAAAAAGTGAATTTTGTCATCTGCCAGTTTACTTCGACCAATCTGACTTTTAAAAATTGATAGGCTAGGGAGAAGCTGACAAATCCTCCAGCATCGTGGGATGTTTCAGATGCTTCTCTCCCTCTTTTGTTTAAAAATATATATATTATTTTATTTGGCTTTGCTGGGTCTTAGTTGGAGCACCTGGGATCTAATTACCTAACCAGGCGACACAGAGTCTTAGCCGCTGGACCATCAGGGAAGTCCCTCAGATTCTTCTCTTAATTATGGATGGCAAAGCTGAACAAACTAGCCAAGATACAGAAGATCAGAACGACATAAGAAACAGATTTGATGTAATGGACATTAATTGAATTTTGTCTCCTGTAATCAGATTTTCCTTAAGCACTTAAGGGCTATCTTTAAAAACTGACAGTAGACTAGATTAGAAAGCAAGCTTCAAAACAAACAAACAAACCAACAAACCTGCAAAGAATTGCTATTAGACCACATTCTTTGAACTCGATGAAGTGGAGCTAGTAATAACAAAAATATAATTAAAAAATCCCACGTGTTTGGAAATTTGTCACTGGGATAAACAAATTGACCAAAGGAATGGAAAGGAGAGCCTGGAAGCAGGAGAAGGCATATGTGGGACTCTGGTATGTGACAGTGGAAGCTGGCAGACCAGGGAAGGGAGGGACCATGCGGAGCAGGTGACGTGTGGGAAAGAAGTCCACTCAAATCTCTGCCTTACAGGGGACTCAAGAATCAGCTCTAGGGACTTCCCTGGTGGTCCAGTGGTTAAAACTCAGGGTTCCACTGCAGGGGGCGCAGGTTCAGTCTCTGGTTGGGGAACTAAGATCCCACATGCCTTGTGGAGTGACCAAAAATCTGAAAAAAAAAGCCCAAACCAAAAATAAAAACAAAACCCCCCAAAACAAGAATCAGCTCTAGATGAATTAAGGGTTTACATGTCAAAAGCTGTTTTAATACTGTTTGAAGAAAATATAGATTAACATCTTCCTGACTTCAAGATGGGGCAAGAACCCTTAAAGAAAACATCAAAAAACTGTTAACCATGACGAAAAGCGGAGAAGTCAATGGCACCCCACTCCAGGACTCTTGCCTGGAAAATCCATGGACGGAGGAGCCTGGTGGGCTGCAGTCTATGGGATCTCTAAGAGTCGGACACGACTGAGCGGCTTCACTTTCATTTTTCACTTTCGTGCATTGGAGAAGGAAATGGGAACCCACTCCAGTGTTCTTGCCTGGAGAATCCCAGGGACGGGGGAGCCTGGTGGGCTGCCGTCTATGGGGTTGCACAGAGTCGGACACGATTGAAGCGATTTAGCAGCATGATGAAAAGCCAGATACCATTGACCACATGCTAATTTGTGTTTGAGACAGAGTCGCAGATGTAGAGAACAAACATGGTTACCAGGGGCAAAGGCAGGGGAAGGACCAAGGGGAGACTGGATTGCCATACACACACTACTATATAGACTCAATATGACTAATGAGGATCCACTGTAAAGCACAGGGAACCTTCCTCAGTAGTCAGTAATGACCTAAATGGGGAAAGAATCTGAAAAAAAGAGTGGCTATATGTTATGCGGGCTTCCCAGGTAGTGCTAGTGATAAAGAATTCACCTGCCAGTGCAGGAGCCACCAGAAGCTTGGGTTCGATCCCTGGGTTGGGAAGACCCCCTGGAGGAGGGCATGGCAGCACCCTTGCCTAGAGAATCCCAGGGACGGAGGAGCCTGGCGGGCTACAGTCCGTGGGGTCTCAAAGAGTCGGGCACAACTGAAGCAGCTGAGCACGCTCATGTATGTATATGTACCACTGATCACTTTGCTATACAGCAGAAATTAGCACAACATTTTAAATCAACTATACTCCAATANGAGAATCCCAGGGACGGAGGAGCCTGGCGGGCTACAGTCCGTGGGGTCTCAAAGAGTCGGGCACAACTGAAGCAGCTGAGCACGCTCATGTATGTATATGTACCACTGATCACTTTGCTATACAGCAGAAATTAGCACAACATTTTAAATCAACTATACTCCAATAAAAATTCTATTTCCCAAAATACACCTTAAAGGAAGTGAAAAGACAAGTCATATTTGGGAAAAGATGTAAGCACAGAGTTGGTATCAAGATCCCCTACGGATCAGTAAGAAAATATAAACAACTTAGGAGAAAAATGAGCAAAACCCATGGACTGGCATTTCCAAAAAACTGAAAAAGCTCTGGCCAGATAACATGCCATGGCTTCAGCTCAAAAACCCTGAAATACATAATCAGCAGCCACATACTCTGAAAGGAAAGTCAAGTCGAAGTCAGGTCATTAAAGTAATGGTAGCCTAGGGTCACTTAATGCATTTTCTCTAATAAACTTTGAGACTTCCATTTACTCACTTCTTTATACCTTAGAAACTCTTTGCTATGTTCCCACAAATCTTGGGTCTCTTCCTTAGTCATATGTTTGTCCAGGTTATGTACATTAGATTCTGGGAATATAACTTAAGCAAGGGGTCCCCAACCTCTGGGATCTAACACGTGATGATCTCAGGGCGGGGGGCTGCTGATGTAATAATAACCGAAATAATGTGCACAATAAATGTAATGTACCCTGGTGGCTCAGTGGTAAAGAATCCGCCTGCAATCCAGGAGACCTGGGTTTGATCCCTGGGTTGGGATGATACCCTGGAGAAGGGAATACTCTGTATTCTGGCTTGGAGAAATCCATGGACAGAGGAGCCTGGTGGACTGTAGCCCATGGGGTCACAAAAAGTTGGACATGACTGAGTGACTAACACTTTCACTGTTTCACTGCTTGAATCATCTCCAAACCATACCTCCCCACCCTAGTCTGTGGAAAATTTGTCCTCCATGAAACCAGTCCCTGGTGCCAAATAGGCTGGAGATCGCTGACTTAGAGGGAGTGCTTTATGCAGTGCCACTGGTAACCTGGGAAGAAGGACTGTGGGATAAAAAGAGATCCAAGATAGCCTTGCAGTCCAAAGGCTCGCCGCTTGCTGACCGGCTGAAGTCTTGCTCCATATGCACTGTGGTCACTGACTAGGGACACATTTAGCTGAGATTTGACCAGGCCCTGTGCTGTGGATGTGAGCTGGCAGGACGTCGATGTCCCCTCCCAGGTCTGCGGTCCCCGGGGCGGCTCTGTAGGTAGAAGCAGAAAAGCTTCTGGAAGACGTCCTCCACTGCCACCATCGCCATAGAGCCCACAGCCACCATCTTCCCCATTTTGCTGCCCAGCCTCGTCTCCATCTTGCTTCTGAAAAACAATGAAAGTAAGCATGGCATTGCTACACTTGTGAGTTTTCAGGCTTTTCTTCCTCTGAGCCCCATTCTGCTCACCAGAATACTGGTGAGAAGGAGCCCTTACTAGGTACCCGACACTTCCTACGTATATTAGCTCACTTAATTTTCACAACAAGCCTGTGATGTAATTTTGATTATTATCAGATTCTTTCCACCCACGAGGAAACTGAAGCACAGAAAGGTTAAGTGACTTGCCCAACGTAGCACAGTGCTCAGTGCTGGAGCTGAGATTCAAATCAGCCTCTGACTCATCAGAACCGTGAAGCGGTGGGAACAAGCCCACCAGATGATGAGTTCTGCNCAGGATGGCCAGAGCTGCCAAGCCAGGACCGGGGGCGGTCATTCCTATCCTGACCACCAGGGGTCGCGGTTGACCACTCCTGCCTTTCTCCCTGTTCCCAGAGCCCAGAGGCAGCCTACAGAGGACTTGCCGGGATCCCGACGTTCTTGCCAACTGCAAGATGGGAACATTTCCAGCAAGAGTGCATCTGAGGCTCTGACCTGGCTTTCCCAGATCTATTAAAGAAGAAAACCGGTAGATTTTCCCATCCTTCTGTGGGAATGTCCGCTGTTCTTTTATCCACCTGTCTCTGTTCATTCACGCGTCTGTCCATCCATTCATCGTTCTATCTGTCCATCTGTTCATTATTCCTTTACTTTCCATTTAATTTGTTCATGAATACACTTATCTGTCCTTTTATCCAGCCACCACCTGGCCATCCGTCCATTCATCCTCCCATCCCCCCAATACCCAACCTCTGTCTGCCTGCCTCTATCAGTCCCATACGTACAGATACTACGCTGGGGCAGGCTTGCTCGGCCTGGGGCTCCCCATGCAGGGAGGAGGCCCAGCTGCTGCTCGCACCACCCCTCTGCCCCAGGCTCACCATCTGGTGGGACCAGGGATATATCAGGCAAGGTAACATAACATGATGTGTGCGGACAAAATTGGGGTAGCAAAAATGTCACATTTCATTATTAATTTTTATATCACATTAGACTCCAAGGTTTTCCCACCTTCTGCATGGGGATTGACATTGGAGGAGAAGGCCTATGAATTAAACAAAAATGAGAGGCTTATGTTGCTCCTGGAAGGAAAATGGGGAAAGGGCCTCTGGTTCAACTTCAGCCTCATAGTCACTACTTTGATGACCTTGTATTGGAGCCCATGGAGTCTCTTAGTCAGCTGGCTCCCTGCTTCTCCCCCAGGGTTTGCTGGGATGCTTTGATGAGAAGTTACCTGTTAAAAGGCATCCCATACCTTCCTCTCCAGCAATGGGAGCTTCTCATCTCAGGCGGGTCCTGGCTTCGCTCTATAGCCCCAGGAACCCAGGCTGCAGAAACACAAACCAACCCAGAGCCTGGAGCCTGTGGGCTGGGCTGCTTCCTTCGGTGGGCTGTTAGGGGAGGGTGAGGAGTGTAACGCAGGGTGGCAGGAAGGCTTCTTTTCTATATAATTTATTTTTACTTTTGGTTGCCCTGGGTCTTTGTTGCTGCATGTGGGCTTTCTCTGGTTGCAGTGAGTGGGGGCTATTCTTTGCTGCAGAGCACGGGCTCTACGCGCACGGGCTTCAGTAGTTGTGGCCCATGGGCTTGTTTGCCTTTCGGCATGTGGAATCTTCCCAGACCAGAAACTGAACCCGTGTCCCCTGCGTTGGCAGGTGGATTTTAACCACTGGACACCAGAGAAGTCCAGCAGGAAGGTTTCTTATGAGCGACAGCTTCTAGCTGAATAGAGTAGCAGAGGGGAAGGGGGGAGGTTTGGGGGTAAAAGGAAGAGAGAGAGAGAATGCAGACACGTGGGCTTGCAGGGGAAGATAGGGGAGGCAAGAGAGAAACCAGAGGGATAAGGGCCCCATCATGGAGCTTGGCAGTAGGGACGCATTGAAGCTCTTTGACCAGATGAGTGCTCCATCTGAGTGGTGTTTCCAAAGGGCCACTGGCAGTGGGTGGAGACAGGTTGGAGGGACATCCAGGGAGGCATAGCCGTCTCTGGTTGTCCTTGGGTGGACCTGAAATACATCCAGAGTTATGCTGACAGGAGGGAGGGGCGAGGCTCAGAGGGGCGTTGGGAGGGGGAGCCCATAGGATGGAAAGCTTGCCTGGTCACCAGGTGGGCGGGAGTCATCAAGTCTGATGGTGGGTCCTGAATGGTGGGGTGACCTGTCTGTAACTGCAGCGGGGAACTCACAAAGGGAGAACAGGTGGTGTGTGTGCACCAGTTTTGTTGATGTAATCCTTTATTGGTGAACATTAATAAATTGTAAACTATAGAGAGTTCACAGGATACACACACAATTTAGCCAAAATTACAGAGCAAATCGCCATGTAACTCCCCCGCCTCCACCCCCCGAAACCTCCATCCTCCTTTCTCCACCCCACACCTTCCTGCACAGGGCAGGAAAACATCCTGATGTCTAGAGGCATCACTTCCTTACTAGTACTGACAATTTTACCACCTGTATCTGCATCTCTGAACAACATAGTTTTGGTTTTTCTTATTTTGGAAGTTTATATAAACAAAATCCCCGTTTCTTCACCTTACCATTAAATCTGTGGGATTCATCTGTGTTGTTGGATGTAAATACATTTTATTCAAGTTCATTGCTGTATGCTATTCCAGCATGGTACAACACTACAGCTCTGAACCCTTTCCCCTGTGGACGGATGTTTGGGATGTTTGCAGGCTGAGGTATTGTAAGTGATGAGTGTTCTTGTATGTACATAGAGTTGCGTGTTAATGTTGCTCCAAGCTATGTATCTAGGAGTGGAATTTCTGGGCTACAGGTCATCTGCATTTTCAACTTTACTAGACTATGCCATTTTTCTGAAGTGGTTGAGAAAATTTCCAGCTCCACTCTGCTCGGATGAGTATCCCCGTGGCCCTCTGGTGCCACACGTGCGTGCCTGTGAAGTCTCTTCAGTTGTGTCCGACTCTTGTGATCCTATCTATGGATTCTAGCCCACCAGGCTCCTCTGTCCATGAGATTCTCTAGACATGAAACCTGGAGTNTTTTCAACTTTACTAGACTATGCCATTTTTCTGAAGTGGTTGAGAAAATTTCCAGCTCCACTCTGCTCGGATGAGTATCCCCGTGGCCCTCTGGTGCCACACGTGCGTGCCTGTGAAGTCTCTTCAGTTGTGTCCGACTCTTGTGATCCTATCTATGGATTCTAGCCCACCAGGCTCCTCTGTCCATGAGATTCTCTAGACATGAAACCTGGAGTGGGTTGCCATGCCCTCTTCCAGGGGATCTTCCTGATCCAGGGATTGAACCTGCGTCTCTTAGGTCTCTTGCACTGGCAGGTGGTTTCTTTACCACTGGCACCACCTGGGAAGCCCTTGCTTAATCTGCTGGGTGTGTAGTGGTATCTCATTGTTACTGCAAGTTGCATTTCCAAGGCAATTTAATGAAGTAGGGCATCTCTTCATATACTTATTGGCTGGTTGAATTCGACCCTCCCCTTTTAAAAGCATCTGTTTAAATCTTTTGCCTATTTTCTGTTGGGTTGTTTGTAACATATGCCCCTGGTGCCAGCATCCCTCTAATTTTGGCCATTGTGCAGGGTACAAAGCTCACACTGATAGAGAGCCAATCTGTCAATGTTCTATCCAGGGTCTTTTCCAACACTGTGGAAAAGACTGGAATGGGGGCATGATAGCTGATGGACGGGCGCCCTAGCTCCTGACCTTCAAAGAGACTTCTCTCGACCGTCTCAGGAGTCCTGGAGGTCTCACCACCTACAGCAGTGACCTTGATAACGTCCCGGCATTGGGATGTCCACCTGCCCTGTCTCACTCTCTCTACCCCTCACTCCTGCCTTGAGCATCATCTTCTAGACAGCCAAGCCCTTGTCTCAGACTCCCTTCTCCTCTTGTTCTTATTGATTTTTAGGGGATATTTATATGTTCTGGATATGACTTCTTTGTCGGTTATATTATTGCAATTATATTCTCCCACTCGGTGATCTTATTCACTTTTTTCCCTTACAGTCTTTTTTTAAAAAATAGCTATTTTTGGCCATGCTGGTCTCCACTGCTGCCCGGACTTTTCTCCAGCTGCAGAGAGTGGGGGCGCTCTCTAGTTGTGGTGCAGAGGGCTCTCACTGTGGTGCCTTGTCTTGTTATGGTTCCTGGGCTCTAGAGCTCAGACTCCGTAGTTGTAGCACGTGGGCTTACTTGCTCCATGGCATATGGGATCCGGGATCAAACCTGTGTCTCTTGCATTGGCAGGTGGATTCCTTATCACTAAGCCACCAGGGAAGCCTCAACCCCCACCCCACCCATTGTCTTTTTACGAACAGAAATTCTTCAGTTTATTATGTTCTAGGTGATTAAATATTTATCTGATGGCCAGTTCTTTTTGTGTTAAATCCTTCCCTGACTCAAAGTCAGGAAGATATCTTTCTAAATCATTGCCAAGAAGTTTTGCAGCTTTTCACTGTCGGGTCTTTAAATTTACCTGCACTTGATTTTCGTGGCTTGTATGTGTTAGGGTTGAATTTTGTTTTTGTTTTTCCTCCTGTGGAAACCCAGCTGTCTGAACACCATTCATATAAACTCCAGCCTTTCCTTGCTGCTCAAAAACACCAGCTCTGTTGTAAATCGGGCAGCCACATACGTGCGGAACTGTTGGTGAGTGCTCTGGTCTATTTCTTCATGTCCCAATTAAATTTTAGAACTGTATCTGAATTGTGTGCATTTCTGGTTAGATTCATTTCCAGCCACGTGATCTATTTTTGAAGTGTTGTAAATGGTGGAGGTTATATTAGTTATCTATTGACATGTAACAAATTATCCACAAACTCAGTGGCAAAACCTCAAACATTTACCATCTCCAGTTTTTGTGGATTATACAAAAACTGGTGGTGTATAGCTGGTGGCTCTGCCTTAAGGTCTTTTATGAGGTTGCAGTCAAGTTGATGGCTAGGCCTGTGGACTTACTTTTTTTAGTGTACAATTTCAATAGTTTCTAGTATTGGGTGGGCCCAAAAGTTCATTTGGGTTTCTTTCCATAAGATCTGGTGCAGAATTGTGCAGCCATCACCACAGTCAATTTTAGAATATGTTCATTACCCCAAGAAAGAAACCTCATACCCATTACCTCATTTCCGTTTCACCCAAGCTTCCAGCATCAAGCAACCATTAATCTACTTTCTGTCTGTATAAAGTTGCCTATTCAGTACATTTTATAGAAATGGGCTTGTGCAATATGTGGCCTTTATAACTGGTTTCTTTCACCTAGTACATTTCAAGGTGTTTCCATGTTGTAGCATGTATTCCTTTTTATTGATGAATAATATATCATTGTGTGGACAGGCCACACTTTTATTTATCCTTTAATCTGTTGGTAAATATTTTGCTTTTCTTCCACATTTTTAATAATGCTGCTATGGGTACTCATGTACAAGTTTTTGTGTGAATATACATTTTCAGTTCTTTTGAGTGTATACCTAGGATTGAAATTGCAAAGTCGTATTATAAGTCCATGTACTAGGGCTGTGGTCTTATCTAAAGGCTTTGATTCCCATGATGAAAAGCTGGTGGAAGAGGCTCAGTTCTTGTCTTCTTTGAAGAAAGAATTCAGCAAAGAGACCAAGATTGTGAAAAAGTGGGGAAGAAGTAAAGTATGTGTGGAAAAAACAATACAGGTGTGCAAAGGCACAGAGGCAGCCTCGAGGTGAGTAGCCCAATAGAGGCAGCTTAGGTGGCTTATATAGAGGCAGTTTCCGTTTGTTTTGTTCTCCTGGTTAGTCATCTCCATATTTGGTCCTGGTGTGGCCATGCATCTCTCAGCCAGATGGATTCCAGCAGGTGTCTTCTTCATCCTTTCATTCTTCCCCTAGACTGAAGCCCTTCTCTGTGCGTGCGTCAGGCTGGGAAATCCACAAGAATGCATCCAATTCAAGACCCAGTCCTCCCACTGGTATCCTATTTTGAAATGTCAGCAGGAGACCAGCTGTAGCTGCCCAGCCTGGGGCGAATCTTCCTCCTACCTGGGCTTGGGTTGTGAAGGGGACCAGTAGGCCTGCCTCATGACGTGACAGCTGGCTTCCCCAGGAGGGAAGGAATTTGAGAGGCAGAGAGAACACCCAAGATGGGAGCCGCAGCCTTTTAATACCCTAATGTCAGAAAGGATCTGTCATGGTTTCTGCTATGTTCTATTCATTAGAATATAGACCATAAAGAAGGCTGAGCGCCGAAGAATTGATGCTTGTGAACTGTGGCGTTGGAGAAGACTCTTGAGAGTCCCTTGGACTGCAAGGAGATCCAACCAGTTGATCTTAAAAAAAAAAATCAACCCTGAATACTCATTGGAAGGACTGATGCTGAAGCTGAAGCTCCAATAATTTGGCCACCTGATGCGAAGAGCTGACTCACTGGAAAAGACCATGATGCTGGGAAAGACTGAGGGCAGGAGGAGAAGGGGATGACAGAGGATGAGATGGTTGAATGGCATTACTGACTCAATGGACATAATTCTGAGCAAATTCCAGGAGATGGTGAAGGACAGGGGAGCCTGGCATGCTGTAGTCCATGGGGTCACCAAGAGTCGGACATGACTGAGCGACTAAACTGAAGTTACTAGGTGCAGCCCACACAAGAGGAGGGGATTACATAAAGGCACGATAGCAGGAAGCCAGAATCATTTTGGACCATCATATAATGAATAGAACCTGTCACTGTGACTTTTTTAAAATTTTATTTTCTAATTGTGGCTACTATGTAGTATTACCAGAGAAAGTAATGGCACCCCAGTCCAGTACTCTTGCCTAGAAAATCCCATGGACGGAGGAGCCTGGAAGGCTGCAATCCATGGGGTCGCTGAGGGTCGGACACAACTGAACAACTTCACTTTCACTTTTCACTTTCATGCATTGGAGAAGGAAATGGCAACCCACTCCAGTGTTCTTGCCTGGAGAATCCCAGGGATGGGGGAGCCTGGTGGGTTGCTGTCTATGGGGTCGCACAGAGTTGGACACGACTGAAGTGACTTAGCAGCATATAGTATTACATAANTTTTCACTTTCATGCATTGGAGAAGGAAATGGCAACCCACTCCAGTGTTCTTGCCTGGAGAATCCCAGGGACGGGGGAGCCTGGTGGGTTGCTGTCTATGGGGTCGCACAGAGTTGGACACGACTGAAGTGACTTAGCAGCATATAGTATTACATAATGATGTTTTAACATTGTTTTTTGTATCCTGCAAACTTATTGAACTCTTTTGTTAATTCTAATAGATTGTCAATTTTTAAAAATAGTTTTTCAATTTTTAAAAATATACTCATCATCACATCTATGAATGGTGAGTTGTTTTTTTTTTTATGCTTGTCTGTCTTATCTCACTTTTCTTATTGCACAGGCTAGGTCTTGACAGAACAACACAGAACTGGCATAGTAATAGCAAGCTTCCTTATCTTGATACCAAACTCAAAGGGAAAGTTTTTGACAGTTTCACCCTGAAGTAAATAATATTTGCTGTAAGTTTTTTTTCAGTATGTACCCTTTATCAGATTTAGGAAGTTCCTTATATTTCTAGTTTCCTAAGATTTTTTTTTTAAACCATGAATGGATATTGAATTTTGTCAAACATCTCTTTTTCATACTTTGCAATGATCATTAGAACTTTTGTTGCTATTCAGTTGCTAACTCATGTCCTNTAAATGGAGACTGGACTTTGTGGAGGTCAAACGAGGGGTCCCAGAGGTCCCTATTGTAACTCGAGTGGAACTGCCCCAACTCGAGAAAAACTATCAAATTCTCTGCTGCAGGCGAGATGAAGCCTTTTTCTGAGGCGGCATCTCGAGGGAAATCACAGTACCCCACTTAGACTTTGAAAGGTTCCTTCACACACTTGCTACAGCTCAAGGGGTTGACCGAAACTCCTGCCTCCACTCAAGAGGAATACATTGGGTCCCGCCAAAACTGAAAACGATCCTTGTTGTATCCTCCTCAGCCAGAAATGAAGGTTCCTTTCCCTGCTTCGTCGGGAAAGGGGAAAGGATTCTCAGCATTCTAGTCGCATCTCAGGAAGAGGAAAGGCCAGAGGCACTCCCTGGGTGGTGGCACCATTCCTAAAGACCCACAAATGTTCCTTGGGTAGTGCCACCATTTCTAAAGACCACAAAAGTGTTCAGGCCCCTTCAGATGAACCTGGTTTCCCTGCATTCCCTCAACTGTCAACCTGAGTATCGACTCACACCTCGGTGGCAGGTGTGACAGTCCTTGTCACTGCGAGGGATAGCCACAGATTTTTATGTAAACTTCAATGGAAGCCTGACTCTGATTCGCATGCTCGGGAGGAAAGTGGAAGTGCGTGTCTCCACTGGAGACAAGGCCTGACTCCCCTCTGGGGACTCCAGAGGAACGCCAAGATCCATGTCAGCACTGCAGAGGACATCTCAGGTTACAGCCTCAGCTCCTGGCGAGAACTTAGTATCCGGCACTGATTTTAGAGCAATGTACAGAGGCCCTTGGTAACGCAAAAGCATACTGGACTTTGTGGATGTCAAACGAGTGGATCCCAGAGGTCGCCGTCCTAACTCGTGAGGGAGTGCCACAACACGAGAAAAACTAGGAGATGCTACCCTCCATGCGAGATGAGGCATTTTTCCGAGGCAGCATCTCGAGAGAAATCACACCACACCACTTAGACTTCGAAAGGTTCCTTCACACTCTTGCTACAACTCAAGAAGTTTCCCGAAACAACTGTCTCCACTCAAGAGGAATACCGAGGGTCCCACCACAACTGAAGAGGAGCCTCGTTGTCTCCTCCTCAGCAGGAAATGAAGTTTCCTTTCCCTGCTTCGTCCAGAAAGGGGAAAGAGTTCCCCATGTTAAAGTAGTATCGCAGGAGGAGGCCCTTTCCACAAGAAAGGGTAGAGGCACTCGCTCGACCATTTCTAAAGACCCACAAATGTTCCCTGGGTGCTGCTACAATTCCTAAAGAACACAAATGTCTCAGGCCCCTTCAGATGAACCTGATTTCCCTGCATTCCCTCGACTGTCAACCCGAGTATTGATTCACACCTTGGTGGCACGTGTGACAGTCCTTGTTCTTTCAAGGCAAAGCCACAGATTTTTATGCCAACTTTACGGGAATCCTGACTCTGATTCGACTGCTCGAGAGGAAAGCAGAAGTGCGTGTCTCCACTGGAGACAAGGCCTGAATCCCCTCGGGGGAGTCCAAGGAATGCAAGATCCATGTGAGCAACGCATAGGACACCTCAGGTTCCGGCCTGAGCTCCTTTCGAGNTTAGTTACTGCTGGTTACTCTAAGCCAGCCTCTTGATGGCCATTCTCCAGATGTTGTTGTTCAGTTGCAAAGTCTTGTCTGACTCTGTGACCCATGGACTGCAGCACACAGGCTTTCCTGTCCTTTGCCATCTCCTGAGTTTGCTCCAACTCATGTCTATTGAGTCAGTGATGCCATCCAACCATCTCATCCTCTGTCACCCCCTTCTACTCCTGCCTTCAGTTTTTCCCAGCATCAGGGTCTTTCCCAATGAGTCAGTTCTTTGCATCAGATGACCAAAGTATTGGAGCTTCAGCATCAGTCCTTCCAGTGAATATTCAGGGTTGATTTCCCTTAGGATTTATTCGTTTGATCTCCTTGCTGTCCAAAAGACTCTCAAGTGTCTTCTCCAGACATTAGTTTTCATAATGCAATGAGACAGTTGATTTCCCAGCCCATAGCTGAGAGACTTTAGGTCCAGAGAAGATAAGTAATTTCTCCAAGGCCACACAGCTAATTGGTGGTGGGACTGGGCTTTGTTGCCAACTTTGCCATGTTCCATTGAGAGTGAAAGTCGCTCAGTTGTGTCCAACTCTTTGCGACCTCTTGGACTATATAGTCCATGGAATTCTCCAGGCCAGAATACTGGAGGGGGAAGCTGTTCCTTCTCCAGGGGATCTTCTCCACCTAGGAATTGAACCCAGGTCTCCTGCATTGCAGGCAGATTCTTTACCAACTGAGCCACCAGGGAAGCTTTTTTGAGTCCTGTGTTGCTTTCTGGTTTTGTTTCAGTTTGGTATTTTGGCTCTACTTTACTAGCTGTTTGTTGGAAATGTTGATAATTTAAGGGGAAGAATAAAACAGTGTAATAAACAAAACATTGCTTATTTGGGCTCTACAGTAGGGAAAAGTCTTCCAGGTTTTTAGATCAAATCTCTAATGAGATATTTGTCTTGATCTCGGCTCTCTGCACTTTAGTTTCCTTCCATGTAAGAGCCTGAGGTCTTAGGGTTTTTGTTGCTGCTGCTTATCCCTGTGGGTTTCCAGATTCACTTATGTACCCAGCACAAATGAGTGTGCATTCCTATTTGGATAATAAACATTCATTGTGCACTGGTGATAAACTCAGCTCTGTGAATAGCACTCACCGGGTGATATAAAAGAATGTAAGGCCACCAACCTTTCCTTCATGGAGCTTACGATTGCTTCAGATACAAGGCTTAGTTTGTGAATGTATCTTAATTAAAAAAAAAAAAAAGAAGAAGATATAGACTTGAGTAGAGTGGGCAGTGTAGGGGGCTCTGCTTTCAATCAGAGGAGCCGCCATGCCCACAGCAATGGTCCTCTCACTGCCGTTGACTCCCCAGAAGATGTTCTTAAAGGGTGTTTTTCTGTTTCTTGGTTTTGTTGTTCATCTGTTTTTTTTTAAACTTAACATCTATGGAAAGTTTGATCACTGCCTGGAGAAATCAAAAAACCAAAGAAGCTAAAGTAATAAGGGGAAAGAAAGGAACAGAGGAACAGATTGTGAGAAACATTTCAGAGTTTGGGGGGTGCGGGGAAGAATAGGATTTGAGATTGTGTGGTTATAGGGTGTGGCAGCCACATAAGTGCTCCCAGCTCTTCAGGGACGCTCTACTGCCAGTAAAATCAAGCCCAAACTCCTTAGCAGTCAGTGACCTTTCCAGACTGTCACTGCCCTCCTGCTTCAGGCTGATCTCCACTCCTTTCCCTTAGGAACCTTCCCTGATACTTGAGGGGCCCAGGGATCAGCTGTGTGCTGACTCCGTACCATATTGTTTATGCTGGTCTCCCCACCTAGAAGGTCTTTCTTCCACACGTTCAGTTTGCACATCCTTCTATGTGCATGTCTAAGGCAAGAGAGTAGGTGAGTCAGGGAGATTTCATGTGTGATGAGCAGGATCACCAGTACCAGCAGTTTAAGGGATAGGATGAGGAAGAGGAGGCTGAAGGAGATGGGAGAAGCAGTCAATGGAAGGAGGGGTACCATTTCAGAGTGGAGAGTCTCAGCATCACGTGATGAACTAAGACAGCCAACAAGACATGTGCTGGGAAGTACCCAGTAGTTTGGTAAAAATTTAAAGCATTCTGATGAAATGGGGAAGCAAGTCCAAATTCTAATACTTTGGGGGTGTTGAGGAAGCTACTCTTGATACAAATGTATCATCAAGAAATGGAAAGAAGTGTGAAAGTGGAAAGGAAAGGCAGTTGTGGAAAGGGAGTAATTATGGAAAGAGAGATCAAGGTCAAGGGAGTTGTAAATATTGTGAAAAGTTGGAAGAAGGAAAACAAGGGGGTCTCATGTAGGTGGGAAGCAGTTCAAAGCAAGATATATATATATATTTAAGCTATGAAATATTTGAGAGTGTTTCTAGTTTGTGTGTGAATTGACCCAGTGGAGAGGGAGGTTTTGAAGATACAGAGGATAAAAGGGGTAACCTTTAGCGCAAGGGCCATCAGCACCAGCAAGAGTTTACTATATTATGTCTTGGAGACGGTGTTCTTTCTGGAAAGGGTGGTTGGTACAGGAAAGGAATGTTGTAACTATAAAATAAAACACATGACTGTTAAAGATATTACTACCTATACTGTGATAGGCACTGTTCTAAACTTATCACTTGTTAATTCATTAACCTTCACATGAATCTTGTGAGGTAGATACCATCATCATCCCTATTTACAAATAACAAAAGAGGTGCAGAGATGTTAAATGACTTGCTTGTGGTCACTCAGCTAGTTCATGGTAAAACTGCAATTTGGTTAAAAACAGAAGATGTTTGTGACTTCCCTGGTGGTCCAATGGATAAGACTTCACCTTCTAATGCAGGGGGTGTGGATTTGATTCCTGGTCTGGGAGCTAAACTCCCATATGCCTCATAGCCAAAAAAAAAAACCCTAAAACAGAAGCAGTATTGTAACAAATTCAATAAAGAGTTTAACAATGGCCCACATCAAAAAAAAAAAAAAAAAAAGTCTTAAAAAGATGTTCATCCCAGGTTTCCTAGTTAGGACACTTTGGGGAATACTGGATTCAGACATTGTCATCTTCAGAATTTTTTAAAATGAGACTATTAAATGATCACCTACTAATATACTGTTATGTCAGTTATATCAATGAAGATTTTTTTAAAGGATGATCTCTAAGGACATCCACTGACATTGTCAGTGGGATAGTGACCATTTCTTGCCTGAGTTTATTTTGTAATAACTAACTCCAGGTAGGACAAGGATGGAATAGAGGACTTTGAATTCTCAAACGTTGAGAGAGAATTTTCAGAACATGAGTAGATGTGTATAAGAGACAGGACTTCGAAAGGTTCCTTCACAGGCTTGCTACAACTCAAGAATTTCCCCGAAACACCTGTCTCCACTTAAGAGGAATACCGAGGCTCCCGCCACAATTGAAGAGGAGCCTTGTTGTCTCCTCCTCAGGCAGAAATGAAGCTTCCTTTCTCTGCTTCTTCNTAGGCTTTGTGGGGGTGGGTGGGGGGCGCTTGCCTGTGGAGCAGGGGTTGGGTATACAGGCCAGCCAGCAGGTACCACAAGGGCACCCTAATTCTGCAGCCTGGTTTCAGGGTTTCAGGAAAATAACAGCAAGTAGGAGTGATGTCAGAAAGGTGAAAAGCAAAAAGGTGAAATGATGCTGAAAATAAACTTGGCCAGCTGTTCGGTTTTGCCAAGATGGGAACATCATCTCCATTTCCTTCCATCTTCTGCCTCCTTTCTGCTTTTAAAGGCCTGAAGATTTAGGTTTCCAGGGTGCTGAGGCCATTGTCCCTGATTCTAATGATAAGGGAGAGTGCTTTTCCCCAGCTAATGTTCCGTCTATTGCTTGCTAAGTGCCTCTCTGCAAACCCACGAAGCTCCTGCCTCCCTCTGACCTGCTTTGCCTGGCCAGGTTTCTTAACTGAAATTCAATTGCTTGGCTTTGGCACCGCACGTTTGCTCAGGCTCACCCCAAGGCCATCATCATTGCAATCCTGCTGCCCTGGCTTGCCTTCCTGAGTACAGCCTCTCACTGGAGCCACAGCTGACCTATTGGCAGCTGGACCAGGTGCTCCTGTTCCCGTTTTATAAATTAGGATGTGAAGGCTCTCTTGCCCAGGGTCCCGTAACTCATTAGTGACGGAGCTCAGATTTAGAACTCAGCATCTCAAGTCTTTTATTATGGCTTCTGTGTTTGCTGCCATGATTTGCAAGGGATGGTACAGTGCCTACTTTGAAGTGGGATACTCTAAAAGGGAGCAAGAATTTTCTTCAATTATGAGTGAAGGCTGCCAGAATGGAACCTGAAGTCGTGGACTTCCCTGGAGGCCTCTAATCCTTGGTTCAAGTGATAAGTTTCTCTTTCTCTCTCCTAGTATTTTGTTGATTCATGATAACTGTATCTTCTAAATAGTCATATGAAAGTAATATTTAGACAAACACTTTTCAGGTATGAAAAATTTTCCTATTTACCCTAGAAAGAAAAAATATGAAAACAGAAATAAGAAACTAAGAATAACAATAGTTAACATTTATTTGGCACTTGCTGATATTAGCAGCTGGGACTGCTTCTCAGCCAACATACACTGGTATAGCTGTTATTGGTTGTTAATAGACAAGGACTTTACTGAGAGATTGGGGTCCAGGCCATACTGGTGGTCTTAAATACTCTGACTGTTCCAGTAACCCTACAAGATGGTTGTTAATATTCATTTCCTACATAACAAAATTAAGACCCAGACATTAAATAACTTCCCCCGAATCATTGTTGTGCATTCTTCAGTCACCCACTTGTGTCTGACTCTGTGACCTCGTGGACTGCAGTAGACCAGGCTGCCCTGTCCTTTTCTATCTCCCAGAGTTTGCTCAAACTCATGTCCATTGAGTCGGTGATGTCATCCAGCCATCTCATCCAATGTTACCCACTTCTACTCTTGCCCTCAATCTTTCCCAGCATCAGAGTCTTTTCTACTAAGTTGGCTGTTATATCAGATGACCAAAATACTGGAGCTTCAGCTTCGCCATTACTCCTTCCAGCTAGTATTCAGGGTTGATTTCCCTCAAGACTCATTGCTTTGATCTCCTTGCTGTCCAAGAGACTTTCAGGAATCTTCTCCAGCACCACAGTTCCAAGGCAGCAGTTCTTTGGCTCTCACAACCGTATGTGACCACTGGGAAGACCATAGCCTTGACTATACAGACCTTTCTCAGCCGAGTAATATCTCTGCTTTTCAACACACTGTCTAGGTTTGTCATAGCTTTCCTGCCAAGAAGCAATCATCTTCTGATTTCATGGCTGCAGTCACTATCCTCAGTGATTTTAGAGCCCAAGAAGAGGAAATCTGTCACTACTTCCACCTTTTCTCCTTTTATTTCCCATGAGGTTGGAGAAGACTCTTGAGAGTCCACTGGACTGCAAGGAGATCCAACCAGTCCATTCTGAAGGAGATCATTCCTGGGTGTCCTTTGGAAGGAATGATGCTGAAGCTGAAACTCCAGTACTTTGGCCACCTCATGCGAAGAGGTGATTCATTGGAAAAGACTGATGCTGGGAGGGATTGGGGGCAGGAGGAGAAGGGGACGACAGAGGATGAGATGGCTGGATGGCATCACCGACTCAATGGACATGAGTTTGAGTGAACTCCGGGAGTTGGTGATGGAGAGGGAGGCCTGGCGTGCTGCAATTCATGGGGTCACAAAGAGTCGGACACGACTGAGCGACTGTTCTGAACTGAATGGGACCAGATGCCGTGATCTTAGTTTTAAGCTAAATCTTTCACTCTCCTTCAGCCTCAGCAAGAGCCCCTTTAGTTCCTCCTCGCTTTCTGCCATTAGAGTGGAATCATCTGCATATCTGAGGTTGTTGGTGTTCCTCCTGTCTATCTTGATTCAACTTGTAACTCATTCAGTTTGGCATTTCTTATGATGTGCTCAGAGTATAGGTTAGACAAACGGGGTAACCAGCTGGTAAATGATGGATCAAGAATTCAAACACCAATTCAGATGACTTCAGTGCCCATTCTGTTGCTATTAAATAAGGAGGCCACCCTGATACACCCAGTAGATCACCCTGGGAGAGTTTATATTTCTTCCTTGACTTTATGTANCATGTCCTGCAGCATGCCAAGCTTCCCTGTCCTTCACTATTTCCTGGAGTTTGCTCAAACTCATGTTCACTGAGTCAGTGAAATTAAGTTTTGTTGTTATCTTTACCTCTAGTAATGCATTTTTGCCTGAAAGTCTACTTTGTCTTTTACAAATAAAGTTATACTAGCTTTTTGAAAACTAGTATTTTTATTTTATTGCCTTAAAATGTTCTCTATTCTTATGTTTTAGATGTGTTCGTTCATTTTTAAACAACATAAATTCCCCCCCATCCAGTCTGAAATTTTTGCCTTTTAACTGGAGCATTTAGTCCATTTATAACTAATGACTCTGTATAGGTAAATGTAATGTACGGCCGCAAAGAGTCGGACACGACTGAGCGACTTCACTTTCACTTTCTCTACTGTAAACATTTAGTATTAGATCTGCTATCTTACTTAGTGGTACTTATCTTACTCATCCTATTTTTTTCTTTTCTTTCTAGCCTGGAAAGAATTGTCTGTATATGTTTTACCATTTAACTCATATCATTTACTCTGTTGGTAAGTTTGAAATGACATACTCTTTTTCTATTCCTTTAGTGCAGGAGCTGGTAACTTCTTTCTGTAAAAAGCCCGGTGGTAAATATTTTAGGCTTTGCGTGCCACTGATAGTCTGTCATAGATTCTTCTCTGATTCGATTTTTATAGCCCTTTTCATATGTGGAAACCATTCTTATTTGGCAGGCCATACCAAAAGCAAGCTGGATCTGATCCATGGAACAGTGTCCTGATCCTTGTTTTAGTGTTTACCCTAGGTATTGTAACATGCACACTTAATTTATTAAAGCCTGAAATTAATCAAACCTTTCTCATTCGCCTGAATACCCCATTGATACTATAACATTTTGATACTATTTGTTTCCCACTCCCAATTTATGTTAAATTGTCTGGTATTTTCATTTCACTTTAAATTCCATTAGACTTTGTGATTTCTATTCCACACAACGTTTTATACATTTGTCCGTATTTTATTTATTTATTTATGGCTGCGCTGGGTCTTCATAGCTGCGGTCTTTCTCTGGTGAGGCGAGTGGGGGCTACTCTCCAGTTGCGGTGTGCGGGATTCTCCTTGCCGCGGCTCCTCTTGCCGCGGAGCACAGGCTCCAGGGCACATGGGCTTCAGTAGCTGTGCTGCGTGGGCTTAGTTGCCCTGCAGCATGTGGGGTCTTCTTGGACCAGGGGTCGAACCCATGATCCTAGCATTGGCAGCCAGCCTCTCAACCACTGGACCACCAGGAATGTCCTTTGTCTGTGTTCTTTTAGTCCCTTTCTTTAGTCCCTATTTTTTTTTAATATCCTCTACCCTCCCACTAGATAATTTTCCTTCTGCCTCAAGTACATGTTTAAAATTTTTCTTTAGTGAGGGCTTGCTGGTGATGAACTCTCAGTTTTTCTTTGAACGAAAATGTCTTTATTTGGCCTTCATGGAAAGATATTTTAGCTGAGTATAGAGTCTAGGTTGAGAGTTATTCTGCTTCATTACATTAAGGATTTCATTCATTCCATTTTTCTATGGTTTCCATCATTGCTGTTGAGAATGATTTGTAAGTCTAATCACCATTGCTTTGAAAGTAAACAGTCTTTTCTCTCTGGTTAGGTTTTAATATTTTCTCCTTATTTTTCTATTTGTATTACATATCAATTTTTTGTATTTATTCTGTTTGAGATTTTCTGGGCCACTTGTATCTGTGGCTGGGCCACTTGTACCTTGCATCAATCCTGAAAAAATACTCAAGATATTCAACCACCATCTCTTTAAATGTTTTCTCCTCTCTCCTTGGGATTCTGATGAAATATACATTAGATTTTTCTCTCACTATATCCTCTGTGTTTCTTGCCATCTTATCAGTATCCTCCATCTTTTTGTCTTTATGGAGTACATTCTCAATAATTTCTTCTGATCCATCTTCAAGTTTCTAGAAGTTTCCTTTGGCTCTTTAAAAAATGTGCTATTCCACTTTCTATGATTTACTATTCCCTGAAACTATTTTCAACTTGTTGTTCATTTCTGTAGAAGGTAGTAAGAATAGTTGTTTAATCCTCTTTTCTGATCATTAAAATATCTGCAGTAACCACGGATCTGTTCCTGCTGATTCTGACTTACGCTCCCCCTTGTCTTTGTGTAGTTTGTCATCTTTGACCTGGTTATGGCCGTTGGCTTTGAAAAATTATTGTGGGACTTCCATCAAGGGATGGATGTGTTCCCCTCCAGCCTTGTATTTATTTCTGTTTTTAATTATTAATATTTTTAAAAAATTTAGTTTGTAAGGTGAGTGCAGAGAAAAACAGACCGAGCTGGGCAGTCAGGCAAGAAAAGGGAAATTTATTAGAGGGAAAAGAGAGGGTGACTGGCTCTTAAGGAGACCAAGCATCCTCCCTTTCTGACAGGGTGGGTCCTTCTTATAGCCAATAATGAAAAACTCTCTGAAGGGCTGGTCACAGAGCCAGAGGTCTGGAATCTGGTGATCTCGCAGCTTTGAGAAGATAGGCGCCAGTGAGAAAACAGCATGCCATTTGGGCAGTTTGGTCAGTCAAGCGGATCACTGTGATTTTATTCTTTGTTTGCGAGGTTGACATAATGAGCCATCTTATCAGTGAGACCCAGTGAGGGCCCTATCATAGTTGATTTACAGCGTTGTGTTAATTTCTGCTGTATAGCAAAGTGGTCCAGTTATACATATGCAAATATCCTTCCTAAAAATTCTTCTCCATTATGGTTTATCATAGGGTCTTGAATAGAGTTCTCTGCCCTATACAGTAGGATCTTGTTGTTTTTCCATTCTATATTTAATAGGTTACATCTGCTAACCCCAGCCTCCCACTCCACCCCTTCCCAACCACCTTCCCCTTCTTGTATTTGTCTCTGATAGGCAGCTGGGACGCTTACAGGTGGAAAAACATCAGACGAGTTCACAGCTTGAGGCCCCCGGTCTGCCTCTGTCTGTTGTACCCGGGGTGTCAGAGTGTGTGCACGCCAGTCTACAGCTTGCACTCTCAGAGTGGGCCTCTCCCCTTGATTCTGCTCTTCTCAATCCCAGATTGCTTTTTGGGGCCAAGGGGAGGGGCGTGATTCAGTCCTGGTTTACCTTTTTCTCGAGGAGGGGGTCCCAACCTACATGGGAAGGGTCTGCTTTACGTCTCCCCTCCCTGGACTGGTCTTTGGCTTTGACTTCTGTCCTGCTCGCTCTGAAGGCCCCCAGACTGAAGCCCAAGTGGGTGGCATCTGTCAATACCCTTCGTACGGAAGTGGCTTAGGTGTTTCTGTCGTGTTGTTTACTTCTCTGGGGTGATATTTTCTCCTCAGATTTAGCCTGCTACTTCCCCACGATCTTTCTAGCTCTTCAATTAATTTTTTTTTAACTCAACATTTTAAACTGTGTTCAGAGGTAAAAGGAAGTCTGCCATTGCTGAAAACAAAAATCTCAAGATCAGTTTTAGATCTACTGTGTTGGAGGGTCTGAGGGGACGATTCTTGTTGGGTCGCATCAGAGAAAACCTTCTCTTTATAATGATGCCAGTGTCTGCACGCACCCAGCCTACCTCTTGTCTGCACTGTAGTGTACCATGGCCAGGGTGCTGGCATCCTCTGAGATGGAGTGAGCAGAAGCAAGTCAGATAGAGCCGGCAGAACCCAGCAAAAGATCAGATGCCTCACAGAGGCAGGAAAGTGGAGCCTGACTCCTCAATTCCTGGCACATCTCTCAGCGACCTCACCTCCGCCCACTTGTCCCCAGACTGCCACTATAAGGACCTTATGCCGCCTCCTCCGTGGATGGCTGGTGAAATGAACGCAGTGCTATTCCTGATGACATGGCTGACTGGGCAGAAGTTGCAGCTTCCTCCTGTACAAGTTAGGCAACCCAGGAAGCTGCCAAACCTCTCCTGGCCTGAGCTGACAGATCTGCAATATGGGATGGGCATAATAGTAACCAGCTTATAGAGTTGATAGGAGAATTAACTAGCCAATAACTGCAGTGCCCTTGAGAGAGTACCTGCAGCACAAGAGGCTCTATAAAGTCTTTTTAAAATGGGATGAGGTCTCACGCACCTCCCCAGGTCAACTGTAATAATAAACACAATATTACTGTAGCATTTGCTCTTTTACTCTCTTGCCACCCTTCAGTTTAGAGGTGAGAAACCGAGGCCCAGAGAGGGCAGGGATTCCACAAAGCAGCCCAGCAGGCCACCATCTCCTTAATCCGGAGAGGGCCACTCAGGGTCCCAGCCACACCTCTGCTCCCTCGGACTGGCTGAGTGACTGTGGCCTGGTCTGTTCCCTCTCCGGGCTTTGGTTTCCCCATTGGTGAACCAGGAGGAAAGACCAGTCATCCCTCTGCCTCCAGCTCTATCTGACCAGCGAAGGGTGTTCGGACAAAGCTCCATGGTTTGTTCTGGGAGATTCTGGGGGGTTGCAATTGCTGAGGTGATTCAAGGATCCAAGCCGGCTGGGAGGATGTGCAGTGGGTCATGAGAGCTGCCTTCCAGGAACCCAGAAGCTTGAGAACTTGCAGCCTCAAACCAGCCGCATCTACCACTTATTGCACTTAGGAAGGTGTTACCCAGACACTGACTTGGGTAAGTAGCTTCCCATGGGTCGGGGTTGGGGGGTGGGGGAAGGGACGGACAACTGAGCGGTGAGAATTCACAGCAGCTCTCTGGCTGGGTGGGGGCCAAGGCAGGCACAGGGCCCTACTCAGCCTTGTCTTCCCTGAGCTGGGGCAGGACATCTAGGCTCTGGCTTCTGACTCTGGTTCAAGCCAGTCCCTGACCCTCTCTGGGCCTCAGTCTCCCATCAGTGAAATGGGACCAGAGACAGCACAGATAAGTCTCCAAGGCCCCACGTGATCTGACCATCAGGCAAAAGTGTGACTGTCCCTCCTAGTGTGTGGACTCGAAGGCCTCCACCCGGCCCCACTGCAGGGGAAGGCAGCGCTGAGTGCCCTGACCACCTGCTGTCTGACCTCTCTGAGCCTCAGAGCTCCTCATCTGCATGAGGAGAGTGGCAACACCAGCGTGACAGGGCTGGGAGGATTCCCTGAGATAATCACCCAGGGCCTGAGGCAGCTGTCAGTGCAAAAAGTAACTCCCACTCACCGACATCCCCTGCTGCCGGGCCTCGGGGGCTAGAGGCAGCTCCCCAGCCCTCGCAGGCCCCAGGCCTCCATGCCCAGAGGGAACCAGACCTGGGAAGAGGCCTTGGCTGTGGTGATTTTGAAGCAGGTGCTGCAACCCCCACTCCTGAGGCCTGGGCTCCCATACACTCATATCCTGCCTCCAGGCCAACCCCCAAATTGGTTAACATTTAGTTAGGGCCACCAGCCTGCAGGCAGTTAATTGCGCCTGTCAGCAAAACAAGAAGAGCTTTAGCGAGCAATTCATTAATAAAACTGGTGACTCCCAGAGCCGCTTCTTTCAGGAAGGACTGATTTCATTAACCACTTCATCACTCAGGCAAAGGCTGATGATATCAGTGGTTTGCATCTTCCAAGATCCTTGGGGGGGATATAGAATAACTGCTTCTCATTGATAGAGAGTCTGCTCTGNACACTGACTTGGGTAAGTAGCTTCCCATGGGTCGGGGTTGGGGGGTGGGGGAAGGGACGGACAACTGAGAGGGGAGAATTCACAGCAGCTCTCTGGCTGGGGGGGCCAAGGCAGGCACAGGGCCCTACTCAGTCTTGTCTTCCCTGAACTGGGGCAGGACATCTAGGCTCTGGCTTCTGACTCTGGTTCAAGCCAGTCCCTGTCCCTCTCTAGGCCTCAGTCTCCCGTCAGTGAAATGGGACCAGAGACAGCACAGATAAGTCTCCAAGGCCCCACGTGACCTGAGCATCAGGCAAAAGTGTGACTGTCCCTCGTAGTGTGTGGACTCGAGGGCCTCCACCCAGCCCCACCGCAGGGGAAGGCAGCGCTGAGTGCCCTGACCGCCTGCTGTCTGACCTCTCTGAGCCCCAGAGCTCCTCATCTGCAGAGGAGAGTGGCAACATCAGCCTGACAGGGCTGGGAGGATTCCCTGAGATAATCACCCGGGGCCTGAGGCAGCTGTCAATGCAAAAAGTAACTCCCACTCACCGACATCCCCTGCTGCCGGGCCTCGGTGGCTAAAGGCAGCTCCCCAGCCCTCGCAGGCCCCAGGCCTCCACGCCCAGAAGGAACCAGACCTGGGAAGAGGCCTTGGCTGTGGTGATTTTGAAGCAGGTGCTACAACCCCCACTCCTGAGGCCTGGGCTCCCACACCTTCATATCCTGCCTCCAGGCCAACCCCCAAATTGGTTAACATTTAGTTAGGGCCACCAGCCTGCAGACAGTTAATTGCGCCTGTCAGCGAAACAGGAAGAACTTTAGCGAGCAATTCATTAATAAAACTGGTGACTCCCAGAGCTGCTTCTTTCAGGAAGGACTGATTTCATTAACCACTTCATCACTCAGGCAAAGGCTGATGATATCAGTGGTTTGCATCCTCCAAGAGCCTTCGGGGGGATATAGAATAACTGCTTCTCATTGATAGAGAGTCTGCTCTGTGCCAAGCGGTGTGCTTTGCAAATCCCACCAGATTCGGTCCTTACAATATGAAAGTGTTGGTCGTTTAGTCGTGTCTTACTCTTTGCAACCCCATGGACTATGGCCTGCCAGGCTCCTCTGTCTTTAGGATTCTCTAGGCAAGAACGGAGAAGGTAATGGCACCCCACTCCAGTACTCTTGCCTGGAAAATCCCATGGATGGAGGAGTCTGGTAGGCTGCAGTCCATAGGGTCGCTAAGAGTCAGACATGACTAAGCGACTTCACTTTCCCTTTTCACTTTCATGCATTGGAGAAGGAAATGACAACCCACTCCAGTGTTCTTGCCTGGAGAATCCCAGGGACAGGGGAGCCTGGTGGGCTGCCATCTATGGGGTCACACAGAGTTGGACACAACTGAAGTGACTTACCAGCAGGCAAGAATACTGAAGTGGGTTGCTGTGCCTTCCTCCAGGGGATCTTCCTGGCTCAAAGATCAAACCCATGTCTCATATCTTCTGCATTGGCGGGTGGGTTCTTTACCACTAGCGCCACCTGAATAAGGTACTATTATTATACCCATTTTACAGGTGGGAAAATTGAGGCTCTGAAAGATGATTCTCTTCTCCAAGGACACGTAACTATTAATAAGTACAAATGGATCCCAGTCTGTCTGATCCCAAAGGTATTTTCTCCTTGAGTGGTCCATAAAATACATGTTTCCTTTTATGGATGGAAGGTCTCAGAACCTGTGAGCTAAGAAACTGTCACAGGCTTGCCGGAAGCGGATATGTGGACTCAGGTCTTTCCCTAAAGCAATTCTACTGTTTCAGTGCAAAAGGAAATCTTAGGTCCTGAAACACGCTGAGGCTGGCTTGTCCCCACCTCCCAACCTGTCCGCCCCACCAGCCTACTCTCCTGCCCCCCAAACCACCAGCCTCCTTCCTCAAGATCTGGATTCTTCCTCTGCCGCTCACTTATCTATTCTCTGTCTGCAGCTCTCTCCATAAGAGGCAATTGGAATGGAATTTTGGATGGCACAGGGAAATGAATTTATTTTTTATATTTGTTTTTGGCTGTACTGGGTCTTTGTTGCTTCACGTGGGCTTTCTCCAGTTGTGGTGAGTGGGGACTCCTCTTCACTGCAGTACACGGGCTTCTCTCGGCAGTGGCTTCTCTTGTGGATCTCAGGCTCTGGGCATGAGGGGTGAGCAGTTGTGGTATGTGGGATCAGTAGTTGCAGCTCGCATGTGTTAGAGCACAAGGTTCGGTTGCCTCATGCCACACGGGATCCTCCCAGACTAGGGATCAAACCCATGTCCCTTGCACTGGCAGGAGAATTCTTAACTGGACCACCAGGAAAGTCCCAAGGGAGATTAGTTTTTAATATTAGTCTAATGAATAGCTTTTTATTAATTATGGCATGTGACCCTGGTCATTTAACACAGGATATTGTGTTTTCTTTTAAAAGCAATCGTTTGAATTAAGTTTAAAAAGATCCATCGATCTAAAATATTAAGTAAAAATTGGGCAGATTTAATTTCTGGACTTGGAAAAAACTGTGAGAACAAACTTGCCTTCCTGAGTTGGGGATACCTACCCTGGATAACCCCTGCCCCCTTCTTTACCAAACAGGTCCGGGGAGGTATTTGTCAGTCTCAAGAGGGGAGTCCTTTCCCGGAGGGGAAGTTGACCTTCTTCCTCAGCCAACGGATTCGTGCTGCAGCCAGGTTAGTTATTTCTCTGAAAATGTTATCAGTGTACTACACGCACACACACACAGTTTAGCATCATGGTTGCCCGGGGTGGAAGTGGCGGGGAGGTTGACTGCAAAGGAGCACGAAGGAAGTTTCTAGAAAGATGAAAATGCTCTGTATCTTGATTGAGGTGTTTGCTACACAAGTGGGCACGCCTGTCAAGTAATTGACTTGTACACTTAAAGTGTGGAGATTTTCTGCAGGGAGATAAAGCCAGTTTGAAAACAATAAAAACCAAAGCCACAAGTATTCACTTATATTGGGAGCCCCTTGTATTCACTGCTAGTTCTAAATTCTGTGACCTGTGCTTTGCTGCATAATAGAATATGCTGGTCTCATTGAGCTGTTATTTTGGTTACTCTCCCAAATCAGCATTTACAGAGTTCTGCCATGTGCTGATCACAAGGGTGTTTAGACAGTCAGAGAGTTACATTTGGCAAAGGGACATCACAAGTGATTNCGACCTGTGCTTTGCTGCATGATAGAATATGCTGGTCTCATTGAGCTGTTATTTTGGTTGCTCCCCCAAATCAGCATTTACAGAGTTCTGCCATGTGCTGATCACAAGGGTGTTTAGACAGTCAGAGAGTTACATTTGGCAAAGGGACATCACAAGTGATTGTTGGGACAATTGGCTCTCCATTTAGAAGGAAATAAAATTAGATCCCTACCTCACACCATATGCACTCATACAAACACTCCAGATAGATTAAATGTTATAAAAAAACTATAGAAGTATTAAAATAAAATATGAAGATTATTTTTTATAATTTTTTTTGGGGGGGCTGTGCTGAGTCTTTGTGGCTTGCTGCACGGGCTTTTCTCAAGTTGTGGTGAGCGGGGGCTACTCTCAGCTGTGGTGCTTCAGGCTTAGTTCTCTGCAGCACGTGGGATCTTCCCAGATCAGGGACCAAACCCATGTCTTCTGCATTGGCAGGTGGATTCTTTACCACTCACTGAGCCACCTGGGAAGCCCTAGAAGAACGTTTTTAATAAGGTCCAGCCAGTAGGAGCTAAGATAGGAGGGTCAAAATTCATGAAAGAACATTATGTTTGACTGTGTGCTCAGTGGCTTCAGTCATGTCTGACTCTTCGTGACCCCATGGACTGCAGCCCACCAGGCTCCTCTGTCCTTGGGATTTTCCAGGCAAGAGTACTGGGTTGCCATTTTCTCCAGGGGATCTCCCTGACCCANGGGCAGAGCGAGAGGTGGCCACCCAGAAGGGCAGGTAAAAGAGTGGGCAGGGCTGTGGCCGGTATGGAGTCCTGCCCCAAGGCTACAGAAGTGGAGTCCCAGAACCAAGGTCACCTCCGGAACTGACTCCCTTTGTGTGTGGTTGTGCACTCAGTTGCTTCAGTCTTGTCCAACTCTTTGTGGCCCTATGGACTATAGCCCGCTAGGCTCCTCTGTCCATAGGATTTCCCAGGCAAGAATATTGGAGTGGGTTGCCGTTTCCCTCTCCAGGGGATCTTCCCGATCCAGGGATTGAAGCTGCATCTCTTGTGTCTCCTGCATCGGCAAGTGAGTTCTTTATCATTAGCGCCACCTGGGAAGCCCCTTTGTAACCATTGGCAAAAGCCCCTGGTCCTTACAGGCCAGCTCCCTGACCCCAAATTAGGCAAAAATGCCCACCCGGTGCTCAGCCTATAGCTCCCTAACCAGTCATCTAATGCCACCCTTCCAGCAGGAATTTTCTTTCTCTTAAGGACGTAAAAATTGGCCATTAACCCACGAAAAGCCTTGGCTCTCCCTCGAGTGCTGTTCTAACACTGTCCAGCTAACTCTCCTAGTTTGTCAGTATGTCGGCCCGCTGTGCTCGCAGTGTCCACATTATCTTTGCTCTTTGTTCTTAATAAACTCACTCTTTTCTGCAATACTCTGTTCAGACTGCCACGACAGCCGGGTCTGTGTGCAGTGTGGGTGGCCTTCCTAGCCGGGTCCGGCATGACAGAGACGGGAGAGGCAGGGCAGGGTAGCCACGAAGGGGGCTCCCTGGATGGTGATCCAGCCGAACCAAGCCCCGGATCACTGCACCCTCAGCGAGAGCTGTGTGTGGATGGTGGTGGCGGGGCTGCACCCCTTTCAGGGACGCGGTGGGCTTCTCTACACAGCAGGGCTCTGAGAGAACACGGAGGAGGCAGTGGGATTTGGGGGGGGGTTGCAGGTTGGGGGATGGGAGAAATGTGCCTCCCCAGTCCCAGATCCTAGTGCCTCCTCCTCCTCTTGAAATGTAGGGTCAGCACCCCCAACCCTGATCCTGGGGTGGCCCTATGGCTCTGTATTCTGACTCACGGCAGCTGGGGCATCACATGAGCAAACCCAGCAGCTGGGGGGACCAGAGCCCCAGGGGCCAGGCAGATGGCAAATGAGGGAAGGGCAGAGAAGGGCAGGGCAGGGCTGGCAACAAGGGGCCTCTCAAATAGAGTGGGGTCCTGGCTGAGCCAGCCACCCCAGGCTTGCCCTCAGCCAGTCTGGTCCTCTTGCCCATCAGGAGTTCCTTGGGGCCCCCTGCAGATTTGGGGGTCAGGTTGGGGCTGCTGGAGGAAGGAGCACGAGATACACATTTTCTGACTCCTGCCTGGTGCCTGCCCTGGCACAGGTGGGCTGAAATATCCCCACCCCCTGCAGGCCCCTCAAGCCCCAAACTCTCTCTGGTTCCCTGGGGCTCGGCTGGACTAGAACAGTCCTGGATCCTCACTGTTCTCAGACTCTGCAGGACCCTGGGCTCAGTGCTTTGCATGTACCTCTGTTCCCACCATTCATAAGCTCCTGATGTGCCCATTTTAGAGATGAGGACACTGAGACACGGGAGGCTTATCCAGGAGTGATCTCTTATCTTGGGGGCTCCAAGTGGACTCTTGTCCACTGCACTCTTCTGCTCCCCTCTGTGGAGACAGGACTCCTCAGCCAGGCCAGACTCTGTGCTGGGAGCGAGAGGACATGTGCCCTTGTCTTGAACGCTATCCCTGCCACTGCCATGCCTACACTCTTCTGGGGCAACAAGACCCACAGAGAGAGCAAGGCCTGCTTGTTTGGGGAGAATCCTGGCCTTGTTCCTCTTGGGTTGTATGAAATTGGGCATCTGCGCCTCAGTTTCCTCACCTGAAAAAAGTGGGTAAAATAGTATCTTCTGTGGGGCTGCTGTGGAGAAGGCAATGGTACCTCACTCCAGTACTCTTGCCTGGAAAATCCCATGGATGGAGGAGCCTGATGGGCTGCAGTCCATGGGGTCACGGAGGGTCGGACACAACTGAGCGACTTCAGTTTCACTTTTCACCTTCAGGCATTGGAGAAGGAAATGGCAACCCACTCCAGTGTTCTTGCCTGGAGAATCCCAGGGATGGGGGAGCCTGGTGGGCTGCCGTCTATGGGGTTGCACAGAGTTGGACACGACTGAAGGGACTTAGCAGCAGCAGTAATGGGGCTGCTGTGAGCATGAAAGGGTTAATGTAGCGAAGTGTTGACAACAGTACGTGGCCCATATCAGTGTTAGCCTTTGTGATCTCCCGGTGGTGCAGATGGGTGTACTTGGTCACATGGCCATGTTTAACTGCCAGGGAAACTTGGAAGTAATGTCTTTATGCTGGAGAGCTGTGAGCCCTGCTAAAAGTGTGAGGTTCCATTCCACTAAAGGGGCACACAGACACTGGGGAACACCCCAAGGCTCTGACATGGGGTCTAAATGCTGTCAGTGAGAGGCCCATGGTGGTATCTGGCCCTGTATATAGGCTTTGACTCTCAAAGGGCTTTAAATCCATTTGAAATCAATCTCAACCTTTCCTGTTTAAAGAATTTTTTAAAATGTGGACCAGTTTTAAAGTCTATTGAATTTGCTACAGTGCTGCTTCTGTTTTTTTTTTTTTTATATTTTGGTGTTTTGGCTGTGAGGCATGTGAATCTTATCTCCCTGACCAGGGATCGAACCTGCACCCTCTGCACTGGAAGGCAAAGTCCGAACTAAAAGTTCTAGCTTTTCTTAAAAGAGCTGAAGGATCAGGCCACACGGGGCCCAAACCCTTTCAAGGGACATTTGGTTGGAGCTGGGCAGCGCTCCCCAAGATGGCCCTTACTCTCCAGTTCACCCCCACCCATTCTCCTCTCCCTCTTGCTCTCAGCAGCTTTGTCTTCCCAGCCCTTGGTGGCCACTGCAGTTTGTACTTCGGGCTCCATCAACTTCCGCAGACAGTGCAGCCGAGACACAGAGAAATGAAGGGACTTGATCAAGGGTCACCGGGTGGGCCTGGACAGAGTTGGGCCCCCAGCTCCAGCCTGCAAACTCAGCTTGGGCTCGCTTCTGCCGTGCCTGAGGTGCAGACAGGTGTCCACGTGCCAGGGGAGGTTTGGGGTGGGGATGGAGGGAGCGGGGAGAATGGCTCAGTGGTTAAGCCAGTGGACACGAGCCTGACAAGCCTAGGTTCGGATCTTGACCCTGCTGCTTTCCAGGGTGATTCACCTTGTGCTGTCTGTGGCTTGTGCTTTTTGTTTTGTTTTGGTTTTGAGATGAGATAATGAGAGCCTGCCTCGCAGAGTCCAAGGCAGATTCGAGTGAGAGTATAGAGTCCTGGGCTCCTGGCAGTGAGTACCTCCTTACATTCTGTACCTGAACTGCCCCTTCCCCTATCACCTGCCCCACCCTGCACTGTTGCTGCTGCTGCTGCTGCTAAGTCGCTTCAGTTGTGTCCGACTCTGTGCGACCCCACAGATGGCAGCCCACCAGGCTCCCCCATCCCTGGGATTCTCCAAGCAAGAACATTGGAGTGGGTTGTCATTTCCTTCTCCAATGCATGAAAGTGAAAAGCGAAAGTGAAGTTGCTCAGTAAGTGTCCAACACTTCGTGACCCCATGGACTGCAGCCCACCAGGCTCCTCCGTCCATGGGATTTTCCAGGCAAGAGTACTGGAGTGGGGTGCCACTGCCTTCTCCACACCCTGCACTAGCAAACCTAACATTAGGACAGGAACTCAGAGACGAGGGAGAAAGAAGATTGGGAGGAGAGATAGCTGCCCCTTCTATGAATGGGGCAGGGGTCGGGGGCAGACTTTCCTGCCCTGGGGGCCAGGGCAGCTCCCAAGTTGCTGAGGCCGATCTCTGCAAGGCGCAGTGAGTGCCGAGGGGACTGGAATCTGTGTCAGCTGTGGAGGTGGGCCTGAGATGTGCCCGTGCTGGCCTTCCCCAGCAAGAACAGACACCCTCTCTGACTCAGGAGCTGCACCTGCCCGCCTCCGATTTCCTCAGTCTGCTAGGTTTTCAGTCCTGACGTGGGTTAGCATAACCCCAGAGAGCAAGCAGCCAGCTGCATCTCCTGACAGCTGGTCTAAAGATACGCCTCCTGGAACGGCACGCTTCGGGGCCAGCCGCGGTGTCTGGGAGCAGCCCTCCACCGTGCCCCTCACCGCAATGTAACATTTGGTTCAGGCTCTATTTATATCCCTCCAGGTACATAGACACCTCCGGTTTTTGTTTCACTTTGATTGTGTTGCACAAAACAATTTTAGAACAGTCATAATGGAAATAATTCTAAAATGGAAAGAAACACCCACAATTCTTCCAACTGGCTTTGCTTCCTGGTAGCATCGGGCTTCCCTGGTGGCTCAGACTGTAAAGAATCCACCTGCAATGCAGGAGACCAGGATTCGATCCCTGGGTTGGTAAGACTCCCTGGAGAAAGGAATGGCAACCTACTCCAGTATTCTTGCCTGGAGAATCCCATGGACAGAGGAGCCTGGTGGACTACAGTCCGTGGGACTGCAAAAAGTCGGACACGACTGAGCAACTACCATACAGACAGCATTGTTTAAGTGCCGGCTGCATGCCAGGCACTACACTTTCTGTGATCGATCTCACTGAAGCTGCACAGTCGCCCAAGATGGTAGGAACAATTTACAGATGGAGACATTGAGGCACAGTGTCTCCATCTTGGGTCACCTCCCCAAGGTCACCCAGCAAGTGTGTGATAGATCTGGGATTGAGTGGGCTCCAGGGTCCCACACTTACCCACCCCTCAGAGTTGGGTCTCCTTTCCCCACATCTCTGCTATTGGAACCTGGACACAGAGACACAGATTTGACACCACTGGCTTTGCAGAGCATTTCTGAGTAGACTCTGGGTAGCAGCCTCGCCTCAGAGCAGACAAACAGGTCCTCGGGATGGGTACAGATGCCACATTTCTTTTCTGCTTATTTTCACTGAATTTATTTTATTGAAAATTTTAAAATTTTATTTTAGCATTTATTTTTGGCTACACTTTTGTTGCTGCACTTGGGCTACTCTCTAGTTGTGACCGTGGGCTTCCCTGGCGGCTCAGATAGTAAAGCATCTGCCTGCAGTGCTGGAGACCTGGGTTCGATCCCTGGGTCGGGATGATCCCTTGGAGAAGGGAATGGCAACCCACTCCAGTATTCTTGCCTGGAAAATTCCGTGGACTGAGGAGCCTGGTAGGCTACAGCCCACGGGGTCACAAGAGTCAGACACGACTGAGCGACTTCACCTTCTTTCTTTCTTCTAGTTGCAATGCACGGTTTTCCTGTCGTGGTGGGCCTCTCNGGAATGGCAACCCACTCCAGTATTCTTGCCTGGAAAATTCCGTGGACTGAGGAGCCTGGTAGGCTACAGCCCACGGGGTCACAAGAGTCAGACACGACTGAGCGACTTCACCTTCTTTCTTTCTTCTAGTTGCAATGCACGGTTTTCCTGTCGTGGTGGGCCTCTCTTGCTGTGGCTCACAGGCTCTAGGGTGCAAGCTCAGTAGTTGTGATGAATGGGTCCAGCTGCCCCGCAGCATGTGGGATCTTCCTGGACCAGGGATCAAACCTGTGTTCCCTGCATTAGCAGGCAGACTCTCCACCACTGGACCACTAGGGAAGCCCTATTTTCACTGAATTTGGTATTTATAAGCAGTTTTGGGGAGGTTGACCATAGGTGGGGATGGCCAGCTGTCCTGGTTTGCTCAGTACTCAGGCATTTCCTGGAACCCAGAACATCCAGGGCTGAAAGTGGGGACGGTCTGGGGCAAATAGAGATGGTTGGTCACCCTAGTGGGGCTAACTGGGCTGTGCTTTCTGAGCCGTTTCCTGGTGCTGAGCATTTGGACTGTTTCCAGCTCTTGGCTGGCTGGGTCGGGAAGCCCTGTGACCACGGCTTATCAATGGCCCATCCTTCTCTCAGGACCCTTTCCTGGTAAGAAGAGACCAGGCTCTCAGGGTTCCTCAGAGGAGATGTTCAGGACTTACCCCCAGCTTTTCTGACCTGTCCCTCATCTGAGCCTGCAGAGAGGTCAGTTGGGGACTTGGGACAGGGCTAAGGGAGGCAAAGGCCTCCAATGTGTTGGAGCCTGTTCATACTGGGCTGCAAGAGCCAATTGTTGATTATGAAACAGTCCTTGTTAAGCATTAAGTCACATAAACGTACAATTAAACTGTAATCAAAATGGTAATAAATGCCCCCAATACACTACTTTCTAATTATTATGCCACCTTTTGCTATTATCTATGGTTATGGGTGACTTCACTTTCACTTTCACTTTCATGCATTGGAGAAGGAAATGGCAACCCNAGGGAGGCAAAGGCCTCCAATGTGTTGGAGCCTGTTCATACTGGGCTGCAAGAGCCAATTGTTGATTATGAAACAGTCCTTGTTAAGCATTAAGTCACATAAACGTACAATTAAACTGTAATCAAAATGGTAATAAATGCCCCCAATACACTACTTTCTAATTATTATGCCACCTTTTGCTATTATCTATGGTTATGGGTGACTTCACTTTCACTTTCACTTTCATGCATTGGAGAAGGAAATGGCAACCCACTCCAGTGTTCTTGCCTGGAGAATCCCAGGGACGGGGGAGCCTGGTGGGCTGCCGTCTATGGGGTTGCACAGAGTCGGACACGACTGAAGCGACTCAGCAGCAGCAGCAGCATGGTTATGGGCTGAATTGTATCCTTCCCTTCGATTCACACGTGAGATTCCTCACCTTCAGTACTTCAGAACGTGACCTTATTTATAGATGGGGGTCTTTAGGGAGGGAAACAAGCTAATATGGGTTAGGGTGGGCCCTAACCCAATGTGACTGGTGTTTCTATAAAAGGGAGACATTTGGATGCAGACACACACACAGAATGTCATAAAAAGATGAAGGCAGAAAGCAGGGTGATTCTTTGACAGACCAAGAAACGCCAAAGATAGCCAGTGAACCACCAGAAGCGAGGAGAAAGGTTCAGAACAGGCCCCTTCTCATAGCCAGCAGAAGGGACCAACACCTCGATCTTGGACTCCCAGCTACCAGAACTGTGAGACAACTGGTTTCTGTCATCTCAGCTGTTCAGCCTGCAGTACTTAGTCACGGCAGCTTTAGCAAACGAGTCATCTATGTGCTTGTGGTTTTTGATATCCATCACACTGATACCATAGAAATGCTGTAGCGTGGTGAGCCGTGGCACAGCTTTCCTCCGATTCCACGTTCAAGGCACGATACATCTTATGGAGGAACACCCGGACGAACTTTTTGGTCAGTCCAATACCTTGAACTGCTCCATGGTGGGAGTATTTGTACCATGGAAGTCTGCGCGTGCTGCAGTGCTGATCAGGCCTTGCTTGCTCACTTTGTGGGTCGTCTCGCTAGACTGAAGGAAGTGGTTGGTAGAGCACGCTCAGTGCCGGGTGTCACGTCTGTGGCTGTTAGGTTGTAAATCGCACAGGACAACAGAAAACTGTTCTCCCGTTCAGCAGTGTACTCAGAAGCGTATCCGAGTCAGCAAGAATTCCAGGCTTTGAGGACTGTGATCCAATGCAGTTAAAAAAAAAAATTTGCTCATGTCGCTGATGAACAAGAAAAGCTCCAACACGTCTTTGTCATTTCACTCTTGTCTTAGATGTTGATGCAAATGAAAATTTCAGTGTTTGGGACTTCCCTGGCAGTTCAGTGGTTAAGACTCTGAACTTCCACTTCAGGGGCCACAGGTTTGATCCCTGGTCAGGGAACTAAAATTCTGCATGCCATACAGCATGGCAAAATGAAAGACAAAAGGAAAAAAGCAAATATCACTGTTTATGTCTGAACAGTACACAGAGAGCCAGGTGTTACTGTTTAGGTGCTCACTGTTGGTGAGGGGCAGGGGAGGCCAGCCCTGGACCCAAGACTGCAGAGGGCTGTTGGGCAGATAGACAGAGAGACTGCCTGATGGATGGACAGGTGAAACTGCCTGATGGATGGACAGATGCCAGCCTTCCAGCTCTGGAGGAACTAGCTACTGTGGGTGGACCAGCCTCAGTGTTTCCCTCCTGGATGGGGTGGGAGGCTGCCCTGCCCTCTGCCCTGGGGGACTTCTGCACAGATCCTGCTTGACCCTGCAGGACCCTTGATCCTTGACCGAGCCTTGATCAACAGCCTTGACCTAGTCTGGGCAGAGACTAGTTCTTCAGCTGCTCTCCTAAAAATGTAAAGGGATGTCCTCAGCCCTTGCCTAAGTCTACCCATGACTTCCTCCTGCTCTGGGATCAAGATTGCACCTCCCTCCCTATCTCCACGGCCCTCCTCTCTGGCCTCATCTCTCTTGCCCCTGTGCTCCAGACACATTTAGTAGCTGCCTGTTTCCCCAACGCTCTGAGTTCTTCTCCCATTCTGAGCCTGTGTGCACAAGCTGTTCCTTCTGCTCATTCTTTCCAAGACTGGCTCTTCCTCACCCACCAGGACTCTATTACAAATGTTACCTTCTCCAAGAATCCTTTCTCACTTACCTGGCTAAAAGCAGGTTCCCTGTTGCATGTCATCTCTGCCCTTATGTGTGTGTGTGTTTTTCTCTTTTTGCCTTCTGCATTGCCCTTACATTATATAGAATTATTTTTCTTCACATTTATTGAATTACTTCACTGAACCTTTTTTTAACCCTTCACCCCATCTGGCTATAAATTCCATGAGGGCAGAGGTGATGTCTGTCTCACGTTCACAGAGCCCAAGGGTGAGGTCTGGCATTTAGTGGGCCCTTGTAAAAATGTTTGTTGAATGAATGAATGAAATACATTAATTGAGAAGCTGCGTAAAAGAGACAAGTTACGGTCCAACACAGATATGGGTTCAAATGCTAGCTTGGGCACTCATGGGTGATGTGTTCTGGGGTAGGTGACTCAATTTCTTTGGGGCTCCATCTCCTCACCTATAATAATAGCATCCCTCCATTGGATTGGTTCCTATGGAGCATCCCGTGGAGCATCCCTCCATAGTTTCCCTGGTGGTTCAGCTGACACAAAATCCGCCTGCAGTGCAGGAGACCTGGGTTCAATCCCTGGGTTGGAAGATCCCCTGGAGAAGGGAAAGGCTACCCACTCCAGTATCCTGGCCTGGAGAATTCCATGGACAGTAGAGTCCATGGGGTCGCAAAGAGTCAGACAGGACTGAGCAACTTTCACTTTTGATCTTTCAATAGGACTGTTATGGGGATTAAATGAATCTGTCCATGCAGAGTTTAGGCTTCCCTGGTAGCTCAGATACTAAAGAAACTGCCTGTAATTCAGGAGACCCAGGTTTGATCCCTGGGTTGGGAAGATCTCCTGGAGAAGGGAATGGCTACCCATTCCAGTATTCTTGCCTGGAGAATCCCATGGACAGAGGAACCTGATGGGCTACAGTCCATGGGACTGCAAAAAGTTAGACATGACTAAGGGACTAACATACACTTTAAAGCTTAATAAAGGAAAGGGCCTGGCATAAAGATGCTCGGGAGAGTTGGATGGTAGTATTCTTGTAGTTAAAGTGCTGAGGACTTTTGAGATGGTAGGACTCAGGGCAGGCTGCCCCCAGTAGGCCACATCGGTGTGTTGATTATTCTGAATTGAAGTTATTCAAGGATCAGCCAATACAAGAAGGAAGCTCTGACCCTCCTCTGTCTCCTTGAAAAGCAGGAAACAATTCTCTGTTGTGAAAGGTGCCCTTCCTGTAGATGGAGGAGGAAGGACGCCCTTATCGCCAGAGAGGGAGAATTTGGGTTGAGAAGCTGCATAAACAAAACTTGTTACTTCTTTCCTAATTTACAGCCCCAAGTCCAAACTCCATTTTACTTCTGGCTGTGCTGGGTCTTCATTGCTGTGGGGGCTGCTCTCTAACTGCGGTGCAAAGGCTTCCCATTGAGGTGACTTCTCTTGTTACAGAGCACGGGCTTCAGTGCGCGTGGGCTTCAGCAGTTGCAGTTCGCAGGCTCTAGAACACAGGCTCAATAGTTGTGACACCTGGGCTTAGTCGCTCCACAACTTGTGATATCTTTCTGGATCAGGGATGGAACCCGTGTCTCCTGCAAAGGCAGATGGTTCTTTACCACAGAGCCACCAGGGAAGCCCCCCAAACTCTGTTTAGGTTCTTCACTAATTAAGTGAGTTTCTTTGTCCTGTTAATTCCTCAAAACTTTATTGTTTCTCTGTCTAAAATGTATAAAAGATGCCAGCTTCGGCTACTTCTTGGGTTCCATTTTTTTTTTTTTCTTTTCCTTCTTGGCTGCACTGAGCAGCTTGTGGGATCTTAGTTCCCCACCCAGGGATCAAACCTGCGCCCCTTGCAGTGGAAGCACGCGGTCCTAACTCCTAGACCAGGGAAGTCCCTTGGGTCCCAGTTCTGAGACCTCCCTGCTCACGAATTAAAATTTGTTTCTTTTTCTCCTGTTAATCTGTCTTGTGTCAATCTTATTATTAGTCCATCCAAGAACTTAAGCAGAGTAGGGTTGAGAGGCACCCCTTTCCAACAGGTTCAGAGGCTGAATTCCCCTAGGGAAGAATGGGATAACTCCAAGAGGCCTATTTGGAAGAGAGGACATTGGAATCAGGCTGTAAGGGCAGAGGGTGGAATTTGTCTGGGCAGACACGAGATAGGAGATCAGGAGAGGTGACGGACACTTGGTCCCAATAAGAGACCCGTGGGCAGATCAGGGCCACCCTGGGACTATGATAAGAGATTCTTTAAGCTCTTCTGAGACATAGGCCTGGCAAGAGCTGCCCTGTTCTAGGCCCACAGCTCCTGCCCCCACAGTCTTCACAGCTGGTTTGTAACCCATCTCCTGTGTTTGGTTGCTACCCGGGGAGTGCTGACTTCAAGAAGACATGGGGGGACCCAGCAGAAAATGTGACTCAGTTGTCCTAGAACTCAGCCAACTAGACAGAGGGGCCCGGGACTACACAAGGACAGCCTCTGCAGGGTCACGGAATGCCAGGCATGTGGCCTGGCACCACCCACACACATGGGCTATGAGCAAAGTTTTCTCTCTGGATTGCCCTTGGTCTCAGACATTTGGGGACAGACACTCGACAGAATTGTTGGGATGGCGAAATGAGTCTTTTGGTTGGCAGAGTGGTTTCAGAGTGGTTCACTGCCCCAAGTCTCCTCCTGTGATTCATTTGAAAACACTGTAGCATGGGTCAGCTTATTATCCCCATTTCACAGATGGGAACGCTGAGGCTCAGAGGAGGGCCCTGACCTGTTCAGCCTCACAGAGCCAGTGAGCGGCAGAGCCAGGACTGGAAGCAGCTTCTCCTGATCCTAAGACTGGATGCAGATGAAGGAGCAGTTTCAGATAGAACCTGGAACATGTGTGTCCAAGGATGCAGAAGGTGGGGAATGAACTCCGCGTGGGAAGCAGGGTAATTCCCTTGGCTATCTCTCTGCCCATCCCAGCACAGTGAGAGCTGTGGGTTTGTATACCCACATCTGGCCGGGGAGGTCACTTTCTTCCAAATGTGGCCAAAAAGGAGGAAGAGGCTAACTCTGTTCAATACAGAGACAGCAGTAAAAACTGTAACAGGCTTTGAAAGTGAAAGTCAGTCTTGTCTGACTCTTTGCGACCCCATGGACTGTACAGTCTTTATAAGGTCCATAATTTCATTTCCCCTCTGCATGTGGGTATGGCAAACACTGACAGAGCCCCACATGCCAGCCACTGTTGGAAGCACTTAGCATTTTCTCACTTAATTCTCATAGATTGATACTGATATCACTCTAATTTTGCAGATAAGCAAACCAAGGCTACAGGAGGCAAACTGACTGGCAAGAGGAGCTGGGTTGTCCCACCCAGGCAGTCTGCTCTAGAGCCCCGCGCCCAATCACAGCGCTGCTGCCTGCCCTGTGGGCAGTTTGCTTTTGAAAATGTAAGGAAGGTCCTGGCACCCNCACTCTAATTTTGCAGATAAGCAAACCAAGGCTACAGGAGGCAAACTGACTGGCAAGAGGAGCTGGGTTGTCCCACCCAGGCAGTCTGCTCTAGAGCCCCGCGCCCAATCACAGCGCTGCTGCCTGCCCTGTGGGCAGTTTGCTTTTGAAAATGTAAGGAAGGTCCTGGCACCCAGGAGTCATTCTGCAAGTATCAGTTTAGTGAATGAATACGTGAATTAGTGAAAAATGACCCATGTGAATTAACCTGTGATTAGAAAATTATCTTAGAGATCATTGAGGAGAATTCCCTCACAGTCCAGTGGTTAAGACTCTGTGCTTCCATTATAGGTGACAGAGGTTTGATCCCCCGCTGGGGAACTAAGATGCCACATGGCATGGCCAAAAAAAAAAAAAAAAAAAA
>SJYA01002350.1:83250-94831 GCA_006410615.1 Neotragus moschatus
TAGAGACCATTGAATCCTCCTCACAGATGTGGCAAGTCTCTTTTCTGCAACACTTCAGCTTAGCACTCCTTGGTTTCCCCTGGGGATGGGGAGCTCACTCTCTGACTATGGGTAGCACTAGCTCTTAGAGGGAGCTTGAAGACTGAGCCTGAGATCCTGCTAGAGTGTGAGATGTCACAGCTGGGGACCCTTTACACCCCTTAGCACCCCTTCACACTTCCCCCTTACCCCAACAATGAAGGGGTCTACATTTTCTGAGACTCCCCTCTGCGTGGGGGTGGGGTTGAGCAGAGGGAGGCAGGGTTCACCTAGGGTCAGATAAAGGGCCCCAGTCCTGAGTCAGACTGTCTGGGTATGACCTCAGATGTGTTACTTAACAATGCCCCCACCCAATCCCACCTGTATCTGTAAAAACCACAGGAAAAAGCAGGTGTAGTGGGGAGTTGAGGGGATAATCCACAGGTCCTGGATGGGGGTTCCTAGAGCCCCAGCCCCCAGCCCCACAAGTGCTTCTCAGACCCCTGCTCTGACAGGGCACTTTCCCATCCATCCCCACCCCTCCTCCTTTTGCTGCTGGAAGAGAAGCAGGGCGAAGGTGTGTGCTTTCATTCCATAGAGGCCCGAGGCACAGGCATTAGGCAACCTCCCCCAGGTGCATCCAGCCCCTCCAGTTCACCCGAAGAGCCTGTGGATGACATCACCAGCCAGGGCCCTGAGGGCACAGTGGGGCAGTGTGGGGGTTGGGATGTGGGTTCAGGAGTCGGGTAGTCACCGGCAGGTATACAGGAAGTCACAGGGACTCCCCTGGTGTCCTTATCGGGTTGGGTGGCATCTCTGGGGCCATGAGTTCTGCTCTCAGAGCCCCAGAGAAACTCTGCGGTTTTAGGGGTCAGGCTGTCTTCCTGCTAGCCTATTTCTTCCTGACACCCCACCACTCTCCTGGTGCCCTCATCTGTGCTCAACTGTGGGCACATCTTGCTGCTGAGCAGAGTAGCCACGCAAGCTCATGGGCAGAGCAGCAGTCGTATCAGCAGTTAGAAATTTCCCTGGGGTGAAGACAGGTGATCTGGGGACCACAAACCACCTCCAGGAAAGGGGCTGAGCTGTGGCCAAGAGGCAGACCGTCCCTCAGGGAGCTGGATCTCTCCCACACTTCACCAGACTCGCATCCCTCCCTTGTTCCCATCTGTCCATCCATCTTTCCTTCATCTCCGTGGGCTCATCTCTACTTCGACTCCCTTATCCAGCAAGGCCCAGCTCCTCCTAATTCCTTAAATGCGTCAAGCAGCCACTCACCACAGGGCCTTTGCATGCACTGTTCCGGCCCCGAGAATGCTCTTGCCCCAGACATCGTGAAGTCCACCTCCCTCATCACATTCAGTCTGTGTCGTGTCATATTCTTAGAGAAAGTCAAAACCAACGCTCCCTCCTCCATCCTTCTCTGCCTCCCTTGCTTTCTTTTGCTCCATGGTTCTTATCACCGAAAATATTTCGTATCAATTTCCTAACCAGTGTATTATCTGCCTCTCTCAGCTCCAGGAGGCAGAGGTTTTCTGGCTGTGCTGGGTCTTCGCTGCCGCGCGTGGGTATTCTCCAGCTGCCGTGAGCAGGGGTTTACTCTCCAGTTGCCGTGCACGGGCTTCTCCCTGCAGTGGCTTCCCTTGTGGAGCACGGGCTCTAGGGCAGCAGCTTCAGTAGTCGTGACGCATGGGTTAGTTGCCCCCCTGGCATGCGGAATCTTCCCAGAGCAGGGGTCAAACCCATTTCTCCTGCACAGGGAGGTGGACTCCCAGCCCCTGGACCACCAGGGGAGTCCAGGCAGAGATTTTTATATTTTGTCTGCTGCTGTGTCCCCCATGCCTAGAACAGTGTCTGGTACCCAGTAGGCCCTCAGTAAGCACTCACTAAATACGTGGCTGAGTCTGTCCACCTGTCTGTCCATCCATCATGCACTGCTTCTCCCCATATTTGCTCCTTTACCCACTAGTCACCCAGAATTTCTCTGCACCAGGCCCTGTGCTGGGGTGTGGGTTTGGTCATCTGGCAGGGTTCACAGACAAGGAAAGAAATGACTCTGACCCTGGGGGATAGGCCCCAGATGAGGGGAACTCACGGGAACCCTGTGTTGGAGTGGTGGTGGCAGGGGGAGGTGAGGAAAGGTGNCCAGAATTTCTCTGCACCAGGCCCTGTGCTGGGGTGTGGGTTTGGTCATCTGGCAGGGTTCACAGACAAGGAAAGAAATGACTCTGACCCTGGGGGATAGGCCCCAGATGAGGGGAACTCACGGGAACCCTGTGTTGGAGTGGTGGTGGCAGGGGGAGGTGAGGAAAGGTGCTCAAGGTGTATTTATGAGGCTCAGGGCCTCACCTGGGGCTGAGACCACAGTGGCTCCTGGAATAGACTGCCAAATGAGTCAACAACTGCCTGGATGACTTCTTGGAAAAAGTGGTGGTTCAGTTCTCAATACTATGGACACTGGGGTGGCGGGTGGGAGCAGGGAAACAAGCCACCTGTGGACGTGGGGCCAGGAGAACTGCTGGCCTCAGGCAAAGCCTCAAGGGTGATGCAGGGGCCAGGCAGGTAGCGCTGGCCAGGGGAGGTGGGGGTGGGCACGAATGGTCCACAGAGGCCCAGGCCTCTGTGGGGACCTCCGGGATGGACGGAGCAGAGCCTGCCTGGACTACTCCCCACTGTACCCCTGGAAAGCTGGCGCAACTGCCCACAATCCCTCCCATTCTTGCCCCCATCCTTCCTCTGTGTCAGCCCCTCTTTGTGCCTCACACGAGGCTGAATGTCTGACAGCAGGGACCATGGCCCCAGTCCCCAGGCCCCAGAGCCCCACCCTCGCCTCCTGTCTCCAGCCAGCTGCAGGCTGTTGGCTTGTTCCTACTGCAGGCAGGTGAGTCTAGGCCCAGGCTTTAGGCGGGGTCTGAGCTCGGAGCGGAGGAGGCAGGAGCTTGCAGAGCTGGTCATCATAAGTGGTGATGGGGGCAGTGACACCCACCAGCCCTGGGGACGGCAACACTGAGACTGGAGACATTCAGGGACCCCTGGAGGGCCACAGCCCAAGAGGCCCCGAACAGAGGTACTGAAAGCCCACTAAGGGCTATGGTGAGGGCTGGGGAGGCTTCAGCACCCGAGTCCAAGTCAGCCCCTGCAGGGAAACCCAGGAATGAGAAAGGGAGGCAGGAGCTGTGGGGCCACCGGAAATGGGAAGAGACACGCAAGCGGGCGGAGCCATACCTGGGCCTGCCTGCCCAGACAAGCTCCAGCTGGGTGCCTGGGAGCCCTGGGAGGAGGTGGACGGGGAGGAAGCCGCACAGGTAGAGTCCGGCAAGGGGCCTGCCCAGACCTGAGGTAAGAAGCGGCTGCTTGGGGCAGAGAGGTTGGGGGAGCGTGGCTCCCAGCTTGGCTCACTTGACCTTGGCCGATCCTGGTCTAATTCCACACCTGAAGGCAGGTGTGTGGCCCGACAAGGACTCAGGATTCTGGGCTGATGTGAAAGTCCTGGCGGTCCCAGGGTCACCCCTCAGGGCCCTGAAGTGGGGTTTGGCCATGCTCACGTGCTGGTCACCAGGGAAGCTGGCAGGCGCAGTGTGCTCCCTGGGCTCAGCTGGGGAGACTGCGAAAGGTGGGGGGCTGAGGGGAGGCTGCAAACCCCGGTGCTTGGATGGGGAGGCAGGAGGCAGGCACCTAGCACCCAGAGGCTACTTCCACCAGGGATCTCATGGGAAACCGGTTTGGGAGCTGGTTGGCCCAGGTTGTCTGACTTTTGACAAGGCGGGGGATGGCAGTCTCCCTGGGTGAGACGGGACAGGGTACAGGCCTGGCGGCGTGCCTGCCCCTCTGGCCAGCACAGGGTCCTTCCCACCGCTCCCCAGACCCCTCTCCTGGCAGCGTGTCCCATCCCAGCCTGGAGCAAAGGGCTGGTTCCGCCACTGCCTCCTGTGGAAACTAGGGCAGCCTGCCGTCTCTGGGTTGGTTCCCTATCTATCTCGAGGCAGGTGGCAGGAGCAGAGATCAGAAAACAAAGAGGGGAGCAAACATCTCCAGCCCCACCTCCACCCACACACACCCTGTCTCCCGGCCCCACACAGCAGCCAGATGGAGGTGGGGGGCTGGAGCCGGGAGGAGGTGCGGTGCTCGGCCAGCTCTGCCCCCACGAGCTTGGCTCCCTGGGACGTGTGGGAAGCAGAAAGGGCTCCCCATGTTGCCTCAGTTAATTAGGCCACCCCTGCTACTGAGTGTCTACCATCATCGTCCCATTACGCCTCCTGAACCATCTGCGCCCCAGCACTTATGGGGAGACCCTGGGGCGCCCTGGCTGCCGGGGCAGAGGAACAGGAGGGAAGTGGTGCTTCTGGGAGGCGCTGGGGGCGTCTCCTGGGGTGAGGACGGCCTTTCCACAGAGTACACGCCTTTCTATTTATCAAAAGAGGAGTGACGGAAGCCCTGGGCTCCAGGTAAGGACTCTGAGGCACCCTCTTTATGGCTCCCAGGTGTGTCTCCAGCAGCCAACACCTTCCACACAGCTCTGTGGGTGTGGGTGTGCGCGCGCGCGCTCGGTCGTGTCCGAATCTGTGACCCCACGGACTGTAGCCCGCCAGACTCCTCTCTCCATGGGTTTTTCCAGACAAGAATACTGGAGTGGGTTGCCATTCCCTACCTCAGGGGATCTTCCTGACCCAGGGATCCAACTGGATTCCTGCGTCTCCTGCACTGGCAGGCGGATTCTTTACCACTAGCGCCACCTGGGAAGCCTGTGCTGGTGCGTGTGTGTGTGTGTGTGTGTGTGTGTGTGTGTGTGTGTGTCTTGCCGGGGGTGTGGCACTGGCTGCATGAAGGTCAAAGCTGAGAGCCTGAGCCCTGGGGAGCCTGTGGCAGTCAAGCAACATGGCACCTTTTACCCCACGATGAAGCAAGATCTGACGTCTTTGCCTGCTGCTGTGCCACCTGCCGGGTAGCCGCTCAACCTCTCTGGGCCTCATTTGCCTCCTGTGACTCAGGAGTGGCGATGCCTCACCCCTAGCCCAAGTCTTGAGTGTCTGAGTAGCCGCCACCCAAACCTCACAGGCCAGGGCTGGGGGTGAGCACTGACCAAAGGGGCACAGCCATCAAGACATCAGCGACAGCTGGGGGGGCCAACCTGGGTCTCCTGTCAAGGAAGGGAGGCTCCTATGGAGGAGTGAGAAGCCTCTTCTTCTCCTCCTAAGGGCCAAATTTGCCTCGAAAAGAGAGCCTGGGATAGTGAGAGCAACTATGACTGCACTCCCTAGAAGCCCTGGCCTCAGACAAGCCTGAGTAGACCCATTTTACACCTGTGAACACTGAGGCTCAGAAGCTCGAATCTGGACAGTTGGATGCCAGGTCCCAGGCTGTGCTGATTGAAGGACTTTGGGAGTAGTGCTGGGAGGAACCAGGTGAGAGAGGGGCAGTAGGGAGCCTGCTAATCACCAGGCGAAGAGTCCACTCATTGGAAAAGACCCTGATGATGGGGAAGATTGAAGAAAAATGGAGAAAGCGGTGGCAGAGGATGAGATGGTTGAATAGTATCACTGACTCAATGCATACAAATCTGAACAAACTCTGGGAGATAGTGGAGGACAGGGGAGCCTGGCATCCTGCATCCCGTGGGGTTGCAAAGAATCAGACACAACTTAGTGACTGAACAGCAGCAATCATCGGGCCTCCCCCAGGCAAGGCTGCCTCAGAGCAGAGCACCAGAGGTCCCCTTGGGAACAGCAGTTCTCCCAGATGTCAGCCCCCCAACCCCGGAGGAAGGCTGCACACAGCCCACCGTCTCCAAAACCCTGGGCTGCAAAGGGGTGCCTGATATGCAAAGACAGCATGGGATCTCACCTGTGGAACCCAGGCCTCTGCATGCCCCGCCCTGCACCTACTTCCTGCAAGGGTGGTTCAGGCTGGCGGCCTGGGGAGTGGGATTGTGGAGAGGGCTTGCGGCCCCCGTTTGCTGGGCCTGCCCTTGCCCTGGGTTCAGGGGCTTCTGGAGGCAGGAGTGTGGTCAGAATGGCCTTCCAGGCCTGCTCTGGCTGGATCCAACCTCTCTGCCACGTGCACTTGGGGGGCTGGGCTGAGGTCAGACATTCCGTCATGCTCAGGGAGAGGGGGTGGCCACCCTGTCTACCTTCTGTCTTAGGTAGCTGGTCACCCAGGCATGCCTGCCTCTGGGGAAGGTCAGCAGGGTGGTCCGGGGAGGCCCAGCCAAGCTGAACTTTGTCTAAGGACCTGCATAATGTGTCTAGGCAGGAATAGGGCAACTGTGGGAGGTAGCAGGTGGGGGATAGGGGTGGCAGTATCTGTCTGTTTGTCTGTCTGGGGCAGGTCCAAGGACACTTCTTGTTGGCATGTGGTCAAGATGCCACTGGAAACAGGAAGAGGGTATTAAGAGAAGACGCCGGCCTTGAAGTCGGATCCTGTGTGACCTTGGGCTGGTCACACGGGACCTCCCTCTCTGAGCCTCTGTCTCTCTCTTAAGCAAAACGGGCAAGACTTCCTTGGCAGGACTGTGGGAGAAAACACAAGTCCCTTGCTTGGTACACAGTGAGAGCTCAGTAGGGGCACATGGACTTGTCTGAAGCCTTCAGAGGGAAAGGGGTGACGAGAGGTCGGTGCTGGGGACACAGGAGCCCAGCGGCTGGTATCCAGGGAGTGTCTTTTTCCCCAGACCACAAGCCCTGTGCTTTTGAAACCTGTAGGTAAACGTGGGTGGGGCACCGGCCTGGTGCCCCAGGAGGAGCCAATGGGGTTGAGTCTGTCCTTGGCCCTCCAAATAAGGCCTCAGAAAGCCAGCTTGGACCTGGGTGACCCCTGCCCTTCATTCCACCGCTGGAGCTGGCACCAGCCTCTTGCACCCCAAGTCTGGACTTGAATCTCCGTTAAACTTGTCCCATTGGCTGAAGGTGTCTCTAGCTCTCCTGCGTCTTGGATTTGTCAGGCTCCCTGCTCCTTCTCCGGCTGGGGGATGGTGGCGGAGGCAGGCCTAAAGCACCAGGCACACAGCTCCCTTTGTGAGGGCGGCTGAGTCACATGGCCTGTGCCAACCCCCTGCACCCTGGGGTGGCTATGATGGCGTTATCATGGGACTGTGGCTGCCCCCACGCCTGTGGCCAGGAAGCTTTCCCACGGGAATGAACAGGGAGGTGGCTGGGAGCATCAGCCACCAAGTGCGTAGTCTGAGTCACAGAACCAGGGTTCGAATCCTGTCTGTCATACAGATGCGCTGTGAGGCTTTGGAAAAATTCTCTCTCTGAGCCTCAGTCTTCATCTCTGTTAAGTGGGAACAGTCATCACTGTCTGTAGAGGAGACACTGGACATGAAAGAGCTTTGCGAATGGTGGCGTGTGGGCCTGTGGCATTTGCGCTGACTTGGTGATAATCATGACATTGGCCAACATTTGTTGAGCACCTACTGTGTGCCAGGCATGGTGTTCAGTTATTTTCAGGGACACTCAACTTACAAGGTGAAGAAGCCCAAACTTGAACAATTCTTGTCCAATAAGGACCCACCCATACACAGGCAATGGTGACCTTCCTGACGGTGGGCACAGTACTTCACTGTTTGCAAGGCTGCCCAGGCTGGAGGATTAGAGTCAGAAAAGGGTGAGGCCTCCAGGCAGAAGCCCCACTGTACCCTCCTACTTGCCCAAGGCTCTGCCACTGTGACTACCACAAATGTCCTGTCCTCCCTCCTGTACTGGGGACCACACGTCCTTCCACTGCCCTGACAGCCCCAGCTCTGTCTCCTGTGCGGGCTTCTCTGAACAGCAAAGCCCTTGCAAATACATCAGAGTATGCGTTTGTGCCAGGCTGGGTCAGGAGCTTGACGTATGTGGCCTCATTTATTACTTCCGGTGGTGCTGTTACTATCTGCACAGATGGTGGACGGCTAGAGAGATGCTGCCTGAGTCCCTAGGCTGCCAGAGCCAGGAGCAGAAGCCCATCGGCCTGAGCCCAGAGTCTGAGTCCAGCCTCTCAGCAGTAGCATTACCACCTCTCTTCCGTCCCTTCAAATGAAGCCCTTTTCTGCAACTTTCTGCACTCTCCACCCCATCTCTGGCCACTATCACCAGCCAGTAATGTTCACAACCTTCGCTGGCCCTGGGGGACTCCAGCCCTTTACCCCTGAGCTCTAGCTATGTGTTTCCAGTGACCTTTTGGAAGGTACCCCACTATATCACAAGGATACCCCCATTCTGCTGTGCCCAAGGACAGCCTTTTCCCTGTCACCCAGATCTGCAGTCTGTCCCATGACCCCTGCATTTCAGGGCAGTCTATGATATCGTATCCCCTCTCACATGTGGGGTGGGGGTCCCAGCCTCTGCTTCTCATTACTTGGACCAAAGTCCCTGGCCTCCCACCCACTTCCATCCCTAAAGCCCCAGCGGGGCTGTGGCCTCCCTTCCATACCCCATCCCCTCACTGCTGGTGCAGCTCCTGGAGCAGACCAGGGTTCCTCCTGCTTGAATAAATGCTGGAACCACCTGGGATCTTGTTTAAATATATATTCTGGTTCAGTAGGTCTGGGACACACCTGAGATGCTGGATTCCTAATGATTCCTCTGGTCATGCTGTAGGTCTGTGGACCACCTTTTGCATGCTGGTCACAAGAAATTCCTTCCCTGGCTTCTCAGTGCTGTTGATGAAACCCCTTCAGAAGCAAACTCCCTGCTTTCAAGGTCTTCCTGAATCTGCCCTCACCCACTAATTAGATCCTACTTCCTTCCAAGAATGCCTCCCATGTCCCGCTTCTCCCCTCTCTGTTGATGTTGTCCACTCTGCCCAGAAAGTCCTTCCTGCTGGTCTCTGTTCATTGAAACTGATTCTTCGAGACCCAGCTGCCCTCAAGGGCTGACAAACCTGTTTCAAACTCTGGCTGTGACCCTCACCCTCTCTGAGCCTTGTCCCTCTTCAGTGGAGCAGGATAACAGCTGTCCTGAGATGCAGGGGGGATCATGAATGTGATGAACCTAGCAGGAGCCTGGTGCCTGGCAGGTACTTGGTTAGAGCCCAGGGGTCTGGAGACCTAGACACAGACCATTTGTGTCTCTGAAACACCAGCACAACCACCCCACAGGGTGGAGGATACAACAAGAACTCAGATAGAACTAAGTATTTCACTCAGAGCCTACAGACACAGCCCTGGTAATTAGTCCCGGTAGCAGTACTAAGAAGAGGCAGCATGTGTGCTAAGTCACCTTAGTCGTGTCTGATTCTTTGCAACCTTGTGGACTGTGGCCTGCCAGGCTCCTCTGTCCGTAGGGATTTTCCAGACAAGAATACTGGAGGGAGCTGCTGTTTCCTCCTCCAGGAGATCTTCCCTACCCAGGGATTGAACCTGCGTCTCTTATGTCTCCTGCACTGGCAGGCAGGTTCTTTCCTGCTAGCGCCACCTGGGAAGCCCAGTAATAGGTAGTGTTGTGATTAATAATAATTTATTTGGTTTATCTTCTCCAACTCCCAGAGCTCCCTAGGACTCTATGGCGCTGATAACTGACTCCCCAGTGTTGCTACAATGTGAGCCAGGCTTGTCCCCCAACCCCTGGAGCCTGGCACAGTACCCAGCACATAGTAGGTCTCTGAGCAGGCTGATGGTGGGAGAGCAGGCAGAGCCTGGGGAGCAGCTCTTGCCCGGCTGGGCCACCTTCTAGGGCCTTTCCTATGTGCCCAGGGTGGCAGTTAGCTCCAGGCTTCTGTGTCCCTTGCTTGGACATCCAGCTCAGCAAGTCCCTGCCAACTCAGAGTGGCACTGCTGACCCTCCATCTGCTCCCTGCTAGCCAGTACCCTCTGTGGCGTGTGTGTATGTGTGTGTGTGTGTGTGTGTGTGTCTGGTTGCTGTCTGGCTGGCCTGGATCCCAGAGAATAGCTGAGGCTGCTCCAGTGACCATCTGGCCTGGCCCTGAAGGACAGACCTTGGGGGAACTGAACCTTAGCAGTAATGATTTGCCCAAAAACATGAATTTAAGGAATCCTGGATCCTTTTCCTGGGTCCTTTCTTCCCTGTCCTTTTTCTGATGAGGAAGAACATCTTCACCCCTTGTTTCTTGGTCTCCAATGTGGACCAGCCCCTCCTGCCCTGGCCATGAGGCAGTGCTCACTGCAGCCCTGGGAGGGAGCAGCCGGCTGGACATAGACCCAGTGCCCACCTCTCCCAGGCAGGAGCACAGCCTGGTCAGTGGGCTGACTGCTTGGAAAGCACAGCACTGCTTTCCAGAAGCTCAGGCCTGGGGGCTTCCTTGTACCCCACTATGTAGCTTTATTGCCCTTCCTCCTCCCTGCAGCTTGATTTATACGAGCAGGTAAGGGATGGACTTCACCAGCAGCAGTCCCTGGCCTCCTGGGCTGTCTGAAAAGCTTCCATTCATGCTGCAGCAGGTGAATTTTCCAGGCCCTTCTGCAGATCCCCGCGAGAAAGAAGGGACCTTAGGGCCCTGGGCATCCGTTGTGTCCAGGACCCGTTCTAGAGGCCTGGGAGTCTAAGTTCATGAGCGGTTAAGACTGCTGGCTGTGGAGCCAGCCCATCTGGGGTCCTGTTCCACCTCTGCCACTCCCCAGCTGTGTGATCTTGTGCAAGTTAATTCCCTTCTCTGGGCTTCCTGGCTCTCCCTTCTGCTTCAGCATATTCATGGCGAACGTTGACTGAGGGCTCATCAAGTGTCAGGCGCTGGTCTGAGCAACAAGTTTTCCCATGCTGCCACGGCTGTGGCGCCAGGGAAGAGTCTGGAATGTAGTAAATGGTCAGCGCATATAATCCTTATTATTAATTATTATTATTACTGTTGTTATTGTTGCTCTCATCACGTGCCCTCATTAGGCTATGAAATCCTTCCAGCATCTGTGACTTGGAAATCATTGGTTCACATTGGAGGGATGAGGGAAGATGAGGGATTCCCTGCCCCCCACAGTGGGGAAGTGTAGGCCATCTGAAGTTTCCTGACTCCCAGGGTGGCCGTGAAGGTTAACAGTGAGAGAAAACTGCAAACAGAGGCCAGTGGCCAGAAAGGGAAAGGGAGCATCAGCCCATTTTCAAATTTCTCTCTCTGAGCTTTTAGAGCCCCCTGGAAGGGTTCCTCCCCTGGGCCTCAGTTTCCCCCTTTGACCCAGCAGACAAACTGGAAGGCCATTTCAAGAAGCCCCTGGAGTCTCAGAGTGCAGAACTTGAGTCTGCTGAATGTTGTAAGTGCTTGGGGAGCACTGAGGTGGGTGCTCTCAGGAGCACTCAGCTCAGGGAGGAGTCAAGGTCAAGTGGCCAGTTGTGTGTGGCCTGGCTGGCCGCACGCCAGGTGGCTTGACACCCGCCCCTCACCCCTTCCCTGGAGTCCTTTCCGCTCTGCTGGTCAGCACCGGCTCCTGCCTGCTGCCAAGGAGGCCGGCCTTTCTTTCAGGAAGGGGCAGTTGTTGCCGGGCCCTGGGTGGAGGGGGCGGCATCGGGGCAGACTGTTGCCATGGTAACCCTGGCCTCTCTGCGGGAACTCTGGGGAGAACAGCCTTGGGAAAGTAACAGATGGAGGGCGAGGAGGCAGTTATCTCTGACTAGCATCGTCCACAAAGCCTGGCACCTGG
>SJYA01002350.1:105087-161819 GCA_006410615.1 Neotragus moschatus
AAGAGGTCGGGGTGGGGTGGGGAGAGGGATGGAGGGGGCAGAGCTGGGGCAGGTGGGGGCGGGTAGATGGGGGTCCCCAGCCCCAGGCCCGGATTCTGCCCCAACCTGGGAGGGTTTAGGGCAAAGTAAGGAACAGCTATAAATTGGCCTCCTGCAGAGGAGATCTGGCCTGGTCTTACTTGGTCTGTAGAGAGTTTTTGGAAAACATGAGCCAGAGTTTTCAAATGACTGAAAAATCAGGCTTTCTGCCTTAGAAATTCAGATGTGACCACAGGGCCTGCCTCATTTGATGGCATAGGGCCTGCCCTCTCCCACTATGTCCCTATTTCCATCTGGCAACTTCATCAGAGTTCCATCTAACCCCTGGAGATGCTTGAGTCTGCAGCCCTTGGGTGCAAGGTAGCCCCGGTGGAGGCCCTGGAGCCACAGAAGCCCCCCACCCCCAGCTCCTCCTGAAGGAGGACTGGCTGGTCCTGGGGAACTGGTCCTCCCAGCTCCCTCTGTGTGGTCAGAAGGATGCCTGGGGTAGGGGTAGAGGTGGTCTATCCCACCCTCCTAGGGCTGGAGTTTCTGGGAGCTCTGTATGACAGAGCCCCGTCTGGCTGGCTACATCTCTGAGTGACCTGGGGGAGTCTACCCCACTACCTGGAGCCTCAGTTTCCTGTTCTGTAAAATGGGGACAGAAGCTATCAGAGTCACAGGGGGAATAATTGAGAGTGTGATGAGTGTGGCCTGAGTTGAATGAGTGGAACCTCATTCAACAGCCTTTGGTGGGTCTGTCCGTCCCTCTCCCCCAGATCCCCCCAACAAGGCCTCCCACAATGCCTCGGTGGACGTATGTGAGCTGAAAAGGGACCTCCAGCAGCTCAGCCAGTTTCTGAAGCATCCCCGGAAGACCTCAAGGAGGCCCCCCTTCACCCCCATGGGCCAGTAAGTGTGGGTCTGCAGCATATAGGGGTGAGGAGGAAGCTCCCCCAGACCCAGGCATGGCAGGGATTTGGGGTGGGAGACCGTGGAGACCTCCCCTTGGTCTCCATCTTGATTCAGTCCCACAGGCCAAGCCCCCTCACCTGCCTGAGTCAGAAAAAAAAGTCTCTTTTACCAGCCCACAAGCCCTCCTCTCCACCAGTAAGGAAACAGGATTGACCCATTTTACAGCTCAGCAGACTGAGGTCGACTGCTGGGTAAGGCTACCCGGTGGCACAAAGTGGGTCGGTCCAGGCAGAACTGGACCCAGAGCCTGGTGGCTGAGTCTGAGGATAGGACCCCACCCGCTCCCTTCCTGTTTGCGCTGAGGCCCCAGTTTCCTCCGCATCACCCCCGCAGGTCATTCTGTCGGGCCCCACACTCTTTCCGGTGTATCAGCCTGAGTCGCCTCTCTGCTCCCTCCGTCTTCCTGCCTGCTGGACTACCTGGATCCACCCCTCACCCCCAGCGGTCATCTCCTCCTCTCTCCCCCATGCTTCCAGGCAGCTGCAGAGCCTGGAGTCGAAGCTGGCCGCTGTGAACTTTACAGGGGATGCTGTGTCCTTTGAGGAGGAGCGGGTCAACGCCACAGTGTGGAAGCTCCAGCCCGCCTTCAGCCCACAGGACCTGCACATCCACTCCCGGCGGGAGGTCAGGGGTCAGGATTGGTAGCCAGGGCAGGAAGCAGATGTAGAGGCTGCAAGCACTCCCTCCCCACACCCTCCCCATCCCCCCAACCCTTCCCCTCACCCCCCAACCCTTCATATCCCCCAGCACACCAAGGGGCCATAGGCAGGGTCAGTGTCTGACACCCAGACACTGGAATAAACATGATTCTCCCAGGCCCTTATCCCCTGGGCTCTAACCACAAGACTCCCTAGCCAGCACTGGTGCCAAGGAAAGGAGGAGTGAGCAGGACCGTTGTGAGTCTGGCCTGGTTTCGTGAAGGAGGTAGGCTTAGAGATGGCAGCGTGCAGGAAGGCGTATGCTGGGGGACATGGCGGGGACCTGGAGACCCACTCCTGGCTGAGCCCCAGCGGGTCCTCTGGTCTGCAGGAGGGGCAGAGTGAGATCTTGGAGTACTCGGTTCTGCTGCCCGGCGTGCTCTTCCAGAAGACCAAGGGCAAGAGGCAGGAAGCTGAGAGGAGACTCCTCCTGGTGGACTTCAGCAGCCAAGCTCTGTTCCAGGTACGGGGTGGTTGTCCCTGTGCCTTCCCTTGGGGAAAGCAGCTTCTGTCTGGCAGAGAGATGGAAGGTAGGCATGGAAGGTAGTCCTCTCCTCCAAGAGTGTTTGTAAAGTCAGAAATCAGATGGCAACATGCATGACATTTAGAGCTGCTGCTACTGCTGCTGCTAAGTCGCGTCAGTCGTGTCTGACTCCTTGCGACCCCATAGACGGCAGCCCACCAGGCTCCTCTGTCCCTGGGATTCTCCAGGCAAGAATACTGGAGTGGGTTGCCATTTCCTTCTCCAATGCATGAAAGTGAAAAGTGAAAGAGAAGTCGCTCAGTCGTTTCCGACTCTTAGCGACCCCACGGACTGCAGCCTACCAGGCTCCTCCATCTATGGGATTCTCTAGGCAAGAGTACTGGAGTGGGTTGCCATGCTAGGAAAGGTCTAAATGGTGTTATTCTTACTATGATGTAAATGACTACCTATGCAAGAACTGCTTCCAGAAGAAGACTCAAAATCTGGGAGCAGTATACTGGGCAGACAAGAGTGTACTCTTCTTCCCAGTCCTGAGCCCCCTCCCTTTCCTCTCCTCCATGCCCCATATATCTAGGACAAGAATTCTAGCCAGGTCTTGGGAGAGAAGGTCCTGGGTATTGTTGTGCAGAACACCAAAGTAGCCAACCTCTCGGAGCCTGTGGTGCTCACCTTCCAGCACCAGCCACAGCCGGTGAGTGTGAGCCAAGCAACCCAGGGGACAAGGGTTCCTGTTTGCCCATGTGCTCCCATCCCTCCTCTTTTCTGAAAGAAAACTGATTGACTGGCTGGGGGCACTAGCCAGTCAGGTCACAATAGAGTGGGGCCCTGGCACTGGCTCCCTCAGCCCGGCAGGGAAGGAGCAGACTGCCACAGGCACCCCCCTCCTTCTTTCTTGTCCCTACAGAAGAACGTGACTCTGCAGTGTGTATTCTGGGTTGAAGACCTGACATGTGAGTGTGGAGGGGGCTCTGAGCTGGGCAGGTATCTGGAGGCAGGTAGTGGGGGCCCTAGAGGGTGAGGTAAATGGAGTTAATCAAAGAGGGCTTCCTGGAGGAAGGTGGCTTTGAAGAAAGAGTGATGGCATGTTAGGGACCTGCTGAGGGAAGCAAAAGCTCAGAAGGGGGATGCAGTCATGCATTTCTGGGGTACTGGGGATGACAGTGGGGGTGCTGAGCTTAGTCTCAGAGCCTCATGCTGGCCCTTCCTCAGCGAGCAGCCTGGGGAGCTGGAGCGATGCGGGGTGTGAGACCATCAGGAGAGAGACACAGACATCCTGCCACTGCAACCACCTGACCTACTTTGCGGTGCTGATGGTACATGACCCCCTCCTGCCCCACTGCCACCACTTCTCACACATATGGCATTCATTCCTCACAAGCCTCAAGCTGACTCCTGTTGTTGTCCCATTTTATCGATAAGAAAACTGCGGCTCAGAGAGGTTAGGCAATTTACTCAAGGTCACACAGCTAGTAGTAAGTAAAAGGTCTCTGAAGTCCTTGCTCTTTATCCCCCAATTTGGGTGCCTGACACAAACGCACGTTCCTGGTCCTAACCTAGGATTCTGATTCTAAAGGGCTGGGGTGGGGGCAGGACTGTGTTTCTGTAACGCCTTCCAGGGGATGCTGAGGCCCAGAGCAGAGACCGTTGTGGTGGACTTCAGTACCTCCCCTAAGATCTCTGTGTCTTACATTCATTCTCCCAGAATTTCAGGACCAGCATCTGAGGGACCAGAGTGGTCCTCTGGTGCTCTCTGGGTATCGAGAGCTCACTCCCTCCCAGGAGACTTATTTCTGGGTTGAGTGTTCTAGAAACATAGTTAGTGCCAGGACAGAACAGGGGTTCTCTGATGGAGGCCGGTGGACCTTGGTGGGGACGGGCATCCATATGAGAATGTGGTGGAAAACTGTACTCATGGGACCCCGCACTGCTCTGCTCTGCTGGGGGGCAAGAGTGGCTGACAGATGCCCAAGGTCCTCCGGGGACCACGGGTTAGCCCCCCTCTGGGCATGCCCTCAGCACAGAGGCCAACCCCGACCTGCCCTGTGGCGCAGGTCGCCTCTGTGGAGGTGGACGCCGTGCACAAGCACTACCTGAGCCTCCTCTCCTACGTGGGCTGCGTCCTCTCCGCCCTGGCCTGCGTCCTCACCATTGCCGCCTACCTCTGCTCCAGGTAGGTCCTGGGGCTGGGAGGGAAAGGGGAAGATGGGAGAGCCTCCATTCCCGGCCCCCGAGCTGGGACCCCGCAGTCAGGGAGACCCACCCTGGAGACGGGCCTGACTGACCTGATGTGTGTGTGTGTGTGTGTGTGTGGTTTGTGGGAGCCCTGGGAGGTTCAGCTGACCTTCCCTCCTCAGATCTGTGATGTTTGGGTAACATCGCCCTGACAGCTTATGTTAGCCACCAATATTTGAAATTGGGTGAGTTGACGTAAGAGTCTAGATGCCTGTCTTTGAAAGACCAGATGTAATTGCACTGGGGGCATACAGTAATATGAGGATGCTGGTGATCATGCTGGTGAACAATTATATGAAGCTTCCACATGCCACACTCTGTTCTTTTTTTTTTTTTAGCATATAGAATACATTCCTTTATTTTAAATATCCCATTGTTTCCCTCTGTTTTAAATGCATTTCAATACTTTATTTGCTTAAAGGCTACTCAAAGATTTGCAATTTTTTTTAGTGCAATTTTTTCCTTTTTAAAAAAATTTATTTATTTTAATTGGAGGTTGATTACTTTACAATATTGTAGTGGTTTTTGCCATACATTGACATGAATCAGCCTTGGGCACACCCTGTTCTAAGGGCTTTATATACATGAACTAGGTTCATCCTCACAAGGGTCCTGTGAAAGAAGGCTCAGAGAGGGTAGGTGACCTGGCTGAGATCACACAGCACAGAAGTGTCAGAAGCAGGCTTGAACTAAAGCTGGCAGACTCCAGGCCCACAAGGCCCCAGTTACTGAGCTGTCTGGCAGTGGCCTCTGTGGACAGGCAGAGCCTCCAGGGTTCTCCCCAGCCCCTATTCCCTGGTGTCTGTTTTGAGGCCCGGCCTGCTGGCTCCATGGGAACCTGTCACCCTAGTCGTTTGGGTGCCTGAGGAGAGAAGAGGTCACCTCTGGCAGAGTGAAGAATGCCTCCCTCACCCTCAGACAGGCTTGTGTGTGGGGTCTGGGTTGTCAGAGCTGGGCTTTGCCTAAACTGAAGTCCGCCTGCAGTTGGGGCCTGGAGCCACTGTGGTAGAGGGGAGACAGCCTTAGTCCTGCAGTGACACTTGGAGTGTGCTCACTGTCCTCGTGGGGAGGAGGGGAGGGTGCAGCCATGTGCAGGCATGCTCACAGATGGACACGTGGTGGGCTGGAGTCGGTGATGAAGAGAGACGGCTGGCAGGCTTAGTAGAGGGCCAGGAGTGGGGGCACAAGCCCCGCAGCACTTACCCACTGGTCACAAAAGTGACCCTGGACACAGGGACGGGAACCCTTTGGGACGGAGCATATTATCTGTGCTGGGTGCTTTATTTCATTGTAACCCTCATTGCACNAGAGAGACGGCTGGCAGGCTTAGTAGAGGGCCAGGAGTGGGGGCACAAGCCCCGCAGCACTTACCCACTGGTCACAAAAGTGACCCTGGACACAGGGACGGGAACCCTTTGGGACGGAGCATATTATCTGTGCTGGGTGCTTTATTTCATTGTAACCCTCATTGCACCCTTGAGGGGGGCCAGTCCTCCCACTTCACAGATGAGTAAACTGAAGGTGAGGGGGTGGGGCCAGCCAATTGTGGTGCCTTGTGTTAGGGGCAGGGCAGGCGTGGAAATCCAGGATGGCAGGTGTTCTTCTGTGCCCTCTGGGACAGGCAGTGGATGGTACCAGGCAGGGCATATTGGGGCAGAAAGGCTGATGGTACCCTGGACCACATAGTGTCTCGGGATGGGGCCAGGGCAGGCACACACGCAGACTCAAGGGCACAGGCANCAGGCGTGGAAATCCAGGATGGCAGGTGTTCTTCTGTGCCCTCTGGGACAGGCAGTGGATGGTACCAGGCAGGGCATATTGGGGCAGAAAGGCTGATGGTACCCTGGACCACATAGTGTCTCGGGATGGGGCCAGGGCAGGCACACACGCAGACTCAAGGGCACAGGCACACACAGCCTGTGCTCACAGAGGTACAGTTGTGCAGACAGACATGGAACGTGGGTGGTGTGGATTCTCCAAAACAGCAAAAATGTCGGTCTTTCCCTTCTGACTTTGGGAGCATCTGGTTGATGGTCGTGACTGTGTTGATTGGAGCATCTATGCCTAGCTGAGGCTGCTGTTCAATGCACACACAGTGCCTGAGCCTGTGGGTGCTGGATATAGGGTAGGTGCAGAGGGGCAGGTGGGCAAGAGCCTGGCTGCAGCCACAAGAGTAGGATAGGAAGCGTGTGTGTGTGTGTGTGTGTGTGTGTAGTCTTGGAAGGCTGCCTGGAGGAGGAGGGGTGGGCAGGCCCTCCCACCTCCCACCTCCCTGCCTTCCCACACTGACCACCAGAGTGAGCCTGTCTGCCCACCGCCCACCTGTGCAGGAGGAAGTCTAGGGATTACACCATCAAGGTGCACATGAATCTGCTGCTGGCCGTCTTCCTGCTGGATGTGAGCTTCCTGCTGAGTGAGCCGGTGGCCTTGGCAGGCTCCGAGGCTGCCTGCCGTGCCAGCGCCATCTTCCTGCACTTCTCTCTGCTCGCCTGCCTCTCCTGGATGGGCCTCGAGGGCTACAACCTCTATCGACTTGTGGTCGAGGTCTTCGGCACCTATGTCCCAGGCTACTTGCTCAAGCTGAGCATCGTGGGCTGGGGTGAGTTAGTGGAGGGGGTTTGTGGGTTCCCCCCAGACCAGCCTCTTCCTATTGGCTTTTGGCAAAAGGTGGGCACTTCGTCCCACTTCTCCACCTATGATTATTCCCTCACTGCTTCCTTCACTCACCCATCCTCAGGGGTTCTTGACCTTGGCTGGATCAAGGTCCTCTTTAGGAGGATGAGGTGGTGAGCCCTGTCTCCAGTAAATGCTCACATATTCTCTTCATCTCTGTTTTACAAGTGGGATTTGCAGACAGAGCCGCCATGTGCGGGTGTGCAGGTTGGGCACTGCTCAAAGGCGCCCAGTCATGGATGAGTGGGGCTGCAATCCAGTCCCCACGTAATGTGTCTAGGCTGGTGGTGGCCCAGACTGTGCATCCCGACAAACCACAGATAACAGATTCCCGATGGCTCTGGCATTTGTTCTTAGCCAGTAGCAACCCAATTCACCTATGGCCCGACCTCTCTTTTGTCAGACCCAAGGCCTAGGAGCACACACCACAAGTCCTTTTGATCACTGCACAGGCCCGTCAACCTCCACATGTCCCTGCTCCTCCCATATTTTTCATTTGGTTCCTTTTTGGTTCTTATCACTGATCTGTATGAAATTCCTTCAGGGTTGGCTGTTTATCAAAATCCAGGTGTTTAATGGTGGGCAACCCCTTCCAGGGAGCTCTCGGTCTCCACCTCATGGACAGAGTCAAGGCCCAGAATAGACATCCCATTGGAGCATAACTCTAGATGGCCCCCATTGAACTGTCCTCCACCCCACTAACGTCTGCTCTCCCCTTTCTCCTGTGACATCCAGCCCCCCAGCAGGGACCTGCTGGCCCTTTCCCTTAGGGCCTTCCAGGATGGCGAGGGGGCAGGGGTTAGATTAGGGGTGATAGGCCCCCCTCTGGGAAACCAGGAGCTTCCTTCGTAGCTCAGTTGGTAAAAATAAAATCTGCCTGCAATGCAGAAGACCCAGGTTCAATCTCTGGGTCAGGAAGATCCTCTGGAGAAGGAAATGGCAACCCACTCCAGTATTCTTGCCTGGGAAATCCCATGGACAGAGGAGCCTGGGAGGCTACAGTCTGTGGAGTTGCAAGAGTTGGACATGACTTGGGAAAGCAGAACTGGAATAGAGAAGGGAGGGTCCAAGCTTGGAGGACTTGCCNAATGGCAACCCACTCCAGTATTCTTGCCTGGGAAATCCCATGGACAGAGGAGCCTGGGAGGCTACAGTCTGTGGAGTTGCAAGAGTTGGACATGACTTGGGAAAGCAGAACTGGAATAGAGAAGGGAGGGTCCAAGCTTGGAGGACTTGCCCCATGTGGAGCTGGCTAGGCTCTGGGAGCACAGGTCTCGGAGGGCACATGAGAGGAGGAGGGCTCACCAGAGGGAAGGGGAGGGCAGACCTGGGAAGGTGGGAGACGGAGCTCCCTGCTTTGCTCTCCACAGGCTTTCCCACTTTCCTGGTGATGCTGGTGGCGCTGGTGGACGTGAACAACTATGGTCACATCATCCTTGCTGTGCACAAGACCCCTGAAAGCGTCATCTACCCTTCCATGTGAGTGACTGTGCAGTGGGGGCAGGAGTGTGGTCCTCATGGCGCAGAAGTCAGAGCAGCCTGGGCCCAGGTCGCACTGACCAGGAGACTCTTGGGTGACGGGTGCTGGAGGTACTGGCCTGGCCTTGGCTGGAGCTCTGGGCTAAGAGTGATGCTTCTCTCCAGGAGGGTGAGAACAGGCCTGGATCTGCCACTCACTTGCCAGATAACCTTGTGCAGGTCCTGGCCCCCCTCTGGGCCTCAGTTTCCCCACTTGTGTGTGGTATCTGAGCTGGAGCAGATGAACCTCTAGCAAGTTCCTTTGCTGCACACTTCTATCTCCCTCCCCATGGAAAGATGGAAAGACTGAGACCTAGAGAAGGCAGGGATCCACACCACCCTGCCTCCTCAAAGGCACCCAACCAGGAGATGAACGGGGCTGAAATCCAGTCCTACATTCAGCTAATCCACCCAGGCTGGTGGTGGCCTGGCCTGTGAATCCCCCTGAACCTAGAGTAGAATATAGAGCTCCTGAGCCCTAGGCTAGGAAGGAATCCTTTCCATTCCTTCAGTGTTTTAAAATTTTCAGTTTTTTGCATGATAATCTTGTGATTTTTGCCTTACTTGTATCATCCGTATTATTATTGTTTAATTTTTTTCTTTAAATCTTCTGGCTTGTTAAATGTATTTTTTAAGTCATATTACACATAAATGGGAAATAAGCATTACTTGTCATAAACAGTGAAAAGTCATGAAAGGAACAAGACAACCCTGCTATTAAATTCTTGATGAAAGCGGTGATCTTAAGTCTGGCTCTTTTTGAAAAGGGAGACTAGCAAGTGTTAAAAGTGTTAAAAACATATTAGCTCCAAACTGAGCCTTTCTCTTGACTGTAGAGAAGGAATATAGGATAGTTGAAAGAAGAGTGACTTTTTGGCCCTTGAATCGGTGGTGTCTAAAGTAACTGCCCTGTAACTGGGGCTCACCATGGTGCTTACCCACGGCCCAGGAAGCACCATGTGAGTCCGGCCTTGCCCTGAGCCTTTGTACACTTGCCTACAGGTGCTGGATCCGGGACTCCTTGGTCAGCCATGTCACCAACCTGGGCCTCTTCAGCCTGGTGTTTCTGTTCAACACGGCCATGCTGGGCACCATGGTGGTGCAGATCCTGCGGCTGCGCCCACATGCCCAGAAGTGGCCCCACGTGCTGACCCTGCTGGGCCTCAGTCTGGTCCTCGGCCTGCCCTGGGCCTTGGTCTTCTTCTCTTTTGCTTCTGGCACCTTCCAGCTTGTCATCCTCTACTTCTTCAGCATCATCACCTCCTTCCAAGGTAGGTGTGGAGAAGACCCCAGACCCTGGCCCAGGAAGGGTGTCCATACATAGAGAACAGGCCACGGACGAGATGACCCAGATGACCTGAAACCTCCCCTTCTCTGGGCCTCAACCTTCCCATTCATAAAGTGGGGGCCTCTGGGCCACAGTTGACAAGTCTCTGTACAGTAGGTACTGATGAGTACCTACTCTGTGTAGACTCTATGTTAAGCCCTGGTGCTCTAGTTGTGAACTAGCCAGGCAAGAGCCTTGCTTTGCAGAGCTCATCTCTAGTGGGGAAGACCAAGTGTGGCCCTGAAGACCGAGGGCTGCAGGCATCAAAGGGCATCTGGGAGAGGCAGGAAATAATAGTGGGCAAGGTGATAGATAGTCTGAGCCTCCTGGGGGACACTTGGAGGGGGAGGGCCCTCGGTTTAGGAGACATTCAGAGACAACAGAAGACTCCAGCCATGGATCCGGGGTGGCCTTCACTTCACCTCCCTCATGCCCACCCCCATTGCACGGGGACCCCATGGAGGCCTTGCCTTCCTTGTTTTCCTGCCCAAGTCCTCCTCCTACCCAGCACGGTGAAAAACAAAGGTGGATCTCTCCACCCACGGAGAGATCAAGGGTCTCATTACTCCAAGGGTGTTTCTTGGACCAGCAGCATCAGCAGCATCAGGAGCTTATTGCAGACGCCGCCTCTGGCCCGCCCCAGGCCTGCTGAGTCAGAGTGCTCCTTGTTACAGATGCCCAGGTGCTCCTTAGAGGCTGAGACCTGCCCTAGGGCTGTAGCACTCCAGGCAGAGGGCGAAGTGTGAGCAAAGGTTCTGAGGCCAGAAGTAGGGTGTGTGTTGGAGGAACCCTGAGGAGGAGCTACGTAAGGGGTAGTGAGCTTGGGGGGAGATGGGGAGGAGGTGAGGGGGGAGGAGCAGAGGGGCTGGATCGTGGGGGCCTGGCTTGATGCCGTGAGGGTCTGCTCCTGCTATACCTGCACCCCTCTGCCCCCACCCCCCAACATCACACACACACACCCCCTTTGTTTTTCACCATGTTGGGTAGGGAGGAGGGCTTGCACAGGAAAACAGGGAAAGCAAGGCTCCATGGAGTCCCCATGCAGTGGAGTGGGGTGTGAGGGAAGTGAGCCTTTGTTTTCTCATCNGGTGAGGGGGGAGGAGCAGAGGGGCTGGATCGTGGGGGCCTGGCTTGATGCCGTGAGGGTCTGCTCCTGCTATACCTGCACCCCTCTGCCCCCACCCCCCAACATCACACACACACACCCCCTTTGTTTTTCACCATGTTGGGTAGGGAGGAGGGCTTGCACAGGAAAACAGGGAAAGCAAGGCTCCATGGAGTCCCCATGCAGTGGAGTGGGGTGTGAGGGAAGTGAGCCTTTGTTTTCTCATCTGTGAAGTGAAGGGGACTCTGTAAGGATACCGATCAATTCACGCATTTACTGAGCTATGGCTAAATCTCAGTAGTATTATTTGGGGAGAAATACTATCACCTGATACTTAAGCAGGTGGCTCCAGAGCCCGACCACTGCTGCTGGACTCCTGGCTCAGCCAAGCCTCTTATCTCCCTGGGCCTCAGTCTCCCTGTTTGTAAAACAGAATGGTAATAACCAGGCCTGGTCTCAAGGGACCTGGAGAGACTAAAGTGAGATGATACACAGAGCGTTGCCCAGTGCCTGGCACAGAGTCGGTTCTCCTGGGATCAAGTCTGTGTGGGGAGCCTGTTAGGGGGTTGTGGGCAGACATGGGTCAGAGTGGAAGGGAGTGGTGTTGGGGGGGTACTGCCCCCAGCCTCTGAGCCCTGTACCCCCTTGCTGCCCACAGGCTTCCTCATTTTCCTCTGGTACTGGTCCATGCGCCTGCAGGCCCGGGGTGGGCCCTCCCCTCTGAAGAGCAACTCAGACAGTGCCAGGCTCCCCATCAGCTCGGGCAGCACCTCATCCAGCCGCATCTAGGCCACCAGCGCCCCCCGCCAGTGTGAAGAAGCAGAATTACCTGTCTCTCTTCACTGCTGCCTGTGGCCCCTGCAGCCAGGCCTGGCCCTGGGTGGGCCAGCTGAAGACTTGAGAAGGCCCAAGGACCTTGGAAGGATGGGGCTATTGCCATGGCAGCCAGAAATTCCCAGGCTGGGCCTCCTGACTTCTTGCCTCTTGGGTCCATCTCAGGGGGCCCAGGAGTGGTACTGAAGTCTGGGCTTAATGCACCCCCACTGGGCCGGCCCTTGTAGCTAGGGGTTGGGAGCCTACAGGGCCTGAACCTTGGAGGCTGGTGGAACCCTTGGTCCTGTGCTCTCGCCCAGGACAGAAATGTGCCATGGCTGCCCTGTCTCTGGTGATCACCACGAAGGTACTCTGTAGCCCCAGGCATTTTAACCTAAGGATGGCACGCAGGGAAAATGGGTTGAGGCAGAGCTTTGAGCCAGACCCCTGGAGGAGCACAGCTTCCCTACCTCTGAGCCCAGGGCCCTGCCCCTTTGTCAGCCTCCCCAGCCTTTTGGCTTCCCTTTCTGCTCCTCCCTTCCTCTCCTAGGACCTCCTTAGCCTTCCACTCACAGCCCCAGGGTCCCTGATTCCAACCCTGGACTTTGGGCAGTGGTTTCCAAGAGCCGCCTGGTGCCTGCTGTAAACCTTTACTTACTGTGTGGGCCTCTGCCTGCCCCTGACTCAGGCTTAGTAGAAACATTTCTGGGCTGGGCTAGGTCCATTTTTCCATCTGGGCCTCTCTGACGCTGCATCACCCTTGCTCACCACTGCCAAGCCCACACCTCACAGGGGCCCACAGCTTCTCCTGAAGCCCTCTTGCCTCACGAACTATGGGACATCGCAGTCAAAAATCGTCTCCACCGCAGCCCTCCAAAGATTGAGACACGGCTCCGCTGATGATGCTGGTAGAGCCTGATGTGCCCTCTTAGCGCCCCCTGCAAGCAGTTTTGATCACACCGCAGCCAGTCACAGTTAAATCTGTTGGAACCAACGGTCGGTCATTCCCCTCTGAGTTCTCAGTCTAGTGTGGGAACCATGCACAAACAGGAGAACTCTTAGAGCTGCAGGCACAGGGTTGGGGGAGCCATCATTCCTCGCGGGGATTCCAGGAAGACTTCCTGCAGGAGAGCAACATTTGACCTGGCTCTCAAAGATGGGGAGGATTTCCTTTGTAATTACCAGTCCATTTGTCTTTTGATATTAAAAAGAAGTATGTGTTCATCGTAGAGAATTTGGAAGCTGTAGAAGAGTGCACAGAAGAAAATAAAAGTCAGTTGTTGTCACCTAACCAACAAATGCAAACATTTGGGGGCGTTTCCTCCTGAACTTTGTTCTGTGCTTCTAGTAAGAGTCACTGATGGGGGTGCACAATAAAGAAACATGAACAAGAGAAGACAGCATGTATAAAAGAAATCTACTGGAAATGTTATCAGGGCAAGGGGGGGAAATGGCAACTGGTGTCAGCATTGGGGAGGCAGGGGCAAGTGGTGGGGTCAGTGGGGGACTGAAGGTTACGAGCCTCACACTAAGGGTGCAGCTGCTACTCAGCTCGAGCCAATCATCACCTTGCAAGAATGAGGGCCCATGTAGCCAGACCACACCTGCGTTTTATGAGGAGAAATCCAGATTGTGCTGGTATAAAATCCCCTGATTTAAAAAACTTGACTAGGGACTTCCCTGGTGGTCCAGTGGCTAAGGCTCCGCACTCCCAGTGCAGGGGACCCAGGTTTGATCCCTGATCAGGGAACTGGACCCCATGTACCTCAACTAAAAAAATCCCACATGCTGCTACTAAAGATGCCACTTGCCACAACGATCAAAGATCAATACCTGCATGCAGCAACTAAGACTTGGTGCAGCCACATAATTAAAAATAATAAATATGAAAAAAAAAAACCTTAGCTAATCCAAAATATTCACTGGTCAAAGAAATCACATTTGAGGGCTGAATTCAACCCTTGGCTGGTCATGGGACATATGTAACCATGGTGTGCAGTAGGTGGGCTGCAGGAATAAACTGATTGGAAAAACTGAATTAGCCAATAAATTGAATCAACTGATTCTCTCCCATCACTGCCTTCTACCTTGTCTCATCAAGTCTCCCCTTTCTGTCCCGTGACAGAGGTGAGGCAGTCAAATAGCTTCTCATCCCCTCTTCAGTTTCCAGAAGCAACCCTGTTTGATCACGGCTCTTTGTGTCTAAAGGTCCAGTGTAGCTCCAGCCCCGGCCTACATCTGAGCTTTCCATCCCCGCAGTCTCCTCCCTCCTGTCCTGGCTGCTCCAGGAGGAACATGGGCTTGGGAAACAGACACGGTCTCCAGAGATGGACAGGAAGTGGGGTGAAGGGCCCTGGCAGCCAGGAATGGGCCGGCAGTGATGTCACAGGCTTGAATGTGGGATCTTTGGGACCCGCCCAAACCCACTTCCATCGGCCCCTGCCTCTGCCCTTCTCCAAGTGGTGGGCTCCTCTTGTTTCCCAGCCCCCGAAGGCAGAGGACAGGCCTCCTCCCCAGCCCTGTTGTCCCGATTGCACATCTGAGTGGGATGCACAGAGGTCAGGGCCGTCTCCCCTTGGTGGACCTCTCTGGGGGTCTCTCAGACCAACATTATTTGGCTAGACCTTAGGAAACAGCTCCAGCCATCCTCAGGGAGGGCAGGAAGGGCGACCCTGCCCTTTCCCTCAGGCTGGTGGCACTCCCCTCAAACAAACCCTCCCACTCCAAAGGACGCTCTTGAGCACCTGGTGGCTGTTTCTGGGCCAGCTCAGGGAGCGGGGACCAGGCTTCTGGCCGGATCCCATCCTCTCCTGATAGCCCTGAATGGCCATCTGACAGCTCTGCGGTGCTCCTCAACCCAGATGGTTCTTATCACTCACATCTCTGGGCTGTGGGACTTTGGACAGTCGGACCACTGGTCCCACCAGGCTTGTTTTCCCCCTTTGTGTGGGAAATGGGCTGGAATAGCCAGGAGGTGAGTTGGCTGGGCCTGTCCAGAGTACCGGAGGCCTCACACTGGAAGACTCCAAACCTGGAACCATTTGGATAAGCCAAGGGTGGGAGATGGTTGAAGGGGGGAGGTGTTCCTGGGAATCCCCAGGGCTCTGAGTGGCTCCATGCTAAGCTCCAGCCCCCGTTGGGCCTAGGAGAGGTGGCCCCTGCTCTGGCTCTGCCGGACCTCCCCTCATCACTTTGCCAGTCCCTGGTCCTGACTTCCCAGGTGGGCTGCACAGTCTGGGTTCCAGTCTGCAGGGCTCAGGCTCTTCTTTACAAAAAGGCATCCGGGGAGTCCCTCTGGGAGCCCCAGGGGCCAGGTGGGTCTCCAGGGGTGGAACCTATCAGTCATGGTTCACAGAGCCCTTGCCCTGACCTGTGACTAGGAGAGAGGAGGCAGCCAGTCAGGTGGGGTTGGGCAGAGGGGCAGGCCAGTGGCTCCCATTCACCCTTCCAGCCTTCCCTGCAGAGGAAGTGCCTGGGGTCCTGTCAGATTCCCACCTGCCCCTTGTGTGGCCCCGACCCTTCCAGGGCCCAGACGGCCTAGCAAGAGGCTGAGTCCTGTCTGGACACTATGTGGGAGGAAGGGGAAAGAGAGGCCAGCCAGGGCTGGGCGGGCCTACCCGTCTTTCGAGTCCTCCCCATGAGCAGAGGTTAGCTCACGCAAGCTCAGGCAGCCGGGAAGTGGCCAGGACAGACGTCAGCCCGGCTCTGACCAAGCCCCAGGGCCCTCGCTCACGTCTCTCCTGTTTTTCCAACTGCTGGGTGGGGGAGGGAAGTGACCCTGGGGGCCTCCAGGCCTGGCTCCTCCTCTCGGCCTGGCTCCTCCTCTCCTCCCAGGACCCTAGCAGGCCTGGGCTTGAGCCTTGTTCTTGTTCAAATCCTAGGCCTGAAGGAGGGAGTATCAGCTCTCTCCCATCCTCATCTTCATCCCTACAGCCGAGCTGCGTGCCTGGCGCGTGACGGGCCTCCTCACACACCCACCATAGCCCTAGGAGGCATTGCTGTTTTGGTGGTTGAGTTGTTCAGTCATGCCCGACTCTTGCGACCCCGTGGACTCTAGCCCACCAGGCTCCTCTGTCTGTGGGATTTCCCAGGCAAAAATACTGGAATGGGTTGCCATTTCCTCCTCCAGGGGATCTTTCCAACCCAGGGATGGAACCCGGGTCTCCTGAGCTGCAGGCTGGCTCCTACAATGCAGGCAAATTCTTTACGGACTGGGCCGCCTGGTGTCTGTTTTACAAAGGGGGAAATTGAGGCTCAGAGAGGCCCCTCGCTTGTGAAAGGAAAGAATTGTTGGTTCCAAAGCCTGGGCCCATCATCACTCCCCAGGAACATGCTCAGAGCTTCTGTGGCTGCTGGAGCCCCACACCCACCCAGATAAGACCCCAGGAGCAGTGTCCCTGGAGCGGGTTCAGCTGCTCCCAGGGAGCAGCTCTACAGGTGGTCATGGGGCGGGCTGAGGCTAGGAACACTGCTCAGCTCCCCACACTCACCTTTCACAACTTAACCGACGGTGCCACGGCACAGGAAGGGAGAAAGAGGCCACAGGAAGTGGTGACACTGCGGGCTGGGGGCCAGGGAGGGCCGACTCACCAGAGCCTGGGACCAGAAGGACACACAGCGGCAGGGCTCTGGCCGACGTGGACGAACCTGGCCCAGGATGGTGACACCCAGGGCCCTGGGGGTCCTGCTACTCCTGCATCTGGCCCCAGGTGAGCAGTGGGCTCCTCACCCGCTCCTGCCAAGCCTGAGAGAGGCAGGGTTGGGGACGGGGAGGGGTGGGGAGGGGGCATGTCCAGAGCGTGTCCTCTGAGGAGCCCACCCTGACGGCGCCTCACCTCCTCTCACCTCTGGGTCAGTTTTACTGTCCTGATAAACTTGGGTCAGCACTCATCTTGGGTCCCCTTGGCTTCCCCACAGCACCCTGGAGATGGGAGGGGGCCATGGAGGGTGCTCCCGGACCCCTATACCTCAGGCTGTGGCTCTCTGATTGTCATGGCTCTGGGACACGGGGTGAAGGGATGGGACAAGCCCTTCTCCACTGCTTCTGAGCTCCTTGGAAAGGAATCTGGGACCCTCTGGAGGCTGAGGCCAGACACGGCCTGCACTGCCTTCCCCCCACCACCAACCCCTTTCCCCAGTCACACTGGCTCCCCTTCCCTGACCCCACCGTAGCTCCACAGTACCCAGTCACCAAGCTGAGAGCTAGACTTTCCATTCCTTCACTCTTGGCCTTTTCCCCCCAAATATATATATATATTTTAATGTGGGCCATTTTAAAAGTCTTTATTGAGTTTGTTACCATATTGCTTCTGTTTTTTTGACCCTAAGACATGCGGGATCTTAGCTCCCCAACCAGGGATCAAACCCACACTCCCCACACTGGAAGGCGAAGTCCTAACCACTGGTCCGCCAGGGAAGCCCTCACTCCTGGTCTGGCACACACCCACACGGTGGTTGTCCAGAGGCAGCCTGAGGGTGCCAGGCTGTGCCCTTGCTGTCCTCCTTCCTGGGGAAGTGGACCCCCACCCCTGGCCCACCTGGCCAGCTCTCCCTGGCTGCTCTCTGCCATCTCCAGCGACCCCCTGGGGCAGAAGACGATTCACCCTCCCCCTGGGCTGTCTGTTTTTCTGAGCCTTGCCTGCTCCTCCTGTTTCACTCTTGATTCAGTGAGTGGCCTGCATGCCTGTCCCTCATCCCCACCCCTGTGTCTGTCCAGCGTGGGGTCACAGGCTTTGGATTGATCTCTCAGAGCTTCAAGTAATCCTCTTCTCTTCAAAAGTTGGGAGATTCAGGGAAATGCAAAATTCAGTCTATGGCACAAAATAGGGCTTCCTTGGTGGCTCAGATGGTAAACAGTACGCCTGCAATGCAGGAGACCTGGGTTCAATCCGTGGGTCAGGAAGAGTCCCTAGAGAAGGGAATGGCAACCCATTCCAGTATTCTTGCCTAGAGAATTTTGTGGACAAAGGAGCCTGTAGGGTCACAAAGAGTCGGACATGACCGAGCAACTAACACACGTGGACAAGGCTCAAAACAGTGTGAAAAGTGGCAACATTGAACCAGAGGTGTGGCAGCAACACAGTGTTGTACCAGAGGTGTGGCAGCAACACTTGAAGGATTAATTAACTTCATAACCAATCGTGGCTCTTGCTTGACCTCATAATGACCCTAGGCCCCTCACAGAAGTTGTAATTTTCTGATCGGGCCTCGAAGTCCGCTTGGAGCAACAGAGTTTCCTCTATGGTGAGAAAGGTGCTCTGGTTCAGCTATTTAAACCGTGTGAGGAGCCCTGAGAGGTTTATATCTTGAGGTAAGGTCCTTTCTTTGTGGGTGTTTTTGGGCAGTTGCCGTGCATTCATTTGCTCTTTTCATTCATTCATTCCCGAATGAATGGAGCCCTCGACACAATATCAGGCCCTGTGCTCATATACCATGTGGTCCCTACTCTCAGGGGACTCACATTCCAGCAGTGACACGGGTGCGTCAAAGGAGTAGGGACCCAGAGGGAGAAGTGTGCACTTGCCCTGTCGCTCAATCGTGTCCAACACTTTGGAGACCTCACAGACTGTAGCCTTCCAGACTCCTCTATCCATGGGATTTTCCAGGCAAGAATACTGGAGCAGGTTGCCATTTCCAACTCCAGGATATNTATATCTTGAGGTAAGGTCCTTTCTTTGTGGGTGTTTTTGGGCAGTTGCCGTGCATTCATTTGCTCTTTTCATTCATTCATTCCCGAATGAATGGAGCCCTCGACACAATATCAGGCCCTGTGCTCATATACCATGTGGTCCCTACTCTCAGGGGACTCACATTCCAGCAGTGACACGGGTGCGTCAAAGGAGTAGGGACCCAGAGGGAGAAGTGTGCACTTGCCCTGTCGCTCAATCGTGTCCAACACTTTGGAGACCTCACAGACTGTAGCCTTCCAGACTCCTCTATCCATGGGATTTTCCAGGCAAGAATACTGGAGCAGGTTGCCATTTCCAACTCCAGGATATCTTCCCAACCCAGGGATCGAACCCTCTTGCATCTCCTGCGTTGATTGGATTCTTTACCACTGTGTCACTTAGGAGGTATCTAGAGAGAAGCAGACGGTCTCTTTAATACAGGGTTACTTTCCTGGGACTTCCCTGGTGGCCCAGTGGTTAAGACTTCACCTTCCAAAGCAGGGGATACAGATTTAATCCCTGGTCGGGGAGCTAAGGTCCTACATACCTTGTGGCCAAAAATCAAAAACATAAAACAAAAATCGTTGGGGAGTTTGTAATTTCCTTGGTTCTGTCTGGTTGCAACAAAAATTTGAAGTGATGGACAGACCAGTGTTACAGCTCTCGGATGGGCCAGTGTTACAGCTCCGTGTTACAGCTTGTTTGTTTGTTTGTTTGTTTTTTTCTCTTTATTTTAATTGGAGGCTAATTACTTTACAATATTGTGATGGTTTTTGCCATACAGTCACATGAATCAGCCACGGGTGTACACGTGTTCCCAATCCTGAACCCCCCTCCCACCTCCTTCCCCATCCCATCCCTCAGGGTCATCCCAGTGCACCGGCCCTGAGCACCCTGTCTCATGCATTGAACCTGGACTGGCAATCTATTTCACATATGATAATATACGTGTTTCAACGCTATTCTCTCAAAATCATCCCACCCTCTCCCTCTCCCACAGAGTCCAAAAGACTGTTCTATACATCTGTGTCTCTTTTGCTGTCTCGCATACAGGGTTATTGTTACCTCTTTCTAAATTTCATATATATGTGTTAGTATACTGTATTGGTGTTTTTCTTTCTGGCTTGCTTCACTCTGTATAATAGGCTCCAGTTTCATCTACCTCATTAGAATTGATTCAAATGTATTCTTTCTAATGGCTGAGTAATACTCCATTGTGTATATGTACCACAGCTTTCTTATCCACTCATCTGCTGGTGGACATCTAGGTTGCTTCCATGTCCTGGCTATTATAAACAGAGCTGCAATGAACATTGGGGTACATGTGTCTCTTTCAATTCTGGTTTCCTCGGTGTGTATGCCCAGCAGTGGGATTGCTGGGTTGTATGGCAGTCCTATCTCCAGTTTTTTAAGGAATCTCTGCACTGTTCTCCACAGTGGCTGTACTAGTTTGCATTTTTTATTTAGAAAGCAAAGGAAAATACATCCTCGAGGTATGAGGGTGGGCCGAACCAAAAGACGTGAAGAGAAGAGAAGCCCCTGGCCCAATTTTGGCTCCTCTTTTTATGTTTTTTCTCCTCCCCTTGAGCCTGCCCTCTGTAAATTGGGCTAGCCAGGAGGGCTGTTTTACCTGAGGTTCTCACTTGGTCCTTGAATCTTCCTTTGTTCTATTTTCAGGGACTTTTCTCTTCTTTGTCTTTGTCTTTTAGCCACTGCCATTCTGGACTCCTTTTTCCTTTCTAACTACCTAACAGAAGCAATATTGTAACAAATTCAATAAAGACTTCAAAAATGGTCCACGTTAAAAAAAATGTTTAAAAAAGGCAGAGGTGGGATATTTTACTAAGGACAGGTCAGGGACAAGAGTCTGTGGCTGTCGGCAGAGAGAAGCAGGCCAGTGATGGGGAGGCTAGGGAGGAGCAGGTACTGTCCTGCCCTCTGACCTCTTTGCCCATCCCCCGCTCCCCATATGAACCCGGACTGAGGTGGTCCTTGGAGACCAACCTCTGGGTCAGAGCAGGATGGAGAAGAGTATGGTGGGTTTGGAGGGACCTCTGGCACAAACGCCTTGGTCAGGCTCTCCCTGTCTGGGCTAAATGCTTCTGATAATGTCTTCTAAAACTAATTGCAAAAAAAGATGTTTTGTAATCTTCTCTGCCCCAGGTACTTGCCAAGAGCTTCATAAGTCTGAAGGCCCTGAAATCTAATGGTGGGCCAGGAGGGAGGCTCTGTTCACACCTGTGGAGGTACCCCCTGTACCCAGCACCCACGAGTAACCCTCAGGCACACAGAGGGCTGCCATTAAAAGACAATGTTCCCTCCCCTGGAGCTGACGTGACACTTCCCTTGGCTCCCCTCCTCTTCCTCTCTCTTGCTCCCTCCTGCCCTGTTTTCTCTCTCTTCCTCCTTTTTAAAAATTATGTCTCTTTATTTTTGGCTTTGCCGGGTCTCGTTGCTGCCTGGGCTTTTCCCTAGCTGTGGCACACAGGCTCCTCGCTTCAGTGGCTTCTTTTGTCTCGGGGCGTGGGCTCTAGGGAGCATGGGCCTCAGTAGCTGTGGCTCCCAGGCTTCGTTGCTCTGCTTCTTGGGGGTCTTTCCAGATCAGGGATCGAACCCTTATCTCCTGCAACGGCAGGTGGATTCTTTATCTCTGAGCCGCTGGGGAAGCCCCTCTCTTCCTCCTTTGCTTAGAAAGAAAACATGGATCTTGTTCTGCATATTCTCGCCCATCCTGTGCTTTTTCTCATTAAACAACATATTTGAATATCCTTACAATCTAACAGAAAACTAAAGTTCCTTTATAAGCTACTTAAAACATTGTCACATATAGCCCTGAAAATGTTACTATTTTACCCTCATTTACCCTGACTTTGCTGTGCTGTTGTCTTTACTATGTATTTCATTTTTGCCTTAAAATTTAACTGATTTCTTTGATGTAAAAGTAATACTGTACATAATTTTTAAAAAATCAAACACTGGAGAAGGGTGTGAAAAATTGAAAAGTAAATGTCTCCCTGCCCACCTCACCCTCAGCTCCTGGTGGGCCAGTTAGAACTTAAAGGCACAGATTGTCAAGATCTAGGCTCACCCCTGTAAAGGAAACAATAAAGCAGTTCGTGGGAAAAGACATACAAATAGATGCTCAGATTCCGTCTAAAATAAAAATGAAATCCAATTTTACCCCCTAGTCTAGCAAAGATTTGAAAGTTTGGTGAAGTCTAGGACTGTGAGCGTGTGAGTAAGCAGTCACTTTTGCCCATTTGGGTGCAAGTATAAAGAGCTATAGCCCTTTTGAGAAGGAAATTTGAAGACTTTGAGGACTTCCCTGGTGGCCCAGTGGTTAAGAATCTGCTTGTCAGTGCAAGGGTCATAGGTTCAATCCCTGGTCCAGGAAGATTCCACATGCTGCCAGACAACTAAGCCCACAGAGCAAACTGGTCTGTATGCCACAACCACTGAAGCCTGAGTGCCTAGAGCCAGCGCACTGTAAGTAGAGAAAGCCTGCCTCAGCGGCAAAGACCCAGTGAAGCCACATAAGTAAATAAAATCGCATACATCTTTTTTAGAAAAGAAGGAAGTTCAATAATATCTAACAGTTTTCTAAAGTGCATACATTTTGATATAGAAATGCCAAGGATAGGAATGCTTTCTTGAATTCATAACATACACTGACAAAGATGTAAGTAACATTATTCAAAATAGTAAATAAAATAAAACAAACCCTCCGTAAATGTTCACCAAGAGGGGACCAATTGAAGAAGCATTGCAATACCCATATCCTGAAATAGTATGCAAATATATGATGAATGAGATGGATCGGTCTGTGCTGACACAGAAAGCTCTTTTAGATATATTGCTAAATGATCCCGTTCATTCATGTAAATTTGTAAATTCGCATAAAATACTTGCATATGCACAGTCATTCCCTGGAAAGTTGTACAATAAACTTTTACAGGTAGTGAACTCTGGAGTGTGACCTGGGAGTTGCAGGGACTTTTACTTTTCATTTTATGTCCTTGTGTACAGTTTTTAAAAACTCTGTTCATATGTTATTTTTGTTGAGAGATAGGTAAATATATAGACACATCCTTCCATCCAATATAAATACGCAAATAGTTTTACAATGCCTTTCTCACCTTCTGGAATAAATAACACGGACTCTTTGTACCCCTCCAGTGAGCTATGTCCTTAACTCGTATGATCTCTAATCCTCCCCACAGCTAGAAAGGAAAATATCATCAGCTTCATTTGGCCAATGGGACTGAGTATCAGAGAGTTAAAGTAATTTATCTGAGGTCACACAGCTAGTGACCTGAAGCTTGCACTCATCCCCTACCAGGTGAAAGCTGACCTCTGGTCCTGGAGCCTCCAACTAGCTGTTGACCTTGCTGTCATTCTGCTTCACGGAGCCTCACTCTGCTGTATTTTCCACCTATACCAGGAGGTAGCCATGAGGGTTTTGCTGGGAATGTGGGAGAATGAGGCAAACCAAAACAGATCATGTCTAAGAGTTACACCACGCATCCCACTTGGGAAGGCTTTGAAAAGTCTGATGTGGAACAAATGCAAAAAAACCAGGCAGATTCCCTGGAGGAGTTAGGAAAGGGTACTTGCACTAACATGAACCTTTATCTATAGAGTCATGTGCCAAGCCTTTTGTACACACTTTCCCTGAAGTAGCACACTGGCCCTGTGAGATGTGGGGTGGGGGGCGGTGCGGCAGGGGCAGGATATTGTCTCCTTCACCTTGAAACCGAGGTCCAGGGAGGATATGAATCCATCTCAAGTTCACACAGTTGGTGTGGATGGATGGAGTTGGGGTTCTAGTGCACAGCACTAGACTCTGGACCCTGAACTCCTCTACCCTCTGCTCTTGTGGCCCCTCCCCATGCAGAACATTCACATTTTGCATCCTTCCATTAGGTGAGGGAGATTTCACACGCAGAGATGAAAAGCCAAGAAATGTCTGCCAGGGCTTCACCAATATGAACTCGTATGAAGACTTCGACCTTAACAGAACTGCTGATTGCTTCTCAAAGTGTACACAGTCTCAGGAGGAACTCTGCCATCTGGGAAACTTGCAGAGGTAAAGGGCCCTCTGAGCTGGAGCAGGAATCTGGGCCTCTTCCATAAACATTTGAATTCAAGTTCTTTGTAGACATATGTTTTCATTTATTTGGGAATGGAGTTGCTGGGATATACAGTAAGTAAATGTTTAGCTTTACGAAAAACTGCCAAACTGATTCTCAAAGTGGCTATATCATTTGCTTTCCCATAAGCAGTATAAAAGGGTTGTAGTTTCAATACATTTTTACAATACTGTTGGTATTTGGGCTTATAGCCGTTTCACTGAGTGTGAATGGTATTTCGCTATGGTTTTATTTGCATTTAACAAATGACTAATGATGTTGAGTAACTTTTCATGTGCTTGTGTATTTTCTTTGGTGAAATTCAAATCTTCCTCTCTTTTAAAAAACTGGGTCGTCTTCTTACTACTGAGTTTTAAGAACTCTGGATACAAGTCCTTTATCAGATGTATGATTTGCAAATATGTATTCTCTCCCAGTATATGTTTCATTTTCTCATTTTCCTAACAATGCCTTTTGAAGATCAAAAGCATTTAATTTTTATAAATTCTAACTTAAATTTAAAACATATTAAAGAAATGTTCATCTAGCCAAGCTATAAAATTTTTCTTCTAAGTTTTCTGCTCTAAGTGTATTGTTTGAAGTCTTATAATTAGGCTCAATTAGCATGTGAGGCTCACTTTTTGTGCACAGTGTGAGATAAATGTCTAGCTTTATGTTATTGCTGTCGTTTTGCATTTAGATAGCTAATGGTTTTGGTACTATCTTTTTAAATTTTTTAAGTTAATTAATTAATTAATAGCTGCCCTGGATCTTTGCTGCTGCAAGGTGAGTTGTGGCTATTCTTCACTGCACTGCGCAGGCTTCTCATTATAGTGGCTTCTCTTGTGTGGAGCACGGGCTCTGGGTGTCCAGGCTTCAGGAGTTGCAACTCACTGGTCTAGTTGCCCCGAGGCATGTGTAATCTTCCTGGACCAGGGATCGATGGAACCCGTCTCCTGCACTGGCAGGTGGATTCTTAGCCTCTGGAGCACCGGGGAAGTCCGATTTTGGCACTGTTTATTAAAGAGATTATGCTTTCTTTATTGAATTGCATTTGGGAGGGCATTTCATTGAATGGCTAAATACTAGCTCCTGGAATGTCTTCTTCCCACGGAGATAGTAAACCAGAAACAAAACAACATCGATGGGGGCAAATATAGAGGTTAATGCAGCCATGAAAGGCTTGAGAGAAGCAGAAGTGCTACTACCTGCCATAACTCCATTTAACACACTATCAGTCAGGTGGCTCTTGGAGAACGACATGGACTGGCATAAGCTTAAGCAGGCAGTGAATCTAACTCCAGCTGCTGTCCCTGATGAGTAGGTTTACACAAAGAAATCAGCACAGCCCCTCGCTACCGTTATGCGGCTATTACATGGCTAATGTATTTTTTTCCCCTCCAAACCATTTTTCAAGGACTTCCAAAAGTAGTTTGCTTTTTGAAAAAGTTTTGAAAAAAATTTTGGCTGTGCTAAGTCTTCATTGCAGCATATGGACTTTTCTCTAGTTGCGGGCAAGGGCTTCCCATTGTGATATGTGGACTTCTTCTGTTGTGGAGCATGGGGTCTAGAGTGCTCAGGCTTAGTACTTGCAGCATGTGGACTCTGGAGTGGCAGTGAGGGGGATTTAGTGGCCCCAAGGCATGTGGGATTTTAGTTCCCCAACCAGGAATTGAACCTAAAAGTAATGAAAGAGAAAGTTGCTCAGTTGTACCCAACTCTTTGTGATCCGGTGGACTATACAGTCCATGGAATTCTCCAGGCCAGAATACTGGAGTGGGTAGCCTTTCCCTTCTCCAAGAGATCTTCCCAACCCAGGAAATGAACCCAACCTCCTGTGTTGCAGGGAGATTCTTTACCAGCTGAGCCACAAGGGAAGCCCAAGAGTACTGGAGTGAGTAGCCTATCCCTTCTCCAGCAGATCTTCCTGACCCAGAAATCAACCCAGGGTCTCCTGCTTTGCAGGAGGATTCTTTACCAACTGAGCTATGAGGGAAGACAGTTGAACCTGAGTCCCCTGCAATGGAATGTGGATTTTAACCACGGGGCCACCAGAGTGGTCCCTGAAGTCGTTTGCTTTTACTTGGCAGAGCTAACAGTATATAGCCACAGTGTTTCCTCAGGGCCACATCAAGTCTCTTCACTGTCATAAAATAATTCACAGAGACCTCACTCATCCTGACATTCTACAAAGTTCACCACATTGACAACACTGCTGATTAGATCTGATGAGCAGAAAGCAGCAGGTAGTGAAGACGCTGGAGGAAGACATGTGTGAACCAGCAGATAGGAGACAAACTCCCTAAGAATTCAGGGTCCCATCACCTCAGTGCATCTCCTGGACATTCAGAGGACTAGAGAATATCAAGATGTCCCCTCCAAGGTAAAAGAGAAGTTGTTTAACTTCACACCACTTACAATGAAAAAAAAAATGTATCATGCAAACAAACACAAACAAAAAGATATCTCAATAGTTAAATTAGTAGCAGACAAAGAAGATGACCCTTAAATGAGTGTCAGTTTCAGTTATACATCTATGGAGAAGGGAATGGCAACCCACTCCTGTATTCTTGCCTGGAGAATTCCATGGACAGAGGAGACAATCCATGGGACCACATAGAGTTGGACAGAACTGAATGATTAATGCTTTCTTTTCATTTTCATTTATGCTTTAGAATTTCTGAATATATGTTACTTTCACAACTAAAACAATTTTTTTTAAGTGCCCTGAAAACCAGATCAGAAAATCTTCCCTCAAGAAAGTAAATTCATGGTCTGTTTTGTAAGGGAAAGGAAAGTTTGGAGTGCATGAGGTGAGCTATATATATTGTGAAATGAAATTCTCTATTTTATTTGGTAACAATAAAAATCACAAAATCTCTTTGTTTAGATTTTTGAAAGATAAACAGTAGCATCAGTTGGTGTATCTCAGTCAATGGATTTGGACAGTCTCACTCCACTGTTCCTGGCTTGGATGTTCTAGTTGCCTGATCCATCCAATCTCATTTGCCCACGTTTTCATGGATTATATTTTACAATATTTTTGTCCTGTGGTTTCCTTGGGAGTTTTATTCCTTGGACACTAAGTCACTTCAGTCGTGTCTGACTCTTTGTGACGCTATGGCCCATAGCCCACCAGACTCCTCTGCCCATGGGATTCTGCAGGCAAGAATACTAGAGTGGGTTGTCATTTCCTTCTCCAGGGGATCTTCCTGACCCAGGGATTGAACCAGAATCTCTTATGCCTCCTGCACTGGCAGATGTGTTCTTTACTACTAGCACCACCTGGGTAACTGTGACTATTCAAAAAATGATGTTGAAATAAAATTCTCCCTTTTGTCTCCTTTGCAAGCCCTCCGTAGCTACTCCTTTCCAGTAGCCTTGATCTGGCTCAATTTGTTCTTTTTCCACTTCTCTCTCATTGCTATTTCAGCTTTCACCAGTTTAAAAGTTTAAAATTACTTTTAAAACATGGGCAACACATCGTATGACCCCTTGCTCAGGAAAAGGAACTCTGGCCAGAGAAGTTTCAGCACCATGGAGAGCACCAGGACAGGGACTGGGTTGGGAGGGGGGACTTGCCTCATCCCAACTTTCTAGCCCAGTGGCCCCCTACGTTTTTGGCACTAGGGACTGGTTTTGTGGAAGACAGTCCCTCACCTCCTGCTGCACGACCCAGTTTCTAATGGTCCATGGACCGATACCCGTCTGTGGCTCCAGGGACTGGGGACCCCTGTTCTAGCCCATGGCAAGAGGGCTACAGTAAAATAAATGACAATTAAATTTGTGTTCTATGTATTTCCAATGTCAGTTCAGTTCCCATAAGTCAGTGTCCATAGAGCTAAGCCTTCAAAGGCTGAATTCCCTGTATTCACTTAGCACTTGGTAATAAATGTGAGTGAGCTCTCACACTGGGGCTTCCCTGGTAGTTCAGCTGGTAAAGAACCTGCCTGCAATGCAGGGGACCTCAGTCTGATTCCTGGGTCAGGAAGATCCCCTGGAGAAGGGATAGGCTACCTGCTCCAATATTCTTGGGCTTCCCTGGTGGCTCAGGTGGTAAAGAATCCACCTGCAATGTGGGGAACCTGGGTTGGAATCCTGGGTTGGGAAGATCCCCTGGAGGAGAGCAAAGCACCCTACTCCAGTACTCTTGCCTGGAGAATTCCATGGACTGAGGAGCCTGGCGGGCTGCAGTCCATGGGGTCACGAAGAGTCGGACATGACTGAGAGACTAAACACAGCACAGCCGAGCACAGCCCTCACATCACACACTGATCATCCCACAGTTTCAACTACTCAGAAGAATTTCTCCAAAGAAGATTTACACAGACCAATGAACACATGAAAATGTGCTCAATATCGTTAGTCACTAGAGAAATGCAAATTAAAACCACAGTGAGATACCACTTCACACCCCCTAGGACGGCTATATTTGAAAATGAAACAAAACAAAATGGAAAATACTAAGTGCTGGCAAGAATCTGGAGAAGTCAAAACCCTCATCCATTGGTGATGGGACTATAAAATGATGCAGCTAATGTGGAAAACAGTTGAATAGTTCCTCAAGAAGTTAAACATAGAATTACCAGCAATTCTGCTTCCAGGTATCCACCCAAAAGAATTAAAAGCAAGTCTTCAGGGGCTTCCCTGGTGATCCAGTGGTTAAGACTTCACCTTCCAAAGCAGTGGGTGTGAGTTCAATCCCTGGTCGGGGAGCTAAGGTCACACATGTCTCTTGGCCAAGAAACAATAACACAAGACAGAAACAATATTGTATCAAATTCAATAAAGACTTTAAAAAAAAAAAAAACCACCTCTTCAAACAAAAGGGTTTACTTGAATACAAGCAGCTCTACTCACAACAGCCAAAAAGCTGAAACAATCCAAATGCCTATCAATGGAAACACGTATAAACAAAAGGTGGTATATACATATGAAGGTATATTATTCATCCATAAAAAGGAATGAAATATTTACACATGCTATAACATAGGTAAACCTTGAAAACATACTAAGTGGAAGAAGCCAACAGACCTGATAGCACATAATTCCATTTATAAGAAATATCCAGAATAGGCAAACTCATAGATGAGTGGTTGCCAGAGCCTGGGGGAAGAGTAACTGCTTTATGGGTTCAAAGTTTCCTTTTAGGGTGATGGACATTTCTGGAGCTAGATAACTCAGGGGGACCTCTGACTAGAATCCCTCAGAACCAGCATGAATCGCTCCCATGCACCCCTCTTCTCCTGCAGCATCGTGGTCCTCCCTTTGATACCCTGGGTCACCCCTCCTATACCAAGAGCCTGATGATCACTGTCCATGGTATTCCTCCTCCTGTCATCCAGGTGAGTGAGTGACTCAAGCTGCAAGACCCTATCTTCCCTTGTAGATACTGGCTGAACTTCGAGACCTATCTGGTGGAGAGGAGTCAGACGGACACATTGAATACGTCTTTTTTGACGGCGCTTGTCAAAAGCATCAACACCAATGTCTCAGAAGACCTGTACTTCTCTCTGAGCCCCTCTCAGGTGAAGACTCCCCCATCTCCTTTGGTGGGTTCTGGCCCTACTTTCCTCAGGCATATTTTTCTGAGAGAATCATGGTCTGTTCTTGGTGTCCATCAACAGCTGTCCTTCCCAAGTCATGCTGGGTAGTCCTCTGCCACCTAGATAATGCGTGCTGGTGAGTTAACTGGATGAGTGGATCCTGGTAACAGATTGTCCAGGGTGCTAGCATGAGACCTACGGAAGATCGTCAAATTGAGAGTCAGGGTTCTAGTTCTGGACTTTCCCCCACCTGACAAAGTGCCCCCAAGGAAATCCCCTCCTCTCTCTGGGCCCCTGAGTCCTCATCTATAAATGAGCTTGAAGGCTCCTCCAAAGTCTGACATTCTCATGAGAATTTCTATCAGGGAGCACATTAGAAACCAGATAGAGGCACTGATGGAGGAACTATAAAGGCTTAACAGGCAGACACTGGATTCTGCCCCTAACTAGTTACTGTGATCTTGGGCAAAGTACTGAACTTTTCAGAGCCTCAGTTTCCCCATCTGTAAAATGGGGATGGTATTGCCCACTGTCAAGGTTATCAGACAGAGAAAATGTGATAACTTACAGGGAATATTTGGTGCAGTGAGGGCACAGCCTCCCTCCAGGTGTAAAGCAGAGGGTGGAGGTTTGAGCAGCAGAGAAGTGGTCTGTCACTGAGTGACTTTTAGGTCAGCCTAGAGAAGGAGAGATCGAAGATGGAGGGGCCTTTCTCAACCCTTTATCACATCACTCTAGCAGTGGGGTAGGCACCGGCCTCTGAAATCACCCACATGTCCTTTGGACAAGGTTCTGGGCTAGGAAGCAGCAAGTCGAGGCTCTCGGCTATAACACTTAGCTCCCCCTCTTTCCATGCCCATGGGTGCTTTCGAGGCAGGGTCAGGTGGGACCAGGCTGCAGCCCCAGGGGAACAGTGAGGTCACAGAATGGACGAAACACACTTGGCAACTATCCATGAAAATTTATTTTAATATTTTGCATCTTTAGCTATTACAAAATGTGTTGTTGGGTGGGGATGGATATCACATTCCGTGTGAACTCTTGTATTCTTCCTGTTTGTCCTCACTGTCTCCCTTCCCTATGGCTTTATGCTTTTCCTTTATACCTGAGTCGGAAACCAGACACTGTCATCCTAGCCCTATGTCAGCACAGCAGGGGTCAGGACCATGGCCACAAGCACTACCACTGACCCTTCCTCACACCTGCAAACTGACTTGTCCCAGTGTTTCCCCTTCATAACCCACTTTCAGCCTGCCTGACTGGTGGCCACGTGGACACCTTGCTGACGCCATTCTCCATGTTGGGAAACCTGAGGCTCCACAAGGGCTATGACTTGGCCAGGGGCTCACAGCCTGAACAGAGCAGAGCTTGGACTGTGTCCCCAGGCGTCCCACCTCTCAGAGCTGTCCTTGGACCCTGGTGCTGTCCCACCATGCAGCATGCCTCAGTTTCTCCTTCCAGCTGGGGGAGGGGCAGGAACTGTGTTGGTGGCTGGGCTCCTCACGGAAAGACAGAAGTGGCTGGGTCTGTGGTTGCAGATTCCGAAGCAGGTGACCAAGGATGAGCACCAGCACCCTGAGAGAGTCCGGCTGCCCAAGAGCCTTTTTGGATCCCTGAAGAGCAGCGGGCCAATGGTCCGGTTGGGCATAGTCGTCCTGGACATTGGTCCAGGGAATGTCTTCAAGGTGAGGAGGGGCACAGTGTGGCTGAGGTTCAGTGCTGAGTTCTCCGGGACATGCTTGCCCCCTCTGGAGTCTTTGCCAAGGGACCCAGTGGGGATGAAGGAAGTGATGACCGTCTCCAGCCGAGGTCATCTAGACCCCTGTCCTTAGAGTCTGGACCGCAGGTGCACACTGGCTATTCCCAGCTGGTATTTAGACAGCGCCCCCCATCAGTGTCCTTGGACTTGTATCTGTATCCCAAGAGAGTTCACTTCCTGTCCATGAACAAAGATGCATCTCTTTTCTTATTCCTGATTACACACGTAATCATGTATGTGCTGGTGTGACCACATTCACACGAGCAAGCATGCGCATTCCCTTGCAAATGAGTACCAGGTGTGTCCCCAGAGGTGTGTCTGCACTCACACGGGGGCTTGTGCCTCCCTGAGTGCTGGTGGGCAGGGGCTCCCCACCTGTAGGCATCCACTGTCCTCCATCTCTCGTCTGATCTTCCTTCTAACCCCGTGCTCCCGTTAAGAGGGCAGAGGAGGCCTGGGGACCAGAAATGGACAGCTATCAGACACACAGTGTTGTGACCATTCGGCCTAGAGTGTAGGGCCTGTCCTGGCACAGCTGGTGCAGACTCCGGGGAGCAGCAGGAAGAAGGTCGCCCATGACCCCTTATCCCCTGGACCTCTGGCTCCAAACTTTTCCCTCCAGGCAAGGTGCACAAGCCCTAGAAGGTCCTAGGAGCCCCCACCAGGCTTGGGTTGGGGGAGCCCCTTGTGTAGCCTGGCTTCCCCCACATCCCTCCACAGGGCTCCCTGCTCAGCCGGGAGGATGGCAGCAGCGTGTTGAACAATCGCATGGTGGGCTTGACTCTTGGTCACATAAAAGTCACCGAACTGGCTGAGCCTTTGGAGATCACCTTCTCCCACCAGTACCAGCCCCCCGTGAGTCCCCCACCCTGGCCTGGCAGTTCCCGAGGGGCACATGGGCAGGTGGGCACCCCCAGGCATATAGACAGACACGCAAGGGACTCTGCACCCCCCTACCCTCCCACATCCACTTGGGAGAAGCCATTAGGACCAGACACACAATTGTGCCCATGGACACATGTCCAGCCTATGCACACATGTCCTCCCAACATGCTCCACTCATGTGCTCCCAGAGGGGCCTGGTGGACCTGGCAAACCCACACGCACACACATGGCTTTGCACATCTGCTCACATGTGTGCTCCCCTAAAGGAGCCCCCAGACATATGCCCCTCACACCTACACAAATCCGTACCCCACACACTGACCTGGGATATATCAAATGCTTCAAATGTGGTTCCTGTGTGACCACAGGCTGAGCCTTTCTTCCACCTAAGGCAGGTACATGCTGAGACATGGAGCACCTCCCGTTCCCCCCACCCTTCTCTCCCCACTCCCAGTCACCCCTGCCTCGCCCCTGACTCCCACTCTCTGGTTTAGAACATGAACCTCAGCTGTGAATTCTGGGATGCGACTAAAGGTAGGGCCTGGAGGACCTTCCCCGGGTAAGATGAAGGGAGGGTAGGGGTAAGGCCTGTCCTTAGGGGACAGGACTTCAACAGCAGGGCGGTCCCCTCTTCCTTTCCTCTCCGGACCTCTCTCTTCCCTTTTCCTGCCCTCCCCTCTGCTATGCTCCCTCTCCTTCTCCCCTGGGTCATCAGGAGACTGGTCTTCCAAGGGCTGCTCCACTGAGGTCAGAGTCCGCAGGACCGTCTGCCGCTGTGACCACCTGACCTTCTTCGCCCTGCTGCTGGTAATAGTGCCCCTCCCCGACCATCCCAGCAATTCCAGAGATGCCGAGGCTCCTGGGCCAGGGATCAGGGTGGCTGTGGGCAGGGGCCAGGCCTTTGGGGTGTGCAGGCCTGGCCTCCAATTGATAGGATTCTCATTCGGGGGAATCACCCACAGAGGCCGATCTTGGATGAAGCCACCGTGAAAGCCCTCATACACATTTCCCAGGCTGGCTGTGGAACCTCCATGATCTTCCTGGCCTTCACCATCATCCTCTACACTGTCCTGAGGTAGGTCACCCCGCCCCAGCCCCACCGCCATCTCCTTCCTGCCCTCAAGACAGCAGCAGGGCAGGGTAGAAACCAGCAGAGCAGTGTTAATCCTGTGTTACACTCATTTTCTCCAAATCCCAGCTTCAATGGGATTGGGGGCTGAAAAGTGTCTGGCTATTTCAGTTACAGGTGGCAGAAACTCAACTCAAATTGACTTAAAACAGATAATGCGTGGTTCACGGGACTGAAAAACCCAAGGTGATCTCAGTTCAGGTGATGCTGGATCCAGGAGCTCAAAAGATGTCCCTGGGACTCTGTGTCCCTCTGATTCTCACTACTCCGCTTTCTCCTTTGTCAGTCATGTCAGGCAACTTCTTCATACTCAGGAGCCTTGCGGAGCCCCAGGCTTGCATCATAGCTTCTTAGCTGCCTAAACAGCTAGTCTTCTGAACTAAGCCTCAGAATTGAAGTCTCTAAAAAAACTTTATTTTGAAATAATTATAGACTAACAGGAAGTTGCAAAAATAGTACCTACATTTCCAGGGTTCCTTCATCCAGCTTTCCTCAGTGATGACATTTTCTTTAACTGTAAAAGTGAAGTTGCTCAGTCGTGTCTGATTCTTTGCGACTCTATGGACTGTAGCCCACCAGGCCTCTCCACCCATGGGGTTTTCCAGGCAAGACTGCTGGAGTGAGTTGCCATTTCCTTCTCCATCTATAACTGTAGTACAGTATAAAACCAGGAAATTGATACTGGTACAGCACTGCTCTTGGAGAAGAGCTCTTTGTGAATGAGCAACTAACACACACACACACACACACACACAGCACTGCTAACGAAAATACAGAGCTCATTCAGTTTTCACCATTTTCCACATGCATTCAATTGTGTGTGTGTGTGTGTGTGTGTGTGTGTAAGTATGTTTACACATGCACACTGGACTGGCTAAATCATTTGCAGGGCCCAGTCCAAGACGAAATCATTAAGAATTTCAAGATGGTGACAACAGAGCATTAAAACAAGCATAGAGCCCCGCTGAGTGCAGGGCCCTGCAGAGGTCATCCCCAAAGAAGCTGAGCCTGTGCATGCCCTGTGTGTGTGTGTGTGTGTGTGTGTGTGTGTGTGAGATCAGTTTTGTCCCTGTACTGCAGAGTTGAGTCTCACTGGTGTAACTTAGACCATGTGCCATGACTAAACNTAAGTATGTTTACACATGCACACTGGACTGGCTAAATCATTTGCAGGGCCCAGTCCAAGACGAAAACATGTAGACCCTTGTTCAAAAATCATTAAGAATTTCAAGATGGTGACAACAGAGCATTAAAACAAGCTTAGAGCCCCGCTGAGTGCAGGGCCCTGCAGAGGTCATCCCCAAAGAAGCTGAGCCTGCGCATGCCCTGTGTGTGTGTGTGTGTGTGTGTGTGTGTGTGCGTGTGTGTGTGATCAGTTTTGTCCCTGTACTGCAGAGTTGAGTCTCACTGGTGTAACTTAGACCATGTGCCATGACTAAACAGGCCCACTGTTGTGAAAGGATGGATGACACTGATTGGTCAGGCCAGATCACATGCCTGCTCTTGGGTTTGAGGTTCATGACTGAGAGTGGGGAAGGGTACTCCTTGGGGAAACCCAGGGCTGTTCCTGGAAGAAGGAGGAGCAGGGACAGCAGAAGCTGCTGTAGCTGGTCCCAGGCTCTTCCAGGCCCCGGCCATGGCTGAGGGACCCACAGGAACTTCTGCTGAAGAAACCCGTGGGGGCAGCCCCATCCCCAGCCTTCTGACCCATGGGTGGCGTGGAGCAGCCCTTGGTCTCCTGACTCCTGGGCCTTCCCATTGCCCTCCTCCACATGCTGGTGCTGTTTTTCCATGGGGCTGCGGCCCCCACCAGCTCCACCCCCCCCCCTCAGACCAAACGATGAGTGTAAGTGGTCCCTGCCCCATCCCCAAGCCCTGGCCCAGAACACTACCTTCATCCCCAACAAGCTAAGTGTGACTTGCCAGCTGGTTGCCCTGCTGGACCCTGAGAGAAGCGCTTGGAATGCCAGGAGGAAGTGTCAGTATCTCCCAAGGGTGGGGCCTGGCATCTTGGGTGAGGTGGGCGTTATCCCTCATGTCCCTTCCAGGCAGCCCTAAGGGCCCATCCCTCCAGCGAGAGTCCTGCAGGAACTGATTGGCTAGGAAAGTGCAGTGAGCTCCACAGAGCAGGCGTGGAGCCCTGGGCTGAGAGCCTGGAGCCCCTGTCCTGCTCTGTGACTCTGAGTCCCTGTCCATCTCTGAGCTGCACCTCCTTACAATTTCTAGGCCTCAGGCATCCATGAACCATCCATCCAGTCATTCAACCAATGCAGGGCCTCCTCCTGCTTTTTTTTTTTCCTCCTGCTTATTTTGCTAGGCCCAAGGTCACAGCATGGAGAGAGATGGAAATAAGGGGCAGGAGAGTTACATTGCACTCACTTCTGGGAAACGTCCACCTAAGCATGGGATAATGGCCTTCAGAGACAGCCTTCACAGAAGGAAACATCCAAGGAGGGTTTTGAAGGTGGAGCAGGGAGAGGCACCTGCGAGCAGAGGGAAGAGCATGGGCAAAGTCTGGGAGCTGTGGAGAGGCAAAAAGCATTTAGAGAGTTGCAACTTATATGGTTTGGCTCAAGCATGGAGTCAAGGAATGAAGCCAGAAAGATCCAGAACCCACAGGGTCCTGCAGGTCATGAGAGAACCCCTGGACTTGAACCAGAGGGTGCTCACACTGGCAGAGAGGTAGAACAGAGGTGGTCAGACGGAGAGGGCTGGGTGCCCTTCTTCACTAGCCCTTCTTGCCCCAGGTTCTCCCGGCAGAGGTTCAAGTCTGAAGATGCCCCCAAGATCCATGTGGCCCTGAGCATCAGCTTGTTTCTCCTGAATCTGGCCTTCTTCATCAACGTGGGGCAACGCCTGAAGGGGTCTGATGCTGCCTGCTGGGCCCGGGGGGCCATCTTCCACTACTTCCTGCTCTGCGCCTTCACCTGGATGAGTCTGGAAGCCTTCCACCTCTACCTGCTCGTCATCAAGGTCTTTAACACCTACTTCGGCCACTACTTCCTGAAGCTGAGCCTTGTGGGCTGGGGTAGGTGTCTCCTGGCCAGGCAGAGGGTTGGCTGGCTCTGTCTGGATGAGGCCAGAAGGGGATCAGCCCTGGGGAGGGCCATGGGCAGGGGCAACTCCCACTCTGATTGGCTCGGAGCTTGAGGGATGGACGGTGGGAGGGGAATGTGAAGGAGGACGTACCAAGGGAGCCTCAGCGACGCCATACGTCCTTCCCTCCTCGCCCCCAGTCTTACCTGCCCTAATAGTCATCGGTACTGGGATCGCCAACAGCTACGGCCCCTATTCCATCCGTGATGAGAAGAACATCACCACGCTGGAGCTGTGAGTGGTGGCTGTGGGAGTCAGGGTGACCTCAGGGTCCTGGGGGCACAAATTAGGGCCAGAAGAAGGTGGGAAGAGGGGAGAATCCCGAGAAGAGAGTAAGTCAAGGCCGAGGATCCTCAGATCCAGCTAGCTCATGGCCTGGAGATGTAAACTGAGGCCAAGAGAGAGGAAGGACAAAGAGAGTGGGGGCTGAGAAGGAGAGAGGACTGGACTAGGAGGCAGGATGCCCTGCTCCAGCCTGCAGCACCACCAGCCTCTATAGCACCTTTGGGAAAATGTTAAAAGGTACCCCCTTTATCCCTCTGACCTGCCATGCCAGGTGCCCAGCCTGGTGAGTGCAGGATGAGCTGGATTTCAGCCTCCCCCTGCCCCACAGCCAGGTGCCCTTGTGCAGGGCACAACTCTCCAGTGCTTGCAGCACCTCTGGTTCTATGCAGACTCTGCCTCTGAGTTGCTTTGTGACCGTGGGCAAGTTTGTCCTCTCTCAGACCCTCATCTGTACAATGGAGGTTGATCCACACCTGCTTTGGGGCCTCTCACCCCTGCAGTACAGGGAATAGTGGAGCCGATTTGAGCCTCTCCCAGGGCTCACGCCTGAGACCCGTGACTCCGTGCTAAGAAGAGTGGGCAGGGCCTTAGTGCTGTGCCCAGGGCCTCGAATGCAAAGTCCCAGGGGCCAGACAGGTAACATAAATGCTTGCAGTGGCCTGAGTGGGCATAACTACAGACTGGCAATCACACACCAGCCTAACTGGCAGCTGATTACTGTCCTTCAGGAAGGTATCCACAGAGCTGCCAGCTGTATGGTTTCATAAGAGAAGCAGAAATTGGCATATTTAGGGAATTCCCTGGTGGTCCAGTGATTAGGACTTGGTGCTTTCACTGCCAGTGCCTGGGTTCAGTCCCTGGAGGGGGATCTAGGATCGAATCCAGGTCTTCTGCATTGCAGGCCGATTCTTTACCGTCTAAGGCTCTAGAAAAGCCCAAGATCCCATAAGTTAAGTGGAATCTGGATGCATATGCCAAACCTTTCACTTTTAAAAGGGTGTTCCTTAATTCAGGTTTTTTTTTTTTCCCCAATATAAGGTAGGGTGAACAAAACATGCCTTTGGGACAAAATTGGCCTTTTGTACCCACTGGTCTAAAGGGATAGCAAGCTGGAGCCTCATGACATCCCCTCCCCTGGGAGAGCAGGGGAAGGATGGATGGATACGTGGGCGGTGCATCTTCTTAGTCAGAGAAGAACAGGCTGGGGAGATTGCCCAGGGCTTGCTCTCAGGGGACTTCTCCTGGTCCCAACGGCCATCCATCTCCTCCAGGTGTTGGTTCCGTGAGAAAACTGCCCTCTACATCACCGTGCACGGCTATTGCCTCATCGTTTTCCTCTTCGGCATGGCGATCCTGAGCCTGGTGTCCTGGAAGATCTTCACTCTGTCGAGTGCCACAGCGGGCAAGGAGAAGGGGCAGCACTGGAAGGGGGTCCTCACCCTGCTGGGCCTCTCGAGCCTGGTGGGCCTGCCGTGGGGGCTGGCCCTCCTCACGTCCCTGGGCCCATACACGGCCTATGTCTTTGCACTGTTCACCTCTCTGCAAGGTGAGGCTCCTGGGCTAGGGAGGAGATGGGCTGCCTTCCTGCACCAGAGGGTGTTGGGGGGCCTTGGGGGAGGGTGTGGATAGCAAGAAACAGGATTCTACTCAGGCTAGTTCAAATCAAGGGTTGTTGTCTAGTCGCTAAGTTGAGTCTGATTCTTTTGTCACCCCTTGGATTGTCGCCCACCAGCTTCCTCTGTCCATGGTATTTCCCAGGCAAGAATACTGAAGTGGGTTGCCAGTTCCTTCTTCAGGGGATCTTCCTGACCCAGGGATCAAACCCACACTTCCTGCATTGGCAGGTGGATTCATTACCACTGAGTCACCAGGGAAGCCCGGTGGTACTCAGTTCAGTTCAGTTCAATTCGGTCGCTCAGTCATGTCCGACTCTCTGTGACCCTGTGAATCGCAGCACGCCAGGCCTCCCTGTCCATCAGCAACTCCCGGAGTTCACTCAGACTCGCGTCCATCGAGTCAGTGATGCCATCCAGCCATCTCATCCTCGGTTGTCCCCTTCTCCTCCTGCCCCCAATCCCTCCCAGCATCAGAGTCTTTTCCAATGAGTCAACTCTTCTCATGAGGTGGCCAAAGTACTGGAGCTTCANAACTCCAGGGTAGGAAGACTGGCTGACTTCATGGGAGCTCGTAGCAGGGTCAGGAAAAACCACCAAAACCAAAGCAGATACTTGTTCCATCTTTTTCTCTGGAGTCACAAGTCTCTCACCTTCTCCCTGGGGTAACTTTTCCCTCCACGGGCCCGTTCTTACCCATGGCCTCCAGCTGGCTGCCCATGATGACTACCTCATCCCTATGTCATCTTCCCAGTCTGCTGACTGTGGTCTGGCTCAGTCTTTTCTATATTCTTAGGAGAGTCAAGGATCTGACTGGGCCATCAGACATCCATCTCTGGTCCAGTCATCTGTGGCCAAGAGAGCAAGATCCTGTGATGTGATGGCTATGTGACACGAACAGAGTCTTGGAGGTTCTGTGGAGGCGGGAAGGAAATGATTAGTGGAGGAAACGGTAGATAAGCCTGCTCCCTGCCCCAACAGAATTTCTCCTCCCATATCCAGCAAAGGGGCAGGTACTCAGGGTGCATGTGGGGCAGAGTTTCCCTGCCTGCACCTGTCCCCTTTCCTCCTCATACCCGTTTCATACACACAACTTAAAGAAGTATATCACAGCCCGACTATGACGGAAAACAGCCCAGAGAGGAATGGCAAGTGTGGCTTTGACTCACAGTCTCATCCTGTCCAGAGCAGTCACTAGGGACACATGAGGTCTAGAACTAGCGGGTGCAAGCCCACAGGAGCAGGGCTGGCTCCCAATGCCTCACGAGACTGCATGGCAACATGGTTGGCAGCATGGGTACAAGCGGTTCTTGTTGTTTAGTTGCTAAGTCATGTCCAACTCTTGCCTGACCCTGTGGACAGTAACTCGCCAGGCTCCTCTGTCCATGGGATTTCTCAGGCAAGAATACTGGAGTGGGTTGCCATTACCTTCTCCAGGGGATCTTCCTGACCCAGGGATCAAACCCGCATCTCCTGCATCAGCAGGCAGATTCTTTACCACTGAGCCACCTGGGAAACCCGGGGAGAGGCAGACCTAGGTTCAAATCCTGCCTCCACTCACCACCTCAACAACTCATCCAACTCCTCAGCTCCTCGTCATCAGTACAGCTGGGATAATCCCAGTACTTTTCTCACCAGATCTCATGATGAATAACTGAGATAATGTGTGTGTGGGGCACAGTAAGCCTTCAATATGCGGGAACTATGTTAACAACAGAAGTCATATATTATTAGGCCATCAGAGACTGGCCCTAGATGAAGATTCGTGAGTCCACATCTGAGAAGTCCCAGGGGTTAAGGCTTGGGGGCATGTCTGGAAACTGTGGATTGTCATTCTTTCTGAGGTTACGCATTATAGCTAAATCTGAACTCTTCACTGCACTGAGGTTTTTCGAATGACCATGAGCAACTCATGGGCTTCCCGGATAGCTCAGTTGGTAAAGAATCCGCCTGCAATGCAGGAGACCCCCGTTCAATTCCTGGGATGGGAAGATCCCCTGGAGAAGGGAAAGGCTATCCACTCCAGTATTCCGGCCTAGAGAATTCCATGGACAGCCCACGGGGTCTCAAAGAGTTAGACAGGACTGAGCCACTTTCACTGTCACATGAGTAACCCAGCATTTCTCTCTTTCTCACAAACAGAGCCCTCAGCCCACTTTAACTGCCCTTGAAGTCTTTTCAATATTTTTTTTAACAAGTGTACGTTTTCTAATTTTCGCCTGTGCTGGGTCTTCATTGCCGCATACATTCTCTTTGTCGTGGTGTGTGAAGTTGTTTAGTTGTGGCACACAGGCTCTGTTGCCCGATGACATGTGGGATTGTAGTTCCCTGACCAAGAAACCTGTGTCCCTGCATTGGAAAGCAGATTCTTTACCGCTGGACCACCAGGGAAGTCCCTCAATACTTCTATTGTTGTATAGCGTTTTGGTTCTAAATTTCTTTTAAAGACACAAAAAGATGTTTACTTCTCCCTCAATGTCTATACTTACTACAGTTTTCATGCCTCACACCTTCCCTCTTCTTCCTGCTGAGGCACATCCTGGAATAACTCTTTATAAGAAGGGCAGAGGTCGTTGTTTCGTATGGTTGAAAACCTCTTCATTTCAGCCTTTGTTTTATGTGATATGTAGATATGTATATAGATTTTACTTCAAGGACTGGCTTTCATTCCCAAGATACTGATGAGGTCCTTTTTCAGGAGTAGATTTCATCTTGGGGGGTGATGTTTCTGTACGTTCTTGAACTTTCGCAGTGGAGCGGTTTCGCCTCTGGGCAGCCGCCAGCCCCGGCCCTGCCCCAGGCTCACTGAGGCTTTCTCCTCCCTGACAGGCGTCTTCATCTTCTGCTGGTTCATTGTCCTCTACTGCCCAAGCCAGAGCACCGTGACCTCATCTTCTGGCACCGCCCGGGTTGACCATGCCCACACCGTGTCTCAAGAATAGAGGAAGGCCTTGTGGCCAGGCCAGGCCCACCCTGCACTCTGGACTCAGCTCTAATTTGCTTTGTGACCTGGGGGCGGGGAGAAGGGGGTCCCTGTCTCCTGGGCCTCAGCGCCCTTCTCCGTACAGTGTGACTTGGGAGCCAGGGGATGGGAAATACGTTGGGCCATGTTGTCTCAAAGGTCTTATCCAGATACACCTGAGGGTCTGGGAGTTCACAGATCCGGGACGGCAGGAGTCTCAAGTCCCTGTGAGCCTGAGACCCCTGCCATCTCAGAGTGACACCCTCACCCTGCCTCCACGCCCGTCCCCCCCCCCCGCCCTCAGAGTGAACGGCCTTCTAGTCTGAGAAAGCCTGAGTTCCGGTGGGGAAGTCGGCCCTTGGCCGCCGTGAAGGGGTCCCTAGACGCTCCCCTCCCTTCCTTCCACTCATCACTGCCCTCCCACAGCTCCGCCCTCGGGCTGCCTGTACCTGAGGGGACACTCAGGGGCCACTGCCTGCTCAGGCGTGGGGGCTGCTGTGGACTAGAGCTTTGTTTTGAGGGGGTGAGGGGGTTGCTCCTCCTCTGGTCTCACCTGATCTCAGCCACTCTCCCCAGGGCCCATCCTCGCAGAGGCCCCCTGCCGCTCAGGGGCGCTGGGAGCCCCTCAGGTGCTGGGGACCCTGAGTATCAAGGAATGCCACTCACTCAGTAGGTGGACTACCTCAAGCAGTCCCCAGTCCCTCCTCTGGACTGCTTCGCGGGTGGCCCTGCTACCGACCAGCGTCCTTGGCCTTTCTCAATCAACAGATGTTGACGGGAGGCCAGACAGGCAAGGCTTTATCGGGGCCTCTGCTGCAGCAGGGGAAAGTGAGAACTAACAACAGGTTGCCTTGCTTGCTCGTTCCCTGAGGGCAGGGGTGGCGACGCCGATTCCTTTCCTGGGGTGAGGGTAGGGGTATGTCCAGGGGTTGGGCTGGAGGCCTGCCTTAAGTGGTTTGCCCATCCTTCTGGTGATGCTGAGTACAGGGGGCATGCACAGTACCAAGCTGTTTTTCCCCGACACCCTGTTTTTATTCCTGGCTCTTCAGAAGTGGCATTAGGGACTTTCTTAGATTTTTGTTTTGTTTTGTTTTGTTTCTTTGGTCCAGAATTGGCCCCACCTGCACGTACATGCAGTTATTTTCAGTCCCATATCGCTTCTCTGCATTTTGTTCCTGGAGGAGAGGTCTGCCCAGGTTGCAAGCATTGCAGCAAAGGGTCCCAGGTCCCAGCTGGTCTCAGGTGGACTGACCTCTGACCTGCTGTCTTGATGGGGGTGGAGGGCATAAGGTTCAGGGCTCAGCACACCTGAGGGCTGAGGAGCCAGTGCGGGGGGAGGAGGGTTGTGGACAGAGAGAGGATGGACATTTCTTCTGGCATCCAAGCTCCCGTAGTGCCAGTGGAGTGCCTCAGGCCAGACCCAGCTGGGTTTGTCACTTCCAGTGGCTGGGCTTGGTTTTGAAACCACTGGTTTCCTCAGTAGGAAACAAAAAAGAGGCAGAGACAGTAGAGATAGACAGAGAGACAGAGACAGAAAGATTAACCGATAGAAAGATGAACAGATAAACTGACCCAAAGAAAGAAAACATAAGGAGAGACAGACAGATGCAGGGACATGCTGGCCCCCTGGCGGCCCGACCAGGAGGGCAGGGCGCTGGTGTCCACCCCTCCCTTCTGCCCTACACTGCACCTCACCCAACTTACTGTTCAGCCTCACTCTTCAACCCCCACCCTGTGGGCGTTGTGTGCTTTGCAGAAAGTCTAGCACCTTCCACAAGTGAGAAGTTATTATTATTAGAGCCTCACCACAACCCCTGGCCACCACTCTGCCTCCTCCCCACAAATGCCCTGGACTTGGGTTCCCCTTCTCCCTCCTCCCACTCAGCAAATAGATGAAAGAAAGGAAGCCTGGGACCCTGGCTTTATGCAAATCACTATGTTCCTAGAAGGGAAATCTTGAGTGTGGACACTGCAACAGTTGAGCCATGTTATCAGTTTTGGGGGACAAACTTGATAGGTTTGGGGGCTTATCTTCACAGACATCCGTTTCTCACACTGAAGTTCTCAGCAACCTTACCCCAACATCTCAGAGCTAGTAACCTGTCCTCAGGAAGAATGGCTGCTTCAGTGACAGGCCTGGCTTCAAATCCTGGCTCTGCTGCTTCGGGGCTGGCTGGCCCTGAGCCTGTCACCACACCTCTCTGAACCCTAGCTTCACCCTGCGTAAGATGGGGCTTGTTGAGTCTTACGTGTGCCTGCTCAGTTGCCCAGTCATGTCCACCTCTTTGTGACTTCATGGACTACAGCCTGCCAGGCCTCTTGGTCCATGGGACTTTCCAGCCAAGAATAGTAAAGTGGGTTGCCATTTCCTACTCCAGGGGATCTTCCCAACCCAAGGATCGAACCTGGGTCTCCTACTTTGGCAGGTGAATTCTTTGCCACTGAGCCACCTGGAAATCCCACTGAGTCTTAAGTGAGGTGGTCAAAGGGAATTCCCCGGCATTAAGGCAGCAGGACTTAGTTTGCTCCATAAGAAACCACTTGGCCTAAAGAAAACCTGGTTATAAAGCAAATTGTGAGCTTCTGCGACATGTTTGTTAACTAGGAGGGTCTGAAGTTCAAAGCTCCCTTTTATCAAAAGGGAGGGGACATATGTACACCTATGGCTGATTCATGTTGATGTTTGGCAGAAACCAATCCAATATTGTAAAGCAGTTATCCTTCAATTGAAAATAAATACATTTTTTTTTTTTAAATCTCTCTTCCAGATTCCTTGCACAGCTTTGCCAAGTGGACCAGCCCTGGGTGGGGAGGAGGAAGTTGAGCCTGGAGAGGCCCAGCAACCCCACCCAAGACCACCCTGAAAGCTGGGCCGACACTAGAGCTTGGGTCTCCCTGGGTTTAGAGTTATTACCTTGTCCCTGACCTCTGAGTCTCAAGGGAAGTCCTGGGCAGTGGTTTTTTTCTTGCTTTTTCCTTGCTTTCGCTCTTAAGACATGTTCAGTGGGATGAGAGACCGATAGAACCACAAGCCCTGGATGCGGGGGGAGGGTTTCCAGGTGCGGCTGGGGAAAGTTAAAGGGGTGCAGACCTAACATCAGAGATGTTTTGTTTGCTGCCTGGCTCTCCACCCCAAAGCCAGGCAGTGGCAGAGGGGCTGGGGTCCCTCACTGCTTGAAGTCAGTGCAAAAGTGGCTCCAAGCACCAAGTTGAGCACATGCTAAGGCCAGGGAGGGCTATGGCAAAAAAACACCCCAAGGTCCACCTAGACAGATGAAGCTCTCCTGTCACTGATGCATCCAAAGGACAGCCTAGGGGGTGGACAGCCTGATGGTCAGAAGCATGAACTCAGAGGTCAGCCTGCCTGGTCCAAGTTCTTTGCCTTGGACCAGTTCCTCACCGACTGAATCTGTAATGCAGGGATAATGGCAGCTGCCTGACAAAGCTGATGATTACATGAGATACCGGCTAAGAGGGCTGCCCACCCAACACAGTGTGACCGTGACTAAGCCAGAACTCGGCTTTGGCTGACACCTTATCAGGCCATAGGCAGCAGTAGTCATCTGTGTGCTGCAGGAAGGGTGTCCCCTCATTGTGGTTCCCTGCCAGGTTCTCTCTGCTCTGTCCCAACTTCTTCTTTCCTAGTACTTTTTCATTACAACGCAACAAATAGGTAGGAAGTAAGAAGACCTACTTGCTTCATGCTTTCAGAGAAGTAATTTAATGTCAAAAGATAAAAATTCTTTGCAAATTGATCTACAAATACAATGTAATTCCAATAAGATTCTAAGTGATTTTTTAGGTTTTCTGAAACTTATTCTAAAATTTATATGAAAGAATTTCCCTGGTGGTCCTGTGGTTAAGAATCTGCCTAACAATGCAGGGAGTGTGGGTTCGATTCCTGGTCCAGGAAGATTATTTGCCCCTTGGTATACATGCCACGGGGCAACAAAGCCTGTGGGCCACAACTCCTGAGCCCATGCACCCTAGAGCGCGTGCTAGGAAACAAGAGAAGCCACCTCAATGAGAAGCCCACGGACTGCAACTAGAAAAATTCCATGCACAGCAATGAAGACCCAGCACAACCAGAAGTAAGTAAATAAATAAAAATTTTTAAAACTAAATAAAATAAAATTTATATTAAGGCATCTAGGCCTCAAATAGCTAAGTCATCCTTAATGAAAGAGGGCATAGAAGGAAGAACTGACCTGCAGATATACAGTGTACAAGGCCATAGTGGTAAATTCAGCATGGAGTCTGTGCGGGGATAGACATGAAGACCAGTGGAATAGAACAGAGGGCTCCGTGGCAGACGCATGTACACCTGGGGGACTTAATGTATGACAAGAGTGACATCATGAGGAAGGGACAAATGATCTGATGATGGTGTTGGAAAATTAACTCACTGTAAGGGGAAAAATGAAACAAAATCCCTACTTAACTCCCCATACAGAGATGGACTTCCAGCAGAGTAAAGGTCTAAATGGCATGGCAAAATTACAAAGTTAACATAGGATAACATTTTTTATTGAAGTATAACTGCTCTACAATGTTGTGTTAGTTTCTCCTGCACAACAAGGTGAATCAGCTGTATACATATATCCCTTCTCGAGCCTCCCTCCCATTCCCTATCCCACCCAACTAGGTCATCACAGAAGGGAAAATATTTTTGTGACTTAATGCAAGAAAGGATTTCTTAAACAAAAATTCATAAATGCAAAACGTCAGACCAAAACTTGATAGACTCAAATACATCAAAAGTAAAGTTTTCTGTTCAATAACGGTCACTACAGGCAAGGTTAGTGGACCTGTGCCAGAATGGAGGGAGGCATTTGCAGCATCTGGAACCAGGGATTAACACCTGAAAGTCCTGCAAATCGAAACAAGATAATTCTGCAATAAAGAAAAATGGGTTGCATTTTTAAAAGACAGTTTCAGAAGAAGAAACCCTTGAAGCTAACACATTAGCACATGAAGACAGATTTAAAATCTTTAGTAATCAGAGAGGCACATACTCAAATGACAATAAGATCTTGTTGTACCCCTATGAAACTGGCAAACATCAGGAAGGGAGTGAATATCAACTGCTAGTGGGGACAAGGGTACCAGGCTCCCTCAGGCATTGTGGGAGGTGGAGAGAGTATAGGTTTCACCACCTGAAAAAAAAGTGCAGTGTTGCTACAAGTGTGTAGGTCTAGAAGGGACTCCACCAATGACATGTGTGGCATTATCTGTGAATAATGGGAGTTGATGGCAAAGTGGGGGGTCCATGGCTGTGAGAGTAAAGAGGAAATTAATGTGGGTGGATCTTTTTTTTTTTTTTTTTAATAAATTCTGGTGCAGCTTTTGTTTGTTTGTTTAACATTTATTTATTTTCTTTACTCATTTGGCTATGCCGGGTCTTAGTTGCAGCATGCAGGATCTAGTTCCCCGATCAGGGATCAAACCCAGGTCCCCTGCTTTGGGAGCCCAGACTTTTAGCCACTGGGCCACCAAGAAGTCCAGTGGGTGGATCTTGAAAACACAATTCTTAGCAAATATCTAAGAAATAGAAAAATATTAATACAATATCATTAACACCAATTAAAAATGCTGACAGCATGAAAAAGAATGCTCATTTGGTGGGGAGTTGGGGAGTGTCAGAATGATGCCTATGTGGGCTAGGAATGGGTAAAGAGGAATAAACAACTATGCGGAGGAAATTAGGTATTGCACGAGACAAAAGGAAAAAGGAGACCTATGTTCCATTCCGCCAGTGGCGCATATCACATTTTCCTTTTCCTCTTCCCTTTCTGGCCGCCTCCCAGGTGAATTCCACAGAGAAGTAATTCCAGGGTGAACTCCAGGACTGAGGTCCACACACCATCTTAGGAACTTTCCCTCCATCTAATTTATCCTTCTCACTTTATTTTATATGACTGCATAATGTTCCAGCCAGAAGAAAAAAAAATTATTCTTTATTATCAAGAATTGAGGTGATTCCTACATTTTCACCAATAGCAGCAACTATACAATCTCATCCAGACATCTACGGGATTTCTCTGGACCCCACTGCCCCCCACAAGGCGGCATCACAAGTTCTATGGGCCCTTTCCTTCAAAAACAAAACAGAAGAAGTTATCTTTTGTGACTACATTGGTACAAAGACAGAAATAATTCCAGGTGGAGTCATAATGTGCATTATTGGTCTATTCATTTTTTCTTTGGAATTTAAAAGAAATTAAGCAATTTCATGGGCCACTAGCCTAACAAGTAAGTTTTCCCTGTGCCATGAGATTTATACTAAATCAGTGGTCCAGCCTCAACTAGAACCAGGACTCGGGCAGCCTGACTCTGTCCACCATGACAGGCAGCCATGCCAGGACCCACACTGCTTTCTATCTGTTTTGATGAAGGCCATACTGAGCATGCAAGCAGAAGCAGTGCTGTCCTGGTAAATGTTTAACAACACTTGATGAGAGAAATCTCTAGTGTTCTTGCCTGGAGAATCCCATGGGCAGAGGAGCCTAGCAGGCTACACTCCACAGGGCCGCCAAGAGTCAGACACGACTGAAGTGACTTAGCACGCTCGAGGAGAGAAAAAGTCCTTGTCTGCAGCATTTGCCAGTTTCTGCGGCATAAATAAGCTCATGGACAACTTTAAGCTACCTATGCAACATCACTGCACAGAGTTGGAAAAAGATACGGAACAGCTTACCCTTACATAATATTTTCGTTGTATAGATAACAATAGGGATAAATAACCTCTGGAGCTTAGACAACAATAAAATGCAGTAAAATAATTAGAGAGTGATGAGTTTTGAGTATTTCTTACCTCTGCTTTCAGTGTAGTCTATTTACTTATATGTTTTTATAATTTAAATTTTACTAATGACTGTGTTCATCAGTGGGTTCACAAACATTCCTAAAGCTTTAACCATCAGCTCTTGCAAACTGGCACACGAGCTGGTTCCAGCCCACCACTGGCTGAGGGACACACTGCAGTGGGTCTCCTGGACCCAGACCTGGTTAGTGACAAAAGACTACATTTCCCAGAAGCCTCCTCTCCCAGGACCTGCCCTTGGCCTTGAAAGCCGTTACCATGGAGACAGGCTAACAGATGGTACAGGCTGTCCTCAAGGGTGAGATGGGAGCTGGGGTGTGGGGTGGCTGAACCCCACCTGGCAGGGGGGAGGGCGAGGGCGCAGGCGCTGGTGGTAAGGGGGATTCTTTCAACCCCAAAATTTCTGGGGAAGTTTTCAGTGTGTGTGTGTGTGTGCGTGTGTGTGTGATGGTGAAGAGGAGGTTGTTGCCAGGAATAAAGACTCAGGGAAGGGCTTGTGGGGTGGGGAGCGCTGCTGGGCACAGAGTTGGGGGAACTTTAAAGCGGGACTGCCTTCCCCAAATTGTGCTTTAGCTGACGGGGCAGGCTGATGCAAGGAATAAGCATTGCAAGTTCTGGCTCAGCTCCACCTCTGATGACGGGTTCTGTGACCTTGGCTTAGAGCCCATTTTAGTGGCTGCGCACTGACACCTTGGCCTCCTCCCCTCCTGTGTCTTTCCTTACTCACTCCACCCCCCACCCCCCCACCCCACCGCCACTAAACCATCCATTCCTTCTAGGATTTTTACATTTCATTAGGCCCTTAAATGCATGGATTTCAGAGCCAGAAATATACAGATTCATGTATGTTTCTGCTCCTTACTAGCTCTGTGACTTTAGGCCAAGCACTTAACCTCTCTAGGCCTCAGTGTTCTCCTCTGAAAAGTGGGTATCATAACAGTATCTGCCTCATAGGGTCCGTAATGGAAAAACTCAGTCTTTCCCCTTCTGCGTGTCTCCTTTACTTCTCAGACAAAACCCTTCTTTGCTTCTGACACTTCTGGTTACCAAATATGCAGGTTTTCCCCTCACTGAGTAATTCCTTTTTAAAATATTCACTTATTTATTTGGCTGCATCAATTCTTCATTGCACCACACACAGATCTACATTGCGTCATGTGGGATCTTTCTTTGCAGATCAAGGACTCCCTAGTCGTGACGTGTGGGCTCAGTGGTTTTGAGAAATGGGCTTAGTTGCTCCACTGCATGTGGGATCTTAGTTCCCTGATCAGGGATCAAACCGATGTCCCCCGCATTGCAAGGAGGATACTTAACCACTCGACTACCAGGGAAGTCCCAAGAAATTCTCCATGACACCACTCGAGTGTCCTACAATTCAACTCAATTCTGACACTACCTACTTGGAGTGGCATCAGATCCCACAGGTTAAGGGCTCACTCCCCCAAGACTCTTCCCACTCACTTCAGATGCCAATAGCAAGCAAGTAGTCGGTCCCCGGGTTACCCACAACTTCTGTTCAATGTGGCTACCAATTGGGGGTTCCCATGACCCCTCCCTCGGGTTCTATTTATTTGCTAGAGAGGCACAGAGAATTCAGGGAACCACCTCATTACATTTACCAGTTTATTAAAGGACACAGATGGCCAGGCAGGTGAAGAGATACATAATGAGAGGTCTGGGGAGGTCTGTGAAGGTCCTGAGTACAGGAGCATCTGTCCCCGAAGAGGGTGTTGCCTTTCCAACCTGGAGGCTCTCTGAACATCCTACTGTTGAGAATCTATGGCGGCTTCCTCACATAGGCTTGATCAATTATTGAGCCCATTTCTACTCTTCTCTCGTCTCTGGAGAATGGAGGAGGGGCTCGAAATTCCAAGCTTCCAGCCATGGCTTGGTCCCCATCAGGGACTCATCCAGGGGGTCACCCAGCCTTGCTGAAACAGAAAAAAAAAAAAAAAATATGCCTGGTGTTCTTATCGCTTCAGAAATTATAAGGGGACTGGATCTTTGGTCCACTTTAGTGAGGCTGGGCTCTCTGGCTGCAGACAAGGCCTTCCCTTGGGCACATGAGCATATACGGCATTTCAGTGTCCATCCACCCCACACCTCCCCCACCCAAAGGTCCTCCATCATGAGAGATGACGCAAGGGCTTGGCCAGAAGGGTGTAGGCTGTGTCACTGACACCTGCCCCTTATTCAGGTGCCTTAGAGGCAGCCCCATTCGTGCCCTTTCTGTGTTCCAAGTTTGGTGATGTTGCCTCTTTTTTTTTCCTTCCTTGCTATTATGAATGGGCTTTCCCAGGTGGCACCAGAGGTAAAGAATCCGCCTGCTAATGCAGGAGACAGGAGACACAGGTCCAACACCTGGCTTGGGAAACAACAACTGCTTGTCTCCAGTGTTGCCAACCAAGGTGCCACCCGGTCTCGTGAGGCAATGGGAACCAGCCCTGTTAGCAGCTTAGTGACTGAGCATATAGGTGTCATATCTAAGAAATCTAAAAGATAATTATGAATAAGTTTCTTTGAATTTAGACTTACTGGCCTTCATAAATATATTTAATAGGAAACTTCATAATACTATCCATACAGCGTTAACATCACCGGCCAGAAGGAGAAAGTAACTGGCGGAATAAATATACAAAAAGCAAAACAAGGTTAATAAGTCTCAGCTACCTGCTCCTGCCCTGACAATAGTCTCAACGTGTGACCTGCGTCGTCTCTGCTTTAAGGGGAAATTTGCAAATGTCAGAAAGGTGTTACAGGTGTGCTCGCACCTTGTGGAGACTTTCTCTCTGATGGAAAGGATATTTAAGAGGGTCTTGCCTCCTCCCTTTGTGATCTAAACCAGCAGTCCCCAACCCTTCTGACACCAGGGACCAGTTTCATGGAAGACAATTTTTTCATGGACCAGGGATGGAGGGAAGTGGTTTCAGGATGATTCAAGCACATTACATTTATTGTGCAATTTATTTCTATTATGATGCCATCAGCTCCACCTCAGATCATCAGACATTAGATCCCGGAGGCTGGGGACCCCTAAATTCTAAAGCACATCAAAGCACCACCCAGGGACACAGGTGGTGTCGTTGACTCCATTCTGGCCTGAAATTGGCCATTCTGAGTGCATTTAATCCTCCTGCAGTGACCTCCTCTCTAGACAGTCAGAGACACGCCAGAATGGAGGTCCTGAAGGAGAAAGTAGAGGAGGAAGAGGCGGCGGAGCGAGAAGAAGCAGCTGAGCGGGCCGAGAGGGGAGAGAAAACCAAGAGGCCGATGGAGGTGCGGAGAGGGGAAACCACCATGACGCAGGAGATGCTCAGGGACCTGGAGAGGAAGCTGTCAGAGATCGAGGTCTCTGTCCCGGAGAAGCTCTTGTGAGTGTCAGGGATGGGGAGGGAGGGGGCTTTGGCCCAGCCACCCTGGCGGGGGTCAGACCACAGCTGGGCAGAGAGAGAGAGCAGGTCAGAATGGTGTTGCCTGGGCTGGGAGGCAGCACAGGGGCCTAGAAGGAGGTGATTAAGAGTGAGGACCATGCTTTCAGGCTGTCTGGTCCAAGTCTCCATTCTGCCCCTCCCTAACTGTGTAGCATTGGATAAGCCACTCAGCCTCTCTATGCATCATTACCCTCATCTGTTTAAAGGGGCAGCTGATCAACCCAGTGCTCCGTGACACCCTAGAGGGGTGGGATGATGGAGAGGGGAGGGAGCTTCAAGAGGGAGGGGACATATGTATCCTTATGGTTTTTGTACAGCAGAAATCAACACAACATAGTAAAGCGATTATCCTCCAACTAAGAATAGATTAAAAAAATAAAAGAGCAGCTGATAAGAACACTTCCCTCCTAAGTAGTTATGAGGATTAAATGAGGACGCTTAGAGCCGGTGGCAGCTAAGGTAAATGGAGGGCTCCCTGTGTGCCAGGCCCAACCCCATGCAGGCTGATACCACCCTCTTGTGGACACAGGACCTTCACCAAGGACACTATTGACACCTCCAAGCTGCCCCTTTCCTACCAAAGCAACACACTCAAGGAGGAGCACCTGCTACAGGTGGCAGACAACTTCTCCCGCCAGTACAGCCACCTGTGCCCGGACCGCGTGCCCCTCTTCTTGCACCCGCTGAACGAATGCGAAGTGCCTGTAAGACTGGGTGGTAGAAGGCAGGGCCGGGGCCGGAGCACAGAGGGTGGAGGGAGGCGAGCCAAGCACAGCCCTCTCCTGGAGGTGGGGGGCAGTATATAAACTCAAATGCCCACAGGCCCCAGCAGGCCCAGTGTGCGTCATCCCTGGGGCCTGTGGTGGCTTGGAGCCCCCATGCCCACAAGGCCAGCCTTGTGCAGAGAAAGGCAGGGATATAAGACAAAACAGGCCAGGACCCGAGTGCTGGCCTCCTTCCTTCCCACCCTGGGGCCCAGGGCACGTCCCTGATTCTCACTGGGCCTCAGTTTCCCAACCTGTAGACGGAATGGCAGGAGATGAACTCGAAGTTACAATGCAGCCATACATAGGCTGACAGGGGCTTGGAGACCGTTTGATCTGGCCCACCTGGTGATGTAACCCTTGTGTTAGCTGCCAGCACTTGGAACTCAGCTGTTCCCAACCAGATCCCTAGTCCCCTCTTTCCTGGATCTGATAACCCCAGACCTGCATTTCTGCTACAGCCATCAGCGGGGCTGCCCCTTACGTGGGGCCATGTGTGATCAGGTACTGGTGAAACCTTCCTCGAATTCACAGGGAAGGAGACCCCAGAGGCCTGGCTCCTGGCCCCAGGGCAGCAGAGCAGCCCCTCAAAGGCCAGGGAAGCACTAGGTCCCCCACGCTGGGCAGTGGTCTAGAGCCAGACAGACCCGACTCTGCTACGGACTGTGAACCTGAACAAGTCAGCTCACCTCTCAGAGCTGCAGCTTCCTCACCCATCTGCGGGACCTGCCTCACAGAGTTGCTGGGGGTCAGGGAGGTGATGCAGGACTGAGCGGCGCTGAGTGGGGTAGTGGCGATGACGCAGTAGTGATCACATCACCAGCACAGGTTTATGCTAGATCTGGGCAAGAAGGGCCTTGAGGGAATCCCTTCCTTCAACTCCCAAGGACCTGAGTAGGAACCTGAGGCCCAGAGAGGCCTAGAGAGCCACCCGCAACCCCATCCTGAGGTCTCCAGCTTCCTCGGAGCACCGTGGTTTCCTCCCAAGTGGCACATTGCCCCAGGGCCTGTGGTCTCTCCCTTTGCAGAAGTTTGTGAGCACAACCATCCGGCCCACACTGATGCCCTACCCTGAGCTCTACAACTGGGACACCTGCGCCCAGTTCATCTCTGACTTCCTATCCATGGTGCCCTTGCCTGACCCCCTCAAACCTGTAAGTACCACCTGGGGCTGCATCCTCAGGCCACGAAGCCAGAGATGGGAGACCAGGCAGGTCGGGAGAAGGAGGCTTGGCCAGCCTCAGGCCACAGTCTATGAGTCTGTTGGGGCAGAACCCCTCACCGAGCCCCTGGCTGGGAGGGAGGTTAGGAACAGGCCCAGAAAGAGACAGCCACTTGCTGGAGGTCACATTGCATGGTTGATCTCTGGACTCCTCCCACCTCTTTGATTCCTTTGCCTCCTTCAGTTTTCAGAGTCTTCAGGACTTTAGGAGGTGGAAAGGGAGAGAGGGGGACCTGCTACCCACGTTTCAAGGCCACATTTTTTGGGTTCTGACCAGCTTACTCTCCTTAAGAATGGAGGGTGGAAAGGAGGGAGAGAGAAGGGGATACGTACACAGTGGAGAAAGAGAAGAGGGCGACAGAGGTAGGAGGTAAGGGTAACTTTGGGATAAAACCATAAAACATCCAATCAAAGATCCTCAGGCCAGAAACCTCAACATCCAGACAGTCTTTCCCATCAGGAAGAAGTACATGGCCCTTTGGAATTACAGGCAAATGTGGATTGCACTTTCTGGACACAGGGGCTGTGATCTTCTCCCTATTCTTAGCAGGCTCCCTAACCCAGCAAAGGGTAGGAGCCCCACTGGGGTTGAGCCTGCACACTGGCCCTGGAGCCCAGCCCTGGGGAGACTGGCGAGGGGCAGGGGGCGGCTGTACTGACTAGCCTGCTGTGCCCAGCCCTTGTACCTGTACTCCTCGACCACGGTGCTCAAGTACCAGGAGGGGAACTGCTTCGACTTCAGCACGCTGCTCTGCTCCATGCTCATTGGCGCTGGCTACGATGCCTACTGTGTCAACGGCTATGGCTCGCAGGACCTGTGCCACGTGGACCTAACTCGGGAGGTGTGCCCACTCACCATGAAGCCCAAGGAGGTACGGCTGGGCCCCTGCTGCCCTCAGCATCACGGGACATGCCATCCTTACAGCAGCCTGTCCCTGCTGCTGAGCCTTAGAACTGGGACACCTGTGCCCACTGAAATCAAACCACTGATGGTTTCTCTCCCCTTGGCTTCTTCATGTACACAGCCCATTGCTCCAAACTGGCTGCTCCTCTCCACTTGTTGTTACTCAGCTTCAGCTACTGTGTTCCCCACATTAGTGAATGCCACATGGCGGCTATCTTCAGCCAAATTCTTCCAAATTTATCCTGTGCACGTGATAAAAATCCATCCAGTCATTTTCATATAAGAAAAAAGGAGACAAATGAACAGACATGTAGTTCTTTTTTTTCCCCACCCCCTCATGTAAAAAGATCCCTTTTTTTATCAGCATAAAATTTCCCCAGACCTCCAGCAAACCACAGCAGGCAGGGGTGGTGCTTTTATACGTGCTGACTGAGCACACCGCAACGACCCGAGGCAGCTGTGAACACTCAGAACACTTTTAAGTGAATTTAATTATAGGAATCATTAAAGCATCTCTGTGCATTTCAAAAATAGCCACACTACAGGCAGAAAGGACTTCTCAGGTGGCTCTAGTAAGAACCCACCTGCCAATGCAGGAGACATAAGAAATGTGGGATCAGTCCCTGGGTTGGAAATATCCCCTGGAGGAGGGCATGGCAACCCACTCCATATTCTTGCCTGGAGAATCCCATGGACAGAGGAGCCTGGCAGGCTACGGTCCATAGGGTCGCAAAGAGTCAGACACGACCGAAGAGACTTAGCATGCGTGCACAGGCAGATAATGCTTTTCATGAACTGGATTGATTCCAGGACTTTATGATCCAGGGTCAAGGCCCCATAAGTATCTGCAGCTTGGGGCAGGGGATCCAGGGGCCTGAGGCAACCAGCATGATGCACCTGTGTTATACCTTTGTGAGCAACTGGGGCTCCGGGGCTGTTCACTGGTGGAGAAGGAGAGGGAGGCACCTGGTGAGAGCCCAGCCTGCTCTCTCAGGCCCAGCTCCCCAGGAAAGATGGAACAAAAAAAGCTCCGTCACTACTTTTGGCTCCAAAGGCCCATGAACTCACATACAGGCCTCTTAGCTCAGCCAAAATTTTAATTATGAAATTGATATCAATAGCTAATGGGTGCTGAGAACATTCCGGTCTATAAACCACTTACACGTTTCTTGACTTGGTTGTTCCTCTCAAGAGCACTGCGTGGTAGGAATGATTGCTCTTGTGTTTTACACGTGAGTGTGTTGAGATGAAATAGTTTTTGTGACCAAAGTCACACAACTGGTAAATGGGTCCCTGGGGGCTGAGGCCCAGTCTGTCTATGAATGGTGGAGATTCGCTATTTCTCCCTTATATCAGGTCCCCATTCTGCAGCTTCTGTGCTGTCTTTTCTTGGACATTTTCTGAACACCTAGCACACATTTCTGTACACATGCTCATGTGCGAGTGCGCACCCATGCGTGTGCATACACACACACACACACACACACAGAGGCTTTGTTCTTTTTCCGAGCCCAGGAAACTCTCACTTCAAGTCAACATATGAAGCCCTGCAGTGGTAAAACCTGGAAAATCTGATTCCCTACAATTTGCCCCATTTTCTAAATCAGATCCAGATTGTAGCTAGTCTAGGCCATGGGAGACGAAGAACAGAAGTCTCACCTCCTGAGCTCTGGCCTGGATGGGCAACTCATACAGGCATTGTCCTGTCTCCATTTNAACATATGAAGCCCTGCAGTGGTAAAACCTGGAAAATCTGATTCCCTACAATTTGCCCCATTTTCTAAATCAGATCCAGATTGTAGCTAGTCTAGGCCATGGGAGACGAAGAACAGAAGTCTCACCTCCTGAGCTCTGGCCTGGATGGGCAACTCATACAGGCATTGTCCTGTCTCCATTTGGCAGATCAAGCCTGGGGAAAAGGTTCTCACTGAATTTTGCAGAAGAGGCTGCGGCTAGGGAAATAGGAGGACATGCCCACAGTCACAGGTCTGGAGCTGAGGCTCTTTCTGTGTTTGGGGTCAGAGAGCCTGCAGACTCCAGGAGCAACAGTGTGGGTGGCTGCCGATCCTTTTCCTCTTGTCTCGTGACAGACAGTCAAGGAGGAGGAAAAGGCACCCCCTAAGAAGTATGCCATCAAACCGCCCAGGGACCTGACCAGCAGGTTTGAGCAGGAACAGGAGATGAAGAGGCAGGAGGCAATCAAGGCTGAGGAGGAGAATCGGCGGAAGCAGGAGGAGGCACGCCTCTTGGTGGGTCCACCATCCTCAGCCCTCAAGCCATGAACTTGGCTCCGGAGAAGGGGCTGCTAGGCATGGGGACACAGACCAAGGTCATGAAGGGATGTGTTTATGGGCCCCCAGGTTCAAATCCCTTCCTCCCTCTTCCAAACAACCCCAGCTCCGCCCAGCCATGTGGGAATCCCAGTGGTGGTCAGCCAGATGCTACTACTACAGAGTTGTGCTGCCTGGGCCAATTCATTGTGTGGTGTGCAGTTCTGGTGTCCTCCTTGTTCCAGACCAGGAGCTCACTGAAGATATACCTGCATACACTCTACATCCATCCTCCCATCCACCTTCCCACCTTCCTCCCACCATCCTCCCACCACCCTCCCACCCATCCTCCCACCACCCTCCCATCCACCCTCCCATTCATCCTCCCATCCATCCTCCCACC
>SJYA01002350.1:169837-285895 GCA_006410615.1 Neotragus moschatus
ATCTCTTCCTATAAGGACACCAGTAGTATTGGATTAGGGCTCAACCAAACGACCTCAGTTTAACTTAGATAGCTCTTTAAAGATCCTGTCTCCAAATATAGTCACATTCTGGGGTTCTGGTACTAGGACACATGAGTTTTGGGGGGTACAATTTAGCCCATAGGTAACACTCATATGGCCCTTTCTAAGTGCTGTGAAAGTGACAGTGTTAGTGGCTCAGTCGTGTCTGACTCTTTGCCACCCCATATGGGCTGTAGCCTGCCAGACTTCTCTGTCCATGGGATTTTCCAGGCAAGAATACTGGAGTGAGTTGGGATTTTCCCGACCCAGAGATTGAACCTGAGTCTCTTGCATCGCAGGCAGATTCTTTACCATCTAAGTCACCAGGGAAGCCCTTCTATGTGCCAGGAGGTGTTTAGCTTGCCAATATCCTCACAGCTACCCGGTGTGATGGGTACTAGTATTCCCATCCATGATTATCATTGCCCCATTTTACTGACAGGAAGGCTTACACACAGAAGGGTGAAATAACCGACCCAAAGTCACACAGCCAGTAAGTAACAGAGCTGGGATTTGACTTGGGATTTGATAGTCCAGGTCCCAAGTCTGGGTTCTCAAAGGCAGTTCTTTTCGGCCTCCTGGGGCTGCATGAGGACAAGTGAGACCACCGGTGTGATGTGCTTGGACAGACGTATAGACCCACCTGGAAGTGGAGTTGAGTGATCTCAGCGTCTTCTCCCTGGAGACCAGAGAGCCTCCTCTCCTGTGAAGTAAATCCTGGACCACTGGCGCCCTCTGCAGGCGTCAAAATGAGAACAGACAGGCCAAGTAGGTGTCAGAAGTCTGAGCAATTTGGCAAGAAGAGTTTTGTTTTTTTTTTTATATTGGAGTATAGCCGATTAACAATGTTGTGATAGTTTCAGGTGAACAGCAAACGGACTCAGCCATGCATTTACATGTATCCATTCATGAAGAAGTTTCAAACTGAGAAAATCTTATGCAAGTTTCTATGGTTACCTAACCTGAAGATCATTTGTCCAATGTAGTTGCTAAGTCGTGTCCGACTCTTTGCCACCCCATGGACTGTAGCCTTCCAGCCTCCTCTGTCCATGGGATTCTCCAGGCAAGAATACTGGAGTGCGTTGCCATTTCCTCCTCCAGGGGATCATCCTGACCCAGGATCGAGCCCACATCTCCTGCATTGGCAAGCAGGTTCTTTATCAGTAAGCCACCAGTGAAGCCCCTAAATCTGAGTTTGTTTCTGTTTTGCATGTGTATTCATTTGTATTTGTTTTAAATTGAATATCGGAGAAGTCATACTGGAGAAAGGCCTTATAAGTGAATGCATTCAATGTGAAAATTGTTTTACCCATAAATCCTCTTTCTATGTACATCAAAGAATTCACACTTTACTTCCCAGGGAAGTAAAGCCAGAATACCGTCAGAAGTGGGATCCAAACCCACGCCTCCAGGGGAGACTACGAGCTGAACACACCCCCTTAGACCACTCAGCCAGCAGTGTCCCAAACACTTAAGTGCATTCTTCGATGTACATAGAAAGTGTACACTATGTACATCAAAGAATTTCACACTAGAGAAAGTCCTTCTATGTGCAATGAATGTGGGAAATCTTTTATCAACAACTCTAATTTCCATGGACATCAGAGAATTCACACAGGAGAAAGCCCTTATGCCTGTAATGTGGGAAATCTTTTATAACTCTGGCTTGCATCCGTTATCATCAGAAAGTTCACAGAGGGGAAGTGCCATATAAGGGCAGTGACTATGGGACCTCCTTTAATCAAATGCACCTCCCCAGTTCTGGTAGGAAAATCCACACTGGAGAAAAGTCTTATGAGTGCAGTGAATGTGGGAAATCTTTTACTGCTAACCCTGGCCTTTGGTATCATCAGAGAATTCACAGTGAAGAAAGGCTTTATGAGTGCAGTGAACGTGGGAAATCTTTTATTGCTAGGATGAGCCTTCTCAATCATCATAGAGTTCACACTGAAGAAAGGCCTTATAAGTGCAGTGACTGTAGAAAATGTTTTATTAGCAGTTCGAGCCTTCTTCATCATCAGAGAGTTCACAGCAGAGAAAGGCCTCATGAGTGCAGTGAACATGGGAAATCTTTTCCTGCTAGCTGTGGCCTTCGGTATCATCAGAGAGCTCATTTGTCTAGACTAGGCCTTATTTGCCAGAGGGGGAAACTAGGCTCAAAGAGAAAGAAAAGCAGTAAGGTCAACTGGAAAGTGAAAGTGAAGTCGCTCAGTCGTGTCCGACTCTGTNAACATGGGAAATCTTTTCCTGCTAGCTGTGGCCTTCGGTATCATCAGAGAGCTCATTTGTCTAGACTAGGCCTTATTTGCCAGAGGGGGAAACTAGGCTCAAAGAGAAAGAAAAGCAGTAAGGTCAACTGGAAAGTGAAAGTGAAGTCGCTCAGTCGTGTCCGACTCTGTGCAACCCCATAGACTGTAGCCTACCAGGCTCCTCTGTCCATGGGATTTTCCAGGCAATAGTACTGGAGTGGACTGCCATTTCCTTCTCCAGGGGATCTTCCCAACCCAGGGCATGAACCCGGGTCTTCCGCATTGTAGACAGACGCTTTACCATCTGAGCCACCAGGGAAGTAAAGCTAGAGTACTGTCAGAAGCGGGATCCAACCCACGCCTCCAGGGGAGACTACAAGCTGAACACAGCCCCTTAGACCACTCAGCCAGCAGTGTCCCAAACACTTAAGTGCATTTATCCGTCAATCCTCCCAAGCAGTTAGAAAACTGAGACTCAGAGCTGTTAAGGGACTTTACCTGAGCTGGTGTTGGATGGAGGGTGGGGCCTGGGCCCACCCGACTCCAGAAGCCCCTCTTCTAATGAAAGCCCTGTGGCTTTGTCTCCTGCCTCTGTGGGAAGTGGGGGGAGGGGGTCACACAGGTCAGGGCGTGGCTATCCTCGATAGGTGCCAGGTGGGTAGAGGGGTGGAGCTGCTCCTCCTCCTCTCCCCTACCCCCAGTCTCAGGTCATACCAGGTCAGATCTCTAGCACCCCTGAGGGAACTGACAAGCCACCGTGGGGGTCTTGGCCCTGGGGGGTAAGGGAACAGCTCTGACCTGCCTGTAAGTCAGCCCTAATCAGAAGGCCCAGTCCTGATCAGAACTACCCACCCCACCCCCACTTCTACCAACAGGGCAAGGAGGATGAGGATAAGAGCTTCGACATGCCGCCCTCATGGGTGGAGCAGATTGAGATCTCCCCCGAAGGTACAGCATCTCTGGGCCTTTGGGGGCGTCTGTGGCAGCAGGATGCCTGCAGAGGCTGCCTCGGACCCTCATTTCCAAACCCCAGCCCCATGTTTCCCGCTGCACCCTCTTCATCTCTTCCTTCCCACATACACGCTCAGCTCTGTGGCCGGGGGCCTGACCCTAGTCTGGCACACAGGGCAGGGCTCAGTTACCAGACCCAGGGTGATGGANCAACCTACACCCTTTCAGTTGACAAAAATGGGAAAATGGCCCTACCACGTGTAAGCAAGAAACTTTCCTTCATTCCTGGTAGGACAGCAAATTGGCACAACTTTTCTGGGGAGTGGTTGGGCAAAACAGTCAATGATAGCTTTAAATTATGTATGTTTTTTGACCAGAGTTCTGCTGCACAAATAGCAGGCAAGAAGGAACATACATCAAACAGATGTTCATCATGGTGTTGGTTATAATAACAAAAAAGCTGGAAGCAGCCTAAACACCTAGCTCTAGGACACTGGTGACACTGTCTCTTATACACATCTTCTAGGAGTGCCTGGACCCACGGGGAGGACTTAGGCTGTCCCATCAGGGCGGGAAGGGCTGGAGAGGGTGTCATGGGAACCCGGGGGTTAGAGGCTGGGAGTGGGTGGGCAGAAAGGGCTTCTGGGAGGAAGGCTCACCTAAGCTAATTTTAAGGGATGGGAAGAAGTCAGCACAGTAAGGGCAGGGGGTATGGTGTTTCTAGCTGAGGTCTGGGAGTAAGAGTGCGGTGTGGTCAGGCTCAAGCTGAGATGTCCTCCAGGGCAGGAGCCGCCCTGGTGACTTGTCTCCTCTGCCTCCTGGGAGTGGGCTTGGGGGCTGGAGGAGCTGAGCAAACAGCACAGTGAACAGAGGCTGAAGAGTGGCTGGTGAGGCTGGCCTTCCCTTCCCCCAGTCTGGGGAGGAAGGATCTCAGCCCACTCTGTGTCCTCAGCATTCGAGACCCGCTGCCCAAATGGGAAGAAGGTAATACAGTACAAGAGGGCGAAGCTGGAGAAGTGGGCCCCGTACCTCAACAACAACGGCCTCGTGTGCCGCCTCACCACCTACGAGGACCTGGAGTGTAAGCAGACAGCTCTAGCTGCAGGGCGGGGGCAGGGGGGGGGCAGAAGAGCTGGGTCCCCGACATGTTACGTGACCTTGGTCATGTCACCACCCCTATCTGTGGGAGTGTGGGCTGTGCTGGTGTGCTCTGTGTGCTGGGAGTGGTGGGACAGCAGCTGGGGGACCTGGCCTGGCTGCTTCAGACACCGATCGGGCCCCACAGGTACCAAGACTTTGGAGATGAAGGAGTGGTACCAGAACAGGGAGGACATGTTGGAGCTGAAGCACATAAACAGGATCACAGGCTTGAATGTCGACTACTTCAAGCCAGGCCACCCCCAGGCGCTGCGCAGTGCGTGGACCCCGTCACTAGGCCAGCTAAGAGCCCAGGGTGGGGACCTCATGTGCTCCTAGAGCAGCTTCCACAGCAGCTGATGCGTGGTGGGAGGAACCAGCATCCTTATTGCCAGGGTTCTTGGGCAGCAAGCAATCGAAATAGCCCCTGACTCCCCAAGCAAAGCAGATGTGTGGGAGGTCAGAGGAAGCACAGAAAATCTAAGGAAATGTGACAAGTGTTCCTCCAGGAAAGGTAAAGCAGGGCTGCTGCCCATGCTGTGGTTGGGATCAGGTACCCACTGGGGCCACATTTACAGGGGTTAGGATGCCTACAGGAAAACCAACAAGCACCCCCACAAGGGCAATGCAGGGGGCAGAAGTGTGGCAGTGTGGATGTGGCGGTGAGCCCAGGAGGCTGGGAAGGACATATCCTGGGAGGGAATTAACAACCCAATCCAAGAATTCACAAAAGAAAAACATAGGGTCAATATACATCTAAAAACATGACCAATCTCACTTGGCTGAGATAGGAAGGGGAGGGGAGGGGAGGGGAGGGGAGGGGAAAGAAAGAAAGAAAATCAATAAGGGACCAACCTACACCCTTTCAGTTGACAAAAATGGGAAAATGGCCCTACCACGTGTAAGCAAGAAACTTTCCTTCATTCCTGGTAGGACAGCAAATTGGCACAACTTTTCTGGGGAGTGGTTGGGCAAAACAGTCAATGATAGCTTTAAATTATGTATGTTTTTTGACCAGAGTTCTGCTGCACAAATAGCAGGCAAGAAGGAACATACATCAAACAGATGTTCATCATGGTGTTGGTTATAATAACAAAAAAGCTGGAAGCAGCCTAAACACCTAGCTCTAGGACACTGGTGACATCATACATGAGGCTTCTCCCCAAGGCCTGGGGTCAGGTTATGAAGCCAGGGGCTCCAGGTGCTCACCTAAGCCTCACCCGGCCCCCACCTCCCCCGCAGTGCACTCCTACAAGTCCATGCAACCTGAGATGGACCGTGTCATGGAGTTTTACGAAACGGCCCGCGTGGATGGCCTGATCAAGCGGGAGGAGACGCCCAAGACGATGACAGAGTACTACCAAGGACGGCCGGACTTCCTTTCCTACCGCCATGTCAATTTTGGGCCCCGGATGAAGAAGCTGGCTTTGAACAGCGCAGAGTCAAACCCCCGGCCCATGGTGGTAAGTACCTGCGGGGCATGGGGATGGGATGCCTGCCTACTCTGGTGGGCCAAGGTTACCCGGAAGGGGAGGAGCCCCGACTCCGGGGAGCCTTCTTTACTGAGTGACTTTTCCTGTTTTACCAAACACACCATCTCGGGTCTGTCTGAGGCCAGACATCAGCCACTGGGCCACCGAGGTATTATGTCCTTATGTGTGTAAACGCACTCTTGACTAAACACTTAGAAAATATGTAAAATTATAAAAAGTAAAAAAAATGCAAACTAAAAAATAAAAATTAAAAAAAAAAAGAAAAGTAAAAAATATCTCAGAATACCATCTCTCATCTATTGTCACATATTAATAGATTGGATTTTGAGAGTCTTTTCAAAGGTGTGTGTGTGCACGCGTGCAGAATTCCTGTATCACCCTCTTCGCTTTAATTGCGTGGCTTTTTCCTCCATATCATCACAAGTTATTTTGCACCTATATTTAACTTCACACCAAAGAAGCTCTTTTGAGCAGTAAGCATCGTCAAGTGATAGAGCAGGCTGCCTGGAGAGGTGGTGAGCTCCCCATCTCTGGAGGTGGGCAACCAGAGTCTGGCAGAAGGAGCTAGAGAAGAAATGGCGCGCCACACAGGGCTGGAGCGCCGGGCACGGAGAACCCCTGGGGCCTTGAGAGCCACTGTCTAGCTGGGAAGGTCTGTTCTACATGAACCCCGCCCCCACAAATAACCCAGACCCCAGCGCCCCTGAGGGTCCTTTGCGCCTGTCCTCAGGGCAGGCACAGAAGTCCTCCTTTTCCACCCCGCCTCCTCCGCATGTTCTGGTGTCCCAGAAAATAACAGAGCGATTCTTCCGCAACCCTGCGAAGCCTGCGGACGAGGACGTGGCCGAGCGAGTGTTTCTGATCGCGGAGGAGCGCATTCAGCTGCGCTACCACTGCCGCTCGGACCACATCACGGCCAACAAGCGCGAGTTCCTGCGGCGCACGGAGGTGGACAGCAAGGGCAACAAGATCATCATGACCCCCGACATGTGTATCAGCTTCGAGGTGGGCTCGGGAGTCTGGCGGGCAGGGGCAGGATGGGGTGGAGTGAGGAGAGAGCCCTGGGGCCCTCCATGCTGTCTCGGGGACCTAGGAGAACTGGGGTGGAAGGCCCTGGTACCCAGCCTGGAAATTCGTCTTCGCCCCTGGGAAAATCAAGACCTCCCATCTCGGAATAATACTCTTTGAGCTCCTCTGAAAATCGTCTCCTTTTCCATCCTGCGCCAAGGCTGTGACAGATCTCAACACCTGCACCGGGCTGGCTTTCCTAGTTCCAGGCCTGACTTTGCTGGCACATTCCTTGGCTCCTCTGAGTCTCCAGTTTCTCTTCTGTTGCGAGTTGTGCTTTTAGAGATGCAACAGATCGAGAGAGGTGAAGCAACTGGCTGGAGGTCACACAGCTAGAAAATGGCAGGGGAAGATTTGAGCCCAAGAGATCTGGCTCCGGAATCTGCCCACCACCTCAGCCATTGCTGCTGCTTCTCCAAGTCACGGCGGCGGTTGTTCCAGGTGGAGCCGATGGAGCACACCAAGAAGCTTCTCTACCAGTACAAGGCCATGATGAAGCTGAAGAACGAGGAGAAGCTGTCCAGACATCAAGCCTGGGAGTCAGAGCTGGAGGTCGGGTGTTCTGCGGGAGAGTGGGCAGATGGCAGGTAGCAGGGGTCGGGGGTGTTTTGATCACGTCTGCCCCCACTTCCCAACTCAGGTGCTAGAGATCCTGAAGCTTCGGGAGGAGGAGGAGGAGGCACACACACTGACCATCTCCATCTATGACACCAAGCGCAACGAGAAGAGCAAGGAGTACCGGGAGGCCATGGTGAGCCCTCCCCCATCCACCCACCCCCACCTCCAGGATGCTGAGGTTGATAGGGATTCTGGGGGGAAGCCCTTTAGAAGTGATGATGTTATTGACACCACAGTGGTCCTCTTTGCTGTGAGCTGACCATTTCCCTGGATCATGCCCCAACACGTGCTCAGGATACAGGCCAGCCTAGACCTGCACTTGGGGGCTTTCCTGGAGGTTGTGACCTGGGCTGGCAGCACCAGCGAGCGGACTCTGGCCACGGGCCTGAGTTCTCTGGCCCCTGCACACAGGGCCTTCACATTACCCACTCTGGTTGCAAGACCTAGCTTGGTTTTTTTGAGGCCAGCTTCAAAATCTCCTTCACCAACCAAGTGGAGATTTCTTTAAAAAAAAAAAAAAAAAAAGATGAGGTTGGCTAAGACAGGACTAGGCACCTGTGGTCTGGTTCTCAGACCCCTAGAGGTGGGGATGTCGGCCCCCACATCTCCAGCTTCACTGGGCTCTGGCGGCCAACACAGGACATAAAGAAGGCCCCAGGGTAGAAAGGAAAAAAGGAACTCACCAGCAGTTTTTAACATCATTAACAACCATGCTTTATTACCATTTATCGAGTGAGCATCTGCTGAGTGATAGGTATGTACTGAGGCTCGAGTGGAGACGTGTGAACTCACAGACACTAGAGTTGGCTGTCACCAATAACCATGATCTCAGGAGACAACACAGAGCCCTCTGAGGCCTCAACACAGAGGGTTTGGGGCCCGGTTCTGTGTGGTCACATCTCAATAGAGCTGTTTGGGGGATGTCTGCGGCCCCTGCTGGTCCAGCCGACCCTCGGTCCCCTTACAGGAGCGCGTGCTACACGAGGAGCACCTGCGACAGATGGAGGCCCAGCTGGACTACCTGGCCCCGTTCCTGGCCCAGCTCCCGCCTGGGGAGAAGCTCACACGCTGGCAGGCCGTGCGCCTCAAGGAGGAGTGCCTCAATGACTTCAAGCAGCGGCTCATTGACAAAGCCAACCTCATCCAGGCTCGGTTTGAAAAGGTGCAGCCGGGGCCCTGGCAGGGGTGGGGACCTCAGCATCCTCCACTGGAAAACCAGCCCAGGGCTGTTGGCTCACCATCTCATAGACTTGTGAGGGACTAACAGGCGGAGGGGGAGGTGGTCAGTGCCTGGTGTGTCCAAAGGACCAAGCTGTCCTTCCTCATCCTTGTTTATTGGGTGGAAGAGTGGATGGAGGAGGGGTGGATGAGTGAACAGAGGGATGGAGGGGTGGATGGCTGGCTGGCTGGAGCATTGTAACAACTCCTATAGTTTGTGACCCATTTCTGTTGGTCAGGTACACACCGTGTAGCTCCCTTGCATTATCTTATTTACTCTTCACAAACAGCTCTATGGTGGTGGGGGTGGGTGCAATGACCCTCAATTTGCACACGACAGATTGGACGCTCTGAAAATGTACTTTGACCAGAGTCACGTGGCTCTCAGTCCTGACTCCTGCTCTAACCTCGTGGACATGTTGTTGTTTAGTTGCCAAGTTGTGTCTGACTCTTTCTGACGCCATGGACTGTGTAGCCCACCGGGGTCCTCTGTCCATGGGATTTCCCAGGCAAGAATACTAGAATGGCTTGCCATTTCCTTCTCCAGGGGATCTCCCCTAGTCAGGGGTTGAACCCTCATCTCCTCTATTGGCAGGCTGATTCTTTACCACTGAGCCACCTGGCAAGTCCTTGTGGACATATATCCCTCTAAACAAGGCCCCAGGTTTTCTGCCTCTGCTTCTCTGGCTTCTGTGCGCAGGGCGTGACCTTGTGGAGCTGTCTGATGCCCTGTGCAGGGGTGGGGTCAGCCTGCAGTCTGGGTCAGCCCTCCTGCTCTCCTTCCCCGTGCCCACAGGAGACTCAAGAGCTGCAGAAGAAGCAGCAGTGGTATCAGGAGAATCAGGTGACCCTGACGCCTGAGGATGAAGACTTATACCTGAGTTACTGCTCTCAGGCCATGTTCCGTATCCGTATCCTGGAGCAGCGGCTCAGTCGGTGAGGAGGCAGGGGTGGGGAGAGCCGAGAGGACCCGCGAGGATGCTGGAGCATCAGCGTTTGTTTTTTTGGTTGTGCTGGGTCCTCACTGCGCTGCATAGGCTTCTCCGGTTGTGGCACCCAGGCTTAACTGCCCTGCGGCATGTGGGCTCTCAGTTCCCTGACCAGAGATCGAACCCATGTCCCCTGCAATGGNGGATAGGAGGCTCCATGAGGTCGCCTTTTAATGCTGAAGAGTCATACCGACTCATGTCCAGTCTGGAGGCCTAGTTCCCAGCGCTGTCCTTGGGAATGGCAAGGACCTGGAGTAGTTCCCTTGATATATACTGGACTCCTAGGGCCCTCTTCAAGACTCTCCCTAGAGAAAACTTCAGTCTCTATCTCTCGGGTGCCTCTCACGGCCCCCTAAACTTAGTCTCTGACTCCGCCCCTTTCCCATACGTCAGACAAAACTGACTCTCTGAGATCTATCGGAACTGCAGACATGTGGTCTTTCATCCCCGCCCCACTGCAGCATTTCAGCTGCATTTCAGGCAGCCAGCCTCCTGAAACAGAACCTCCTCCCATCATCTTGGCCTCTGAGAGAACCTTCATTTTCTCTGTGCTTCAGTCACCCTGCCTGAGATACCCCCCTCTCCAGAGTCTCAAACCCAGCTTGCAGTGGAGCTCTTGTCTCTGGTGGCTTTGGTGGGTGTCTGTTTTTATCAAGTGGCCTTGGTCATCCAGGGAGCTGCAGCTGCAGTTCTGTAAACCCAGGGACCCCCCTGAGCTCCCTCTGAGTGTTTGCTAACAAGTCATCCCCTCTGTTTGTTTTCCAGCCCAGTGTTGAGCTGAGATGGCTCAAGCCTGACATTCCATGACCCAGGATCCCAAAAGGCACGCACGGGCTGCTGCTGTGGATGATTTAAAACCACGAGGTGGTCCTGAGAGGAGGCATTCCCTCTGCCTGCATGTGTGGAAACTCCCTGCCAACTTGATTGGTGGATCTGGGGGGGATCCACCCCCACCCCACAAGGAAAGCACAGTCTGTTGTGGGTGGAGCTTCAGGTGCCAGCCAGCTGAAGGATGGCCACCCCTGTGGTCACCAAGACGGCCTGGAAGTTGCGTGAGTGGCTTGCTTTTTTACCCCGTTTATCCCGGTAGCTGTTTGTTGGTGGGTGGCCTGGACTTTCAACTTTGTCTCCCATTCTTGGCACAAGGGGAGACTCCCAGGCTTTGTCATAAAATAGACCAACATGCAAATCATGACTTTGGCACTGAGTGACATTGGCTCAGTGACTTAACCTCTCAGAGGTTTAGTTTCCTGTCTGTACGATGAGATAATCACGCTTCCATGCTAGAACTGCTGTGAGATTCAAGTGAGAAAATGAACATAATGAAGCACTTAGCAGGATTTCCAGTTAGGCCGGCAGATGGGATGGTGCCCCTCAAAGATGTCCTTGGTGTTTTCAGACGTCTCACCAGTCAAGCTCCCCCATCAGATGAGAACATCTTGGGACTGGGGCGGAGATGAGAGGGTAGGCAGAGGGCTGCTAATAGCCTCTGCAATGTATCTGAATCCAAGTACCACCCACCCCCACCAATACTGTAAACGGACAACTCTAAACTCTTTGATCTTAGGGCGCTTTTATATTCTTAAAACTTATCGAGGATCCCAAAGAGTTTTTGTTTATGGGACTCATATCTACCCACATTTACCACTTCAGAAGTGAATATTGAGACATTTGAAAACATAACGCACAAACACACTGTTAGTGACGATGTCATCACATGTCATGTATCTTCTGGAAAACTCCGCCGTATTCTTGTGAGCAGATGAGAGTATAAAAATCGAACTCCATCTTAGTATTATGATAAAAGTAGTTTTGTTCTCTTGGATCCCCTGAAAGGATCTTGAGGGTCCCAGGGTTCCCTGGATCATATTTTGAGACCTGTTGCTTTGCACCTGGTGCCTCTGTGGGCCATATTCCTCTAGTAATAACTGGTTGGCGTAGATCTGGTGTGTCTAAACTGGTCATCCTTTGCTGTGAGCTGTCCCTGAGCTGTTTTCAGAAGCAGGGCCGGGCTCCTCCACTTTTTAACTGTGAGAACCTGAGCAAAACTCTCTGCTGGGTCTCAGTGTCCTCATTTGTAAATGAGAAGATTGGGCCATGTGCAAATTGCTCCTCAGTCCCAGGGTTTAGGGAAAATCATGTTATGGGCTCCCAAGGAGGAGCACTTTGGACAGAATGGCTCTGTATTTATTGAGGTTATGTGTATATATATATATACACCTTCAACAGCTGGTTTTTCCTGAGAGACCAGGAAAGAACCAGGTACTGGGGAGCCATTAGAGGGCAAAATAGGCAAGGTCCCGGTACAATGGGGCTTAGAGTCTGGGGAGCACAGCACGNCACTTTGGACAGAATGGCTCTGTATTTATTGAGGTTATGTGTATATATATATATACACCTTCAACAGCTGGTTTTTCCTGAGAGACCAGGAAAGAACCAGGTACTGGGGAGCCATTAGAGGGCAAAATAGGCAAGGTCCCGGTACAATGGGGCTTAGAGTCTGGGGAGCACAGCACGTGGAAATCAGGTAATCACGCTCACCTGTCTCTCCTCTGATTTCAAGCTGGAATTTGTGCTTTAAATCAGTTCACTACATGATAGAGGGGGTAGGAGTAGAGGAGTGTGGTGGGCTGCCTAAACAGCATGTGCAAAGGCCCTGAGGCAGGAAGCTTGGTGGGTTTCAAAGTCTCGGAGGAGGCCATGGGCTGTAGCATGCTGTGGGAAGAATGTGGTGCCACATAGGCTGGTAAGGTCTTCTGGAACCTTACCCAGCCCTCTGAGGCTTTGGCTTTATCTGAAAGGTGAGGCCAAGCCATCAGAGCATTCAGGTGGGAAGTGACGTGACCGGGCATATTGGGCATCTGCTGACAATTTCATGTGCACAGCGGTTTCCATGGGTATAAATTGTCTAAAAAGCTCAAAGGCCAAATGACTTCTGGCTCCTTATGGTTCTAGAGTCTGAGGAGGATCAGAAAGTGCTTGTTGAAGCCCAGTTCTTTGCACCTTCTGTTGGCATGCCGGTGGTTAGCACTTCTGACCAGAACACAGTGTCCCCCTAGCTCTGGCTGGGATGTGGGGTCCAGAGTGTGCCCCGTGAGCTTGGGAAGCCAGCGTGAGCCTGGGCCCCACAGTAGAGCAGCAGCCATCGGCCTGGCCTGCTGTGAAGACTTTTATTTGTTTGCCTTTAAATTCGGTGCCCAGGCCACTGCAGGGTACCATCCTTCAGGCCAGACTGGGAGCTTTTGGGCCAGTGCCCTGTGTGGAGGCCTTCTCTGCCTGATGTCTGAGGAGTGCTCCCCTTTCCCCACCCCACCCACTGGTCCCGCCAGGGGTTCCAGCCAATCCCTTGGTCAGGCTGCTTGCAGGGGAGTCGTCTGAGCCCTTCTAGAGGGGCCCAATCTTCAAATTCTGCTTGCCCTAAAATCTCTGGTTCCTTGGGCTGGATGCCTTGTCCCCGGAGCCATCTGCCCAGGCAGATGAGATGAGAACCTTATCACTATCACTCCCCACCGTCTCTCAGTGCAGGGCCTCTAGCGGACATGCAGGAAACATCCATGCTATGTATTAATGGCTGTCTCTGCAGGCAGCAGTCTTGAGATGCAGAGAGGGGCGACAGTGGGCCCAGGAGACCCAGTGCGGTAGGGCCCAGCCCGAACTTTCCCTGGGAAGGCTGAGAGGCAGGGTGGGCAGCAAGGCCTCCTGGTGGGTCACGCGTGGAGGGCATCACAAGTAGGGAGTGTCTTCAGAGAAGGGGAGGGGCCACAGGCTGGGGGCGGGTCACAGTGCTCGGGCGGTTTGGCTTCTAGCTGGGTTGGGCAGTCAGTCTGGCCCAACAGAAGCTGATGAACAGATAGCTTTCTGTGACCAGAGCCCCAGGGCACCCACGCATCTGTGCTGCAGTGTCCAGGGGACAAAAGGCTCCTTGGCCGAGGGGTGGACCAGAGAGAGGCCCAGCTTCCTCGACTTCAGGGGCATGGTCCCCAAGGCCCCGGCTCATGTTTGGGCCTCCCAGGAGCTCTCACCCAGCTAGGGCTGGCCCCGCCACCCCTTGAGGTGGGATGTCATCTGTGAGGTTGAGCCTGGGGCCTAGTCCCCCAGGCAGTTCTGACAGTCCCTGTGAGGCACACCGCGTGGCCAGCATCCTTCCCCAGCCCAGCTTCCCATCTCCCTGTGGTCTGAGGCTGGTACCGTGGAGACCCCCCAGCTGGGCAGAGGCTGGAGCAGGCACCCCGGATGGGCCTCTGCAGAGCAGCTGCACCACCCTCCCCCTCAGCATCGCCCAGGCCGGCCGCCCAGCTGCCTCAGCGTGTCAGCATGTTTCTCTCGTCTGTGTGGGGACACTGTTTCTTTCCTCCCCCTTCTTAGGAGAAACTGCTCAGGCCCTGGCTTGGAGACCTAAGCTGCCTCTTGGTTCGTTGCCTGTTCCTTCCCTGGCGATGCCCTCTGAGACTTACATCTGCTGCACACTTGCCCCCACCAAGTCTAAGCCATGGGCCCTCAGGGCCACCCACAGTGACCTTACCTCCCTCTCTGTCCATTTGGCTCTCACACCCGACCCCTCAGTTCGACTGCCTCCTGCCCCCTCCTCAGGCAGCCCACCTGGATTTCTTCTGGGCTGCAGTGCCCACTCTCCATGGTGTCTGATCTGTAGCCTGCCAGCAGCCATGAGTATTCAGCCCCGCCCAGAAGCTCTTAGGAATGTCCTCAGTGAATCCTCAGCAGTCCAGTGAGCCACGCATTATTGTTATCCCCATTTACCCAAGGACGAGTGCAGCACTCAGAGAGGGTGAGCAACTTGTCCAAGGCCACACAGCCTGCAATAGCAGAGCTCAGACCAGAGCCCAGTCCGTGATTCTGAAGCTGAGGGCTGAAGGCCTGGCCGAGCTCACCTGGGGACAGCTTGTCTGCCGTTGACCTGTGTGGTTCTGAAAGTGGGTTTCCCCAAGCAGGAGCACCAGGCAGCAGTTGAGAGGCCCTTAGGTGGTACATGGGTCAATATTTTTTATTTCAATCGTTGTTTTCACTTTTCTTTTTGTATCATAGAAAAAATGTAGTGAACATATCAAGCTTGTAATTTTCATGCATGTTATTGCTTAAATGACAGAGCTAAATAAAAATAGCAAGTCGGTTTTTAAAACTGGTCATAGTAACTTAATAGTACCCATTGATATGCAGAAAAAGGAAAAAATTCATGAGGCTTAAGGGTAGGATGGGAGTGACTGAAGTTGAGAAATTGTTGTTTTTGTCTCAGGCTCAAGCCCTGCGCTGTCTCACTGCTCATGGGGTGTGTCTGGGCACCAAAGGGAGCCGCAGGGAGCAGGGCCCTCCCCATGGGCCTCCAGTGCCAGGGATGGGGGCCGAGCAGGATAAGGCCCAGCCTGCCTCCACGTGGCCTGTCAGGCCCTTGACTGTCTTCTCCCTCTGCTCTTCCCTGTATAGAAGAGATCGTGGCCCACGCCAGCAATGTGTCCTCGCTGGTGCTGGGCAAAGCCTCGGGCCGGCTGCTGGCCACGGGCGGGGATGACTGCCGTGTCAACCTGTGGTCCATCAACAAGCCCAACTGCATCATGGTGAGGTTCGGCCGGTGGGCGGGGTGGGGCAGATGGGCAGGCCAGGGATGGGCGCTGGGAGTGGGCAGCTCTGCAGAAACCCAGCACATCAGTGCTCCCCCAGACTTGTCTGCTCAGGGAAGTCCAAGACAACCCAGATGGCTGGGACAGTGGCCAGTCTTCAGGAATGAGGAGCGGGGGCGGTCACCTGGTTGTGGGAAGGAACTCTGGGGAGCCTGTATGAAAAGGCTAAAATAAGCCTACAGGCCCGAATCTGAGCCTCCCCTGCCCATTGGCCTGTCTGCTCGCCTGTCAGTTACATGCAGGGTTATTTTGATTCATTACCCACCTCATTCCATAAAAGGGATTTGAATGCCCCTGGTTGGAGCTGGTTAGAGGACTGATTCTTTAATAGTGTTATGAACTCAACTCTGCTTTGCTTAGGAGCCAATACATGAGAAGCAAGTGTTGGTTGAAAGGAAAGGTTGCTTTATTCAGGAGGCTGGCAGCTGGTGGGGAGGCGGTCTTGTGTCCAATAGCCAGTTCTCTGCTGTTGATCAGAGGGCAAGAACTTTTAAAGGGGAGCTTCAGAGGTGTGTAGCTGACGCGAGGGAGCTAGGTTAGAGCAGCACAGCCAGCTCTGGCGTCATCTTGAAGTTGGCTGGGCTGTGGTCCACCCAGCAGCATCTTCAGCCTCACGGTCTGTCTGTCCCCATTTCTTTGAGGCTATTTCTCAGAACTGTGGCATTTTATGCCACGGTGACCGTCGTCGTCACGTAGTCGGCTTCTTCCCTCTGGTGGGAGTTTCAAAATCTACGAGACAGCTCACAAGATAGGGTTCAGATCAGTACCCACAGCCCTGGAGAGGGAACCGAAGTTCCTCGACTTTGTTTAATGACTAAGCTATCATTATTTGGTCTCGTTTGCCTGCTTCCCTGTGCTGCTTCTGCATTTTCCTTATTTCCCTGATTAAATGTATTCTCTGACAAAAGTTTTTCAACAGATAAAAGGCAGGCAAAGGACATGGAGGTGGGCGGCGTCTGTCCTAGGAAGGCCCTGTAGGGTTCTGCTCCATTTCATTAGCCCTGTCCCCCTGGTTACACAACTATATTCAATGCCAAAAACCATTTTACAAAACAGGAAATCACACAGAGGGGAAAAAAAAATACAGAAATGAGTTATATGCAGTTTGATTATCCAAGGACCATTACACCTGGTACTTTGGTCTGTGTGCTGCTAGGGGCTGATACAGACACATGGGCATGCATGTGTGTGCAGACTTGTGCCTATGTGTACACGTGCAAACATGCCCACGTGTGCACACGCAAATGTATAACAATATGTTTCCAGTACACTGTCTTACTCTTCTGCAGCCTGGTTCTTTTTAAAATATAGCAGCAGTGCAAGTGGTTTTCTGTGTCAGCAAATACCCTTTTCCAACATGATTTTTAATAGCTTTGTGGTATCCCATTGTAGGGTTGAGCCTGGCTCCCAGCGTGGAAGTCACAGCCGGGTTTTTGGCTCAGCCCAGCCACAGGGGGCACATCCTCGTCTCCCTAAATCTTCAAACAGATCTGCAATCATAAGATTGAATCTGTGGGTGTGTACTTTTTATAAAGCTTTCAAAACATATTGCCAAATTGCCCTCCAGAAGTCAATTTACATTCTCATCGATGGCACTGAAGCTTGCCCTCTCCCCCTACAATCTTGCCGCACAGGACAGTATTCTTTTGACTCGACCAAGTAAAGATAAAAAGGAGGTGAGGTGTATTAGTAGAAACATAATCAACTCAGTGTTCTTACGAGATCCAGCGGACAGCTGAGATCTGACCCAAACCACGGCCAAGGTTAAGGTCAGAATTGAGATCAGGTTAAGAAGAGAATTGAAATTGTTTTGGGGGGTTCAGGTGTGTTTCCCGCTCCCTGAAAGTCCAGAGTAACACATCCCAATTGAAAAAGACTCAACAGAGGCTGGTCTGAATTGGGGAGAGTGTCCGTGTTTCCAGCAGAATCACTCCCAGGTCCTCTGGTTTCCAGAGCCCCTGCCTGAGAGCGTGGCTGGGTCCTCTGGTGGGGGTCTGCCCCTGGGGACCTGGGGGCTCCAGAGGCTGCTGACGAGTCAGACCTCAGTTCTGCCGTGGTTTCCCCTCTGGAGGGCTGGTCCAGGCAGAGTAGAGATGGGAACACAGTCCAGGAGGACAGTGCTTTGGACTTGGGACTGAAGGGTCAACTGCCCCTCTGCAGGGCCACTCCTGCAGGTGACGTTCCTGTCAGGAGCACAGCGGGTGATGGCGGAGCGTGGCTGGGGTCTGGCCCACTTCAGCCCTGGGAGCCGAGAGGCCTGGGGGGGTCACAGGATCCCTGCTTGATGAGCTTCCCGGGGATCCAGGATTGAGGGGAGCAGCTGAGGGTCTGTTGACACAGTGCACCAAAGCTGCTGCCTTCTCTCCTCAGAGCCTGACGGGTCACACATCCCCCGTGGAGAGCGTCCGTCTCAACACCCCCGAGGAGCTCATCGTGGCCGGCTCCCAGTCGGGCTCCATCCGTGTCTGGGACCTGGAAGCTGCCAAAAGTAGGTGTCGACGCCTGCCTCCCGCCACATATGCCTGCGGTGGTGCTTGTCCCTAGCTTTCCCGTCCAGCCACTTTCTCCAGAAAGCCTGTCCTGACTAGGTTGGGTGCTTCTCTCCTGGTTCAGTGACCAGATGGTGTGTTTTAGGTTCCAGGGTTGCTTTGGGAGGTCATCCCAGATCCCTCACGTGGGACCTGCTTCTCTCCTCCCCTGCCTCTCCCTCCCTCTCTCTCTCCCTCTCTCTCTCCCTCTCTCTCTCTCTCTGCAGGCTTGTAGGCTCTTCCTCCCAGTGTCCTCAGGTTTCACAGTGAAGGGCCTTGGTGGGCATGTTCTTGTCCCTGTACTGGGTCCTCACTGGGGTCTTGGTCTGTAGACCCATGCCCTCAGTTCTGGGCCAAATAGGGAGTCCCACATACCCTAGAATGGGAGCTGCCTCTCAGCCTCACTGGCTGTTGCTGCACGGGAATGTGGGCGCAGTGTTGCCAGCTCTACAGATTTTGTAAGAGAAGCTGGGAATCTGGGCATTTATATGGAATCCACCCATTTCTAAAGGTTGACAGCTAACTCAACATACTCTTCAGAACACTGTACAGGCTGACACTCAGAGGTCCAAGTAAAACCTGTTTGCTCACTGCTTTTGCCAGCCTCTAGTCTGGACCTTGCAGCATGCCAGGTGGGAGGCCATCTGCTCCCTGAAGGATGGGAGAGGAAGGGGTTGCATGGTTTTTTGCTGAGCCTGCCTCTCCCAGAAATGATGCCCTCTTTGCTTGGCTGAGACTTAAAGGTCATTCTGGCCTCTCCTCTGGTGCCTGCAGAATGCTCTGCTGCAGGATGGTGGCCAGTGGCCACGCATGCCCAGTGGCCAGGTGCCTTCTGCTCTCGCATAGGTGTTCCTCAAGTTAGGACCTCACTTGAGCCTCTTGGGTGATACTTGCCTACCCAGTGGCAGACTGTTTCAGAAAGACAGAGCCCCAGGACCTCTTAGATAATAAACAGGGCTGCGAGCTTAGCATCTCAGCACGCAGTCCCACTGCCTAGCCACATATAGGACCGACAAGGCAGGGGGATCGCTGGACTAGAAGCCAGGGAGGAGCATGCCCGGGCTGGCTGGGCTCCAGCCAAGAAAGCAGAAAGGCTCAGGCAGCAGGTGGTTCACCTCTGGGAAGCCTCTGCCAGGACCCAGATCCCAGTGGAGGGTACCAGCCATTCGCCGTTCACAGAGGAGCAAGACATAAAGAGAAGCCAAGAGTTGTGACTCCACAGCCGTGACTTTCATGCGCAAGGGAATGTGAGGAATTTCTTGAGGTAGGCAAAGACATCTGGAGTTCTTGAGCCCTAGGCTCCCAGGGCTGGCTGTTCTACAGGCAACGGTGACACATCCCAGACCCCACTCCCAGAGAAACCGACTCAGGAGAGGGGTGGGCCCAGGATCTGGCTTTCAAAAGCTTCTAGCTGGTTCTGATGCAAAACCAGGTTGGCACTGTCTCCTTTTTTGACAGATGGGCAAACAGTCCCAAGGAGGGCCCTGAACTTGGTAAAGACTCCATGGCTGGGGTGTCTGACCTCAAATCCTGGTGTCAGGACTGCCATCCCAGTGCTATCTGCTCTGCCGTTTGGCAGGGGTGGGTGGGTTTCAGTGACAGAAGAGAAACCTGCCGACAGCATTCTTGGCAGGAAGACCTAAGACCTCAGGCCCACCTCCACCCCCACCCACCACAGTGTGGGTGGGAATGATACAGAGGCAAACTGGCACCTCACGTGCAGAAATGGGTTGGTAAAGGGTTGCCTGACTGTGGCTTCAGTTGCCCATCACTGGAGGGTCCAGCTGCTCAGCTGGAGGGTTTGGAAGTTCCCTTGTGGGGTAGACAGGCCCTGGAGGGCCCTCCTCTGCAGCTTCTGGATCCCATGACCAAGTGGGGCATCAGGAGGCCCCGAGAGCCCTCCCAGGACCAAAGAGCAGGGCAGAAATCACACCAGAAGAATGTGGTCCTGCCTGCTTTCCATGGAGAGCCAGAGGGCGAGGGCGGGTCAGCCCAGGATCCCACAGGAAGGCGGTCTGGGCTTCATGAAGCCAGCCTACGCAGGGTTGGGACCTGCCACATCCTCTGGGGTGGGGCAGGGTTTTGGAAGCCTGGCACTGGGATGCAAAGCAGGTGGGCTGGCAGGGGCGGCATGGGCTGGAGCATGTGTGAGAGGAGTGTGCACCCTCCAGGGCCTGGACTGGGGTGCATGTGCCCAAAGCCCCCTTGGACAGAAAGGCAGTGCTGAGCCCCTGATGGCATGTGACAACTACAGTGTAGGGAGGGCAGCTGCTCAGATTTTAGTGTCTTCGAATTTTGTCCTTAAAGCATTATGTCTGGAGTCTGCTTGAACACCTGCTCCAACAGAGAGCTCACTACCTCACAAGGCAGCCTGTTTCACCTTGGCTCAAACCTGAGGATCACTGGACTGCCACACTTCTTTGTGCCAGCACGCTTGGCACAATCGGTTTCATTCAAACAGCAGAATTATAAATCTTCTAAAAAGCAAGGCATATGAGGCCAGAGAGAAGAGGCAAATTTGAGTGGTACCAGAGAAAACTCTGATACAGAAACACAAGCCTCCCTCATCCACCACCCACTGACATCCTGCTCAGATACCACCTCCAAAAAGCCCCCCTGGATTTCTCTTTTCAACCTAGCAGCTTCTCCCTCACCTTGGACTGCTCCTGCATTCCCCTCCTTGCACTGTCTCAGGTGTGATGGGATGCCTGGCAGGTCATAAGCTCCATGTCCAGAGGGCCTAAACCGAGTGCAGCAGCTGCTCGACTCTGCTGACTCTGGGGCTTCACTCTTTTGAGAACATGTTGGCACAAGCCCAGTGGCACAAGCCACATGGCGCTTGCAGGGGGTTTTCTGTGGGCTCATGTAATGGCAGAAATGGCTGGCATCTCTCAGGAGGAAAATAAGAAAAGTTAGCTGTTAGAGTGGTAGGACTCCAGTTGACCTTCCTCCCCATCTTGAAAGTCTGTGTTACTGTTGTGTTTTTCTGTGTCTTCAGTACGAAAGCACACACACAGATGAACACTGAAGCTCTTTCTCTTTGCCGTCCTATTCGCCTCTCATACTGCTGTCTCTGCTCTCTCCCTTGTTAGTCCTTCGCACACTTATGGGACACAAAGCCAACATCTGCAGCCTGGATTTCCACCCATATGGCGAGTTTGTAGCCTCGGGTTCCCAGGACACAAACATCAAGGTGAGACACCACTCAGCACCCTGGCTCTCCCATGACTGGCCCAGCAGTGGAACCAGGATGTTGAGTCCCACCCGAGGGGGTGGGCTTTGGCTTTGCGGGGGCACCTCCCCTGTGTGCTGCAGCATCCATGTCCCCCCCCAACCCCAACCCCGGCAGGGAGATGTGGGAGCACTGGCCAGACATTTGTACTCGGAATGTCCAGCTTTACTGAGCAGTTGCCAGACCCCTGTCATTTTGGGGTGTGATGACCTGGAGGTGCTCAGAGCCCCTCTCTGCTCGTGGCCGTCTACTGCCCTCTGACCCAAGCCCCAGGACTGAGCTTGGCTAGGCCTCCTCAGCGCAGCCCACCTTGGTTGTGACCTGTCCTGACCCTGGCCCCTCTCTGCTCCCCACTTCACAGCTCTGGGACATAAGGAGGAAAGGCTGTGTCTTCCGATACAGGGTAAGTAAGGCCCCTCTGTCCATCATTCCAGAAGCACCTTGAGGGCATGGAGCCTGGGGCGGTGCCCAGACCCTGGAAGGGCCTGGAGGAGCTGCTCATCCAGGCTGGGTGAGAGCGTGAGAAACAACAACTCCAGATGAGAAACGTGCATCTGGAGCAGAGCAGGGGTGCGCTGGGTGGTCCACCTGGACCCCCAGCTTTCCCTGCCTCCCCATAGAACCGTGTTCACCAAACTGTACTCCACAGTTTGTATCCTGGTAACAGGTGTTACTAAGTGAAGGGGGTTCCTGTTCATATGAGTTTCGAAGCACTGAGTTTAATAATTATTTTTCGAAGTTGTTAGACCCTTTGACATAAGAGGAGGCATTTAACTCTCCAGAAAGAGGCACAGGACACATTGCTCCTCAACCTGTAAGACCACAAGGTCTTGCTCTCCTGGAGTGTCCCGCAGGACTGGGGGGTCCGTGGCCACCTCTGGAGGGGTGCTCGTCTGTGGCGTCTCCCGCAGGTGGCCGTCTGTCACTTCTCTGCCTGCTCCCAGGAAGCGCTTGCTTGTGGAGGGCAGGGAGGAGTAGAGGGTGAGGAGAGAAGCCCACAGGGCCCAGCCCCTCCAGCGCTCACGCTCTGTCCTGTCCTCAGGGGCACAGTCAGGCTGTGCGATGTCTCCGGTTCAGCCCCGACGGGAAGTGGTTGGCATCGGCCGCAGATGACCACACAGTGAAGGTAGCTCCCAGCCAGACGTGGGCCCAGGGCTGGGGACTGGGGTTTGCCCATCACACCCAGGTTGGGTCCTCACCTCCCTCCCCATCAGGCTCGCCTGCCCCAAGACTGTCCAGAGTGGGAGGCGATTTGTGGATAAGAGTGCGGGCTGGTTGAGAGGGTGATCCAGAGGCTGAGGGCCAGGCTGGTCCTGACCTCCAGCCCACCCTGCCCCAGCTCTGGGATCTGACTGCTGGCAAGATGATGTCCGAGTTCCCTGGCCACACGGGGCCTGTCAACGTGGTAGAGTTCCACCCCAATGAGTACCTCCTGGCTTCTGGCAGCTCTGACAGGTGAGGAGGAGGAACAGGGCCTGTGACCTGTGACTGCCACACCTCTGTCCTCTCTGTGTGTTTCTGTCCCGGTCTGTCTTTTGGTCACATCCTACCTAGACTGAACTGACTGCCAACCAAGTCAGCCTGGGACCCAGGTCACATCTCTCTCCTGACTCCAGTTCCCTGGCCCCAGTGTCCTGGGCCTTGCTGGGGTGTCTGGATCCAAGGCCGGTGTCTACTTCCCACATGCTCAAGAGTGGCCCTGACCTGGGGGTGGGTGGGCAAGTGTCTGCAGAAAAGCTGGTTTTCCCAGCCACCAGCCTGCGTAGAAACCAGCATGGGGCCTGGCTTTCTCTGCAGGACCATCCGTTTCTGGGACCTGGAGAAATTCCAGGTGGTGAGCTGTATCGAGGGGGAGCCAGGGCCTGTCAGGTAGGCGGGCGGTGGGCGGGGCCTCCTCCAGGCCATGGGGCGTGGCTGCGGTGGCCCTTTCCTGTCTCCACTTCCGCTCTGGTCCTGGGCTTCCCGGAGCCTCTCCGGAGGCTTCTGACCCACGGCCCCCTCTCGGCTGGCCCAGGAGCATCCTCTTCAACCCCGATGGCTGCTGCCTGTACAGTGGCTGCCAGGACTCACTGCGCGTCTACGGCTGGGAGCCCGAGCGCTGCTTTGATGTGGTCCTCGTCCACTGGGGCAAGGTGGCCGACCTGGCCATCTGCAACGACCAGCTGGTGAGAGAGCCACCGCCCACCTTGCATCTTTGTGCCGGGCCGCTGGCCTCCTCCCGCTCAAGTCCCCAACTCCCTCCTGGCCCTGTGGGGACTCTACCCTCAGGGCCCCAGGAAGGGTCCCGCCCCAGCTCCTCCATTTCCTGCAGATAGGCGTGGCCTTCTCCCAGAGCAACGTCTCCTCTTACGTCGTGGATCTGACGCGGGTCACCAGGACAGGCACGGTGGCCCGGGACCCGGTGCAGGACAGCCGGCCTCTGGCGCAGCAACCACCCCACTCCAGCGCCCCGCTTCGCCGCATCTATGAGCGGCCCAGCACCACCTGCAGCAAGCCTCAGAGGTGGGGTGCCCGGGGCCTTGGAGGGCACTTGGGGGTGCAAGAGGTGGGCCCCCCGGCCTCACCGCCCCCCCCCCTCCGCCTCCCTTTGCTCGGCCGGCTCCTCAGGGTGAAGCAGAACTCGGAGAGCGAGCGCCGCAGCCCCAGCAGCGAGGACGACCGGGATGAGCGGGAGTCTCGGGCCGAGATCCAGAACGCAGAGGACTACAATGAGATCTTCCAGCCCAAGAACAGCATCAGTGAGGCCCTCTCCTCCCTTCCCATCCCCAGCTAGCCCTACCATCCCACTCTGGGACGCAGAGGCAGATGGTCCTTTCCAGGATGGTGTCCACGTTGCTGTGCCCCCCTTAGCCTGATTTCTCACCCACATCTGGGCCCGGCTCTGTCCCCAGGTCCTCTAGGCCCCAGCAGAAGCCCAGCAGCCCCTCGGTGCTCAGCCTGCCAGGGGCCAAGGCATGAGGAGGGGCAAGCCTGAGGGTTCAGGCCCTAGGAACAGATCACGATCTACAGCTGTATGTGTACCCCGGAACCACTTACCCATCTCCCGCATCCTGTGGGGCCCTGGGGTCCCCACCGACTGGGCCCTGAGGGCTCAGACAGCAGCCCTGGGCTGGTCTATGTGAGTCCCCAGCCCCCTTCACCTCTGCAGGTCGGACGCCACCCCGAAGAAGTGAGCCCTTCCCTGCACCCCCAGAAGATGGTGAGTCATGGGGCAGAGCCTGGCCTCCCGGGCTCCCCAGTCTTCTTCCAGGCTGCTCCTCCCACAAGACAGTTCCCAGCCTCTCTCCCCTTGGGTCTTTTCCCTCCATTCACCCAGAAATCACCTCGTGTGTGCCAAGTGCTGCGCTAGACCCTGGTAACAGCGTGAAAAAGCAGGCAGGTGCCCTCACCCAGTGAGGAAGGCGAGTGGTAGACAGCCGTGTGGGAGGGGGAGCCAGGCATGGTGAGAGGCACTAGGGCCCATGTAGTTGGGGGCTGTGCGGCTCTGCAGAGGCAGTGCATCAGGCAGGCCTGGGGCCAGGTGAGGAGACCGGAGGGAACGGCCTCAGGTGGGGGGGGAGCCAAGAGGAGGGCGGGGGTTTGGGGGCCCAGGTCCTCAGGCCCTGGGAGTTGGGTTTTGCTGCTGGAGGATTTGAGAAGGGAGAAAAACCTGGTCTGCTTTATGACTGGAGAAGGTGGGATGCGGCACCCTCATCGTCCAGCCCAGCCTCCCCTCACCCCCCGCCACCAGCGTTCTCCTCAAGGGGCCATCTTCCCGAGCCGCTAAAGCTGGGTTCCTGAAGCACCTCTCTCTCCCACACTCCTATTCACCGTCNTCTGCTTTATGACTGGAGAAGGTGGGATGCGGCACCCTCATCGTCCAGCCCAGCCTCCCCTCACCCCCCGCCACCAGCGTTCTCCTCAAGGGGCCATCTTCCCGAGCCGCTAAAGCTGGGTTCCTGAAGCACCTCTCTCTCCCACACTCCTATTCACCGTCCACTCAGCACCAACCCCCCCGCAAAACACACTCCATTCCTCGTGAGGTGTCGGGGCCACCACTCCCTGGGTCCCATCCACGTGTGGTGCTCGGTTCCTGCTTTCTGCCAGACCTGTGGTTGAGTAGGTGGAGAGGGAGGGGACAGGCCCGCCCTCTCCACCAGGCCTCGCCTGTTAGAGGCGAGGCGCCACCCAGAGTCCCAGCCTGAGCCCTGCCTTCCTGCCTGTCCCTTCACCCAACCTGACCTGACCCAGGGATCTTTCCCTTCTATCTCCAGACATGGCCACAGCCAAGGAGGCAGCAAAGCCCAGCCCAGCCACGGACGCACAGTTCCCGGTGCCAAACATATGTCCAGGTGGAGCAGGCACGGTATGAGGCTCAGAGAGGGCCTGGTGTCCTGCGTCAGGGCTGGGGTGACCCTTGCCAGAGAGAGGGGCAGAGGGGGAGGCCTTGGGTTGGCTGCCTGCTAACTCTAGCCCCTTCCAGCTTGAGGTCCTATCCCGGCCCCCGGTCGTCACTTCCACCCCTGCCCCCAAGGCTGAGCCTACCATCTTTCCTGCCACCCGCAATGAGCCCATCGGACTGAAGGCCTCCGACTTCCTGCCCGTGAGTAGGGGGCCCAGGCTGAGAGTGGGTGGAGGCCCATGGGGCGAGGGCAGAACTTGGCTGCCAGCATCCGGGCACCCATCCCATGCAGGCTGTAAAGATCCCCCAGCAGGCAGAGCTGGTCGACGAGGATGCCATGTCCCAGATCCGCAAAGGCCATGACACCATGTGTGTCGTGCTCACCAGCCGCCACAAGAACCTGGACACTGTGCGGGGCGTGTGGACCACAGGCGATATCAAGGCAAGTGCCATCTCTGCTTGGGTTTGCAGCTGAGCTGAGAATAGAGCTTCCTGGGGTGGGGTTGAAGGGATGGTAGGTGGCTCCTGTCACCATCCCTTGCAGTTTTACGTACACCCCTCAGTAAAGCCCATGATCACATCACACCCAGGCAGGGCCACTGTGTCCCTGGNAAGGGCAGCCCAGTGGCTGTGATCAGCCTATGGGGGAGGCTCCCCACCCTGGCTCACTCCCTGAAGACTCACCTGAGGGCTGCAGCTTCCTCCTAATGGAGCCTGGGCGGCTAGTGGTCCCAGAGCCAGGAGCCGAATGGGCTCGTGCTGAGGGCTGTGGTGTCTGGCAAGCTGACTCCCACTGTGGGCAGAGAAGGGCAGGTGGGCGGGTCCCCCGCCACCCATGTGTTTCCCCTCCCCAGCCACCCAAAACTGTTTTCTCATCTGCAAACTGGACATGACAATGATACAATAACCATGGGAAGAAGGTGGGAATTAATAAAGAAGTAAACTGGTTACTACTGAGCATGTGTGCCAGCCTGCACCTCCCGGCCCCACCTCCAACCAGCTGATGACCAGCTGAGGTCAACAAAAACGCCTGGACTGAAGAGACTACTGGGTTTGGGTTCAAGTTCTGGCTCCACCCCCTCTGGTATGTCCCCCTCTTCCCCACTCCAGGCTGTGCTCCCGGGCCACACCCTCCCTCCTGCCCATGACCCAGCGCGTGAGGGGGCCCCTGTACCTCTAGGTGCTCCTGGCTGGACCAGGACCCGAGCTCTGTCCTGCGGGACCCGGGGCCCAGCTCCACAGAGCGCACCCTCTCGGCAAACTTGAGGGAGTAGAGCGTCTCACTGGTGTTCTTCTCCACAGGGGACACCTAGGGACACACAAGGGCTCACTCTCCACCTGGCTGGCCTCACAGAACTGGAAGGGGCATCAGAGGGCGCTCACAACCAGGGAATTCTAGAAGGCTCCCTGGAGAAGAGGAGAGGGAGGGGAGCTGTGGGGGCAACTTCACCAAGGTGGCTGAAGTGGAGGAAAGTGAAGTCGCTCAGTCGTGTCCCACTCTTTGCGACCCCGTGGACTGTAGCCCTCCAGGCTCCTCTGTCCATGGGATTCTCCAGGCAAGAATACAGGAGTGGGTTGCCATTTCCTTCTCCAGGGAATCTTCCCAACCCAGGGATCGAACCCAGGTCTTCCGCATTGCGGACAGATGCTTTAAGCTCTGAGCCACCAGGGAAGCCCTTAAGTGGAGGAAGCTGCAAGCAAAGAGTGACTGTGGCCAGGTCTGTTGGGAAGGCTATGGGGTGGGGGGGCACATGTCACTGACTCTGAAGCTGCTGAAGACAAGAGGCTTTTCTCTGCACAGCCTGCGGGGTACCAGGGCTGCAGGGGAAGGAAGGGGGTGGGAACTCTTGTTCTGGGAACTGGCCAAGTCCATACACGCGGATGGCCACCCTGCCCGGCCCACCTGAGGCCCTCACCTGCACCACCATGAGGGTCTTGCTGTCCCCGCTGAGCGAGTCCTGCAGCAAGTAGGTGAGCTTGGAGTTGCGGAAGGGCACGTGGCCCTGACGGGAGCGCAGGGCGGCGATGACATCGCCCAGAGCCGACAGCGACTTGTTGATGTGCTGCGCCTCCCGCAGGCGGCTGCCCTCCGCCCCCGACTTGCCCACGCGCTCCGAGCCGGCCAGGTCCACCAGGTTCAGCTTCCCTGCGGGGAGGGCGCGGGCAGGTCAGGGCCTCCCAGGGAGAGGCAGGGGTGAGGGTGCTCGGACGGCCCCTGGGGGTCCTGGCTCACCCGTGGTGCGGAGGCCGGTGCTGCAGTCCACGCCGCGCACCGTCACGATGAGCAGGGCGTGCGAGCGCGAGCTGTGCTCGTTCAGGTTGGTGAACTCCGTGGTGCGGTTGGTATGGCCGAACTCGAACACCTGGAGGCGGGAAGGCCGACGCACCGGCTTTGGAGTGGGGTCTTCGGAATCCCCAGTCCTGGAGCACCCCTATGAGGGGGCGTCACCGGCTACCTCCTCCGCGGGAGGAAACAGGCTCCCAGAGCCCGCATCGGAGCCCTATCCCTTGGGCGGAGCCGCCCCGCTGTGGGCGGAAGCCTCCCAGCCTTGGCCCGCCCAGCTCCTCACCTTGTTGATGTCCTCCACGCTCTGCACCTGGAACTCGGTCAGCCCCGGCACGTATAGCTGCCCGCTGCCATCCGGACACAGCCGGATTTCCAGTTTCTCCTGTGGCTCCTGTCCCAGCAGGTCCCTGAGGGCAGGAAGGACGGTCATGCCCTCCTCCCAGTCTGCCTTCTGCTTACACTTGCACCCACCCCCAACCTGGAATGTTCTCCCAACCATCACACTTCAGGATGCCTTCCTGGACACCAAGGGGCTCAGCCCCTCTCCCTCCCCAGTCCCAGCTCCTCTCAGGCACTCAGTTTGCTAAAGGGCAGAGGCAGGAATGTTCCCCAAAAGTCCTGGGGTGGTGGTAACTCCAGCCCCCATGCTGCACTGAAGCCCTGGAGACCCCACTCTCACTTTTCACCACCCAGTGCAGCCTACAGGTAGGGTGAGGGCACTTTGGGAGGGAAAGGTGGGCTCAGTGGGCCCTCCTCCCTCCCGCCTGCTAGTGCAGGGGAGGGGCCTGGAACCAGTTAATTCTCTGGGCCTAGTCACAACATTCAACTCCCACCTGAGACCCCTATCTGAGAGCCCTTCACCCGAGGGCCCCTCACCTGAGGACCTCATTGTAGATCTCCGCGGCACTGACTGTGATGGTGTATTCCCAGTCGGACGCTTTCTCCTGCACCTCAGAGAAGAGCAGCCGCAGGGCCCGCTGGTTGATGCCTGGGTTCTCAGGGGTCCCCTGGGGGTAAACCAAGGCCCCAGTGAGCCAGGCCTCTCCCCTCTCCCCACAAAGGCTGACCTGTGCAGATGCTCCCCACCTGCTCTGGCTACCCTTCCCAGGCCGGCCTCCCCGACTTAAGCTGTTACATGCCAGCCTGCCCTCTAAACACGGTCCACCAGCTACAAGCCACTTCACCTCCTTGGGCCTCAGTTTTCTCACCTTTAAAATGGCCCCACCCTGCCAAGATTGGGCCTGAGACTTAAAGCAGAGCCCCAGGTGGAACCTGGCCTGCGGCCTGCACACAGGAGCTGCTGATGGACACCTGGCCCTGCTGGGCCCCCTGGGAGGAGCCACTGGGTATGTGTGACTTCCCTGCTGCTGCCCAGAGTGGGGGCTCAATGTCAGGTGGGCCGTGAGCCAGGTTCTGCAGGAGAGCTGACGAGTGAACTGGGGCCGGATGGGCTGGCTGGCCTTTCTAGAAACAAGTCTGGAGTCCTCACCTGGGCCTCCCTTTGGATGGCACCTTCCACCCCCACTTCCACTTCTGCCACTGGGGCCTCAGTATCCTCCCCACACTCTCCAGCCCCGTGGCCTCTGCCCCGCTGTCCCCTCTGCCCCACATTCCTCTCTGTGACTGGCTTTGGTGTCTGTACCAATGTCCCCTCCCCAGGGAAGCTTCCTTTCTCTTCAAACGCCCGATCCCTCTCTCACTGTTGGTTCCTCTTTCCTGGCTGAATTTTCCTCTCTAGCTACCTGACTGAAGGACATATGGTGACTTGCTGTGGGCACTGCCATCTCCCCGTGGGTGGGCCAGCTCCACGGGGCAGGCACTCTGGTCACGGCTGAGCCCAGGCAGGGTGCCTGATGCATGTGGAACCTCAGCCTGGATGAGTTGGAAGATGGGCACCCCTCGTGTCACCTCAACTCTGGGCGCCCCAGACAGAGCTGGGAGCCTAAGGGTGTTGCACACACTCCCCCTAACCACCCCTCCCCCTTCCCATCTTCCTCTGGCCTGCCTCTCACTAAATAGTCTAATCAATCCCTTCTTGAGGGAAAAGAAGGTCCAGATTGGGGAAAAAAGGCCCACCACGGGAGCCTTCCCAAAGGGTGTCTAACAGCCTGGGCCAGCAGGGCCCTCTCACAGCCCTTGTTGGGACACCAGGTCACCTGCACTCCTCCTCTACCTGGAGAATCCCATAGCAACCCTCAAGAGCCAGGGAAATGCTAACAAACCAAAGACACGCCCTGGGACCAGCTTTCCATTTTTGTCTACAGTCAAAATTCTTCAACACCCCTATTCCAGGCCACAGCCCATGGATGCATGGGGCATGGGGTGGGGGGAGGGTGGCCCAGGCGGGGAGATGAGGCCCTGCAAGCTGCAGGTAAGAGCTGGGTACCCCATGACAGCCTCCATTGGCCAGTCTCTCCACTGTCCAAGGATCTCCTTGAGGGCCGAGGTCCCCCCTCATTCATCCCAACACCCCCAGGGCCCAGCATGAGCAGCCATACAAGAGCCCAGTACCTGTGTGTGGTTGAAATGAAGGCAATCCTGAGATACATCACAGCAATCTGCCCTGGACTCTGAGCCCAGGCCGAGACCCCTCTGGGGCCAGAGGTTGTTGTCAGCACACCTTCCCCTCCCCCATACCTACTGGGACCACGCAGGTGTGCTTGGGCAGGGCACCCCCTCTTTAGGCCTGGTGCCTTAGGGTTGACACAAATAATTATGGGCTCGGCTCTAAGGCTGTGAAGCCCAAGTGAGGCAAAACATGCCCCACACAGAACCTCGAGACCAATGAGGGGCACCCCTATCAATGGCAGCAAGGGGGCAGTCTTCACTCTGAACCCCTGCTCCATCCAGTGGGTACCCACCTCCATTGTGTATGTCTTGCCAGCACCCGTCTGGCCGTAGGCGAAGATGCAGACATTGAAGCCATCAATGCAGGAGGTGATGAGGGCCTGCACTTCCTGGAACACCTGCAGAGAAGACATAGGATGGAGGACGTGGAGCTGCCAAGGCTGCTGGCTGCTCCCCAACCCAGCCACCTCCTCCTGACCACTCCCCTCCTTCAGCCACAATATGGCACATGTTATCCTGGGCAACCAGCTCACTGCGGAGGAATTTGTGACTAATGAGTCATTTACACTAGGCGTCAGTGGGCAACCTCATTGCCAAAAGACTGAAAGGAAGTCAGGGTAGTAATTACTGCCCACTGGCACCTGAGGAAGGGGCAGCCTGGGCCAGGAGCTCAGGAGCCCTCCCCCAGCTTTTCCCTCTCTCAAAGGAGAGGCAGCATGTGCCTGGCACCTCCACTGGCTTGCCTGCCAGCCAGCGACAAAGGACGGGGACAAAGATAAAACCTAGCCTGGGCACAAGCAAAACAGGCCTCTCAGGTTGGCCCAGGCAGAGATGAGGGAAGAGCAGATGCTGAAAACACCTGGCTCACACAGGCTGCAGGCTCCTCCCTGAGGTCTGCGAGCAGTCCCTAGAAAGGCCAATGGGGCTGATAAAGGTGGTGCTCCTGGCTGGAGAGGCCTGCCTCCACACAAGCCAAGGTCCAGTGGGTGGGCGGGGCCATGTGAGTAGGAGGGGCCGAGAGTGGGTGTGGTTTATTATGGGTGGGAGGGGCTATGAGGGTGGGTGTGGCTATAAGGATAGGAGGGATCACCTGAGTAGGATGGGCCCGAGTGGGTGTGGCTGTGATGGGTGAAGCCACTGGGGGGGGGGGGGGGGGGGGGCCCCCCGCTTTNAGTAGGAGGGGCCGAGAGTGGGTGTGGTTTATTATGGGTGGGAGGGGCTATGAGGGTGGGTGTGGCTATAAGGATAGGAGGGATCACCTGAGTAGGATGGGCCCGAGTGGGTGTGGCTGTGATGGGTGAAGCCACTGGGGGGGGGGGCGGGGGGAGTCCCCTAGCTTTCGCATGCATCTGCCCTTCCGAAGCCCTTTTTGCCTTCCCACCCTCTTCTCTCCTCCAGAGGTAAAGAGAGGGACCTTGTAGCCCTAGGCTTCTCCATCCTGTCTCCCCTCCTTTACTTTATTTCGTCCAGTCCTCACCCATCTCTCCCCCTTTATGTGAGGTGTGTCTCTCTGTCCCTCTCCCGGCAGGGGCCACACTCACATCATGCTGTGAGGCCTGTGAGGAGAAGACCTTGTCCAGCTCGAAGGAGACAGGCTTTCCTTTGTGCAGCAAGTGAATGATGGAGTCGTCGTCAGGATCAAAGGTCACAGCATTGGTCGCCTCAGGTCCTTCCCCGTCCTCTTTGGTGACTGGCCGGACACGGGCAATCACCCGGATGTTCCCTACATTTGATGGAGCAGGAGGGATGGGTACAGGCCCGGTCAAGACCAGACTACCTCCACACTGGTGTCCACTGGTGTCTGGAGAAGGCCAGTGGCTCAAGAGATCCCTACCTTCTTAGTAAGGCCCCCAAGGGCAAGGTGGCCCACAAAGCTGTTCTTAGTCATTCACCTTATACTATAAATTCATGTATCAATACATTTTTTGCTAAGCAAACCAACTGAGGGTGGCAGCCTCACCTTGGGGACACAGAGGAAAGGTCAGTTTTCAGAGTTGAGACTTGCACCTTGCACCCAGTTTGAGTGGGATACCAAAATGGACAACTCATTACACATCTAGACTTCCATTTCCTCACACACACAGTGAGGGGCTTGGATCCCACTAAGCCAAGGAGCTTGTTCTCTCATTCTAGAAGGGCACTGTGAATGCTAGGACAGAGTCTGGGAATCAGATGGGCTGACGGGACCAGGCAGAAGATGGGCACAGGCACCAAGGCAGCCCAGGGGTTGACTGGGGCACAGATTCGATCACGCCACCCGCCTTCCTTCATCCCCCCTTCCCCTTAGAGGGGATCCCAGAGGCTTGAATGAAGAGAATGAAGAGAAAACTCCCAATCACATTTAGCATGGCCCCACCTCCCTTCACCTGTCCACTCCAGCTCACAGTCCAGGTCTCAGCCCTGGTTCCACCTCCTTCAAGAAGCCCCCTTGACACCCTCAACTGTCAGATATTTAGGAGCTCTGAGAACCCCTCCCCAGCCCAGGTAAAGGGGCACTGATGGGGTTCTCAGGGTGATTAATGATCACCATCTGCTCCCCCCACTGCCACTGAAGGGAGCACCATGAGGGCAAGGACGGGTTCTGCGGGGTCCACAGACAGAGCCTCAGTGTCTGGAACAGCATGTGGCACAGGGCAGGTGCTCCCTGGACTGCTGGGCAGTGAATGGGTGCTCTCTCAAGCTTGACCAAGCCCTACATCAGAATAAGTGACATTCCAGCTGCCCACCACCCAGTACTTCAATGCCCTACTCCTCCAACACCTGGTAGGCTGCCATGGGCACTAGGAAAGGCTTCAGAGTTGGACGGATCCAAGGTGGACCATTTGTTTACTCGCCATGCAGTTTTGAGCAAATTCCCTGTGACATTTCTGTGCCTCCGTACCCTTATTTACAAAGAGAGGGTCACAACAGTGCCTCAAAATGACAGAGCACAGCTCCAAGTACTTGCACTGGAGGCCAAAGGGAAGGGCAGGAGCACCCCCGAGGCAGGTCAGGGCCCCCTCTGCTAGGCACCCCCCAACCCACCCAGCAGTCACCTTTCAGCCGCACGAGCTCATTGTGGCACTTTTTACGCAGCTGCAGCTCCCGGCGGTACTTGCGCAGCAGCTCCTGGTTGTTGCTGTTGACCTCCTCGATGGCCTGGCCAATCTGGTGGGGAAAGGGCAGCGCCATCAGGGGGGCAGTTCCACCCACCTCACATGCCCAGCTGCTGCCCCACCACTGACAGCCTGCTCATCGCTGCCTGCCCTGGACTGGGCACCTGAGCTGAGCCGTCACACATCAGATTTTCCCAATAACCCCTCTGGGTAGGTACTGCGACCAGATCCATTTTACAGAGCAAGAAACTGAGCGCCAAAGAAGCTAAACCAATCTCAAGGTTGCCCTGCTGATGAGCAAAGAGCTGGGACTCAGCCCTCACTCCACAGCATAGCCCTTGACTCCAGGATTCAGTTGGACCCAAATCTCAGCTCTACTCTTGAGGAGCTGGGAGACCAGAAGCAACTGGCTCCATGTCTTCAAGCCTCAATTTCCTCACCTGTAAAATGGGAATTCATAGGAGCTGGTGATAAAGCTTTCAAGTTCCATTCATAGGGAAAAGAAACAAGATGCAGGCCACACTCACGCCTGTTCCCCTTTGCTGGGAGAAAGGGAAGTGCGCGTACATGCACATACATGTCAACAGGTTTCAGCATGCTCAGGATACCCTTTAGGGACATCCTGGGAGAGGTTTCTTTGGGGGAGCAGGCTGGGTGGCAGAGAGAGGCCTTTCCTTTTCATCCGACGCCCATCTGTGAAGTGTATACTTGCAACATGTCCGTGTATTATTGATATGATTTTTTTTTATTAAAGGAGAACTATTTTCGACTCCCCAAATATATGTCTGTCCTGCAGAGCTGTCACACAGACTCAAGGAGCCGATGGCTATAAAAGGCTCGGCATGTAGGAGGCACTTTAGAGACGTTGGGTATTCTCATACTGCACAAGTACAGCTTGAAAAAATTAAACCTAACAGATGTAAAGACATGTGTAGCATGTTTGAGATATAAAGATATGCGTAGCCCACATGGGATGTAAAGATATATGTGACGTGTTTGCTTTACAGACTCATAACAAGACGAATATCCAAGTACCTACCCCTGAATCAAACTGTTTTTCCAGTGGTCTGAGGACGGCCATGTGTGTGGTAGGGAAGGGAGCTGCCGTCTGGGGGTTTGTCTGAGTTTGGGAAGGGCGTGGTGGGGGATACTGTTTCCACCCACCCAGGGGCTCCAGAGCCTCTCCCAGCCCCGCCACCCAGGGCCTGCACTCACCTCGGCCTTGACGCTCTTGAGGGCCTCCTGCAGCAGCAGTGGGAAGCCGCGCACCTGACGCTTGAGCCCATTGTAGTCATTGGTCAGGGTCCGCAGCGCTGGCTGCAGCGTCAGCAGGTTGGTCCGGACGCCTGTGGGGATACAAAGGGGTGAGAGGCAGACGGGGAGAAGGGCCGCGGTGTGGGGAGCAGGCTAGGGCTCAGCCGGCCGGCTTACCTGCCAGGTTCTCGTGCACTGCCTTCATCTCCACCTGGGCTCTGGCGAAGGCCTCCTCGATGGCCCGGTTCTTGTCCTCCTCCAGGGACTGCATCTCTTCCAGCATCTGCCCGTGGGCCCTCTCCAGCTCCGACTCGTACATGGCGATCTGAAGCCAGGGTTAGGAGCTCAGTGCAACACCCCATGGGAAGGCGAGATGCCCCGCCCACAACACACACACACACACACACACACACACACACACACATGCACAAGCAAGAGGGAGGAGGATGGCCATCTCTCTCCCCGAAAGGGCCACTAGCTCCATAAAGCTACTTTCCAGCATCAACCCAGCACCATCCAGGGTCCCACAGGCCCTGGGAAGCAGGGGAGAGGATCTCTTGTCAGTTATGATACGGACCAGGGTACCCTTCCAAGAGCGTGTGTGGCAGGCCCTGCTCTGAGTCAATCTTGCAATGAGGTCAAGCCCCACCGGGAGCTGGGTTCTGCAATCAGACCATTTTACAGATGAGCAGAAACTTGCCCTTGGTCACGACGGCCAGCAAGGAGAGGGGGACTGGAACACGTGTCTGTGGGACCTCAAGTGCTCAGCCTCTGCACTGTGCCACAGGGCGACCCCAGCGTCATGCCGCCCCGCCAGCCACGCGATGACCCACGCACCTGCGCCCGGAGCTGCGCAGTCAGCTGGTGCGAGCTCTGTAGCTGCTGCTCCATCTCCTTCAGCACCTGCCTCTGCATGGCCACCTGCTCCTGCAGGTGCTGGTTCCGGGCCTGCGACTCGCTGAGGGCTTGCTTGGTCTTGGACGACTCTACCTCCACTGTCTTGATGACATACTGTGAGGGTGGGCAGAGGGGCGGGCACAGAGAGGTGTGTGAGTGCCTTGCCCTCACCCCGGGACCCTGAGGGGACCCTCAGGAGCATCCCACTAACAGCCTGCAGAAAAAAACTACAGGAACCCTGAGGTCTTGGCTTTCCAGAATGCTGCAGGGGCCTCCTGGAATCTTCTCATTTTCACGAGCCCAAGAGGAGCCTGGCTGTGGCCCAAGACTGGGCACAGAACAGACAATGAGGGCAAAGACGAGATCAGGACGTAGTGAAGCATCACATCCATGCCTGGCTCACAGCAGGCACCGCAAGCCTCAACTGCTGGATGCCTACGTGGCCTGACCTTGGAGAGCAGTAAGGGGAAGGGGCCAGGCTGAGTGCAGACCTGGAACGATTCCTTCAACCCCTTCCATCTACTTAGTCACCAAGACAAGCCTGTTCTACGTCCGGCCCATCCTGGGCTCCAGAGACCAGTGCCGAGGCACAGCCCAGGTGCATACAGCAGCAGCCACCCAGCCCCAGCTCACCTTGACAGGCGGTGACTGGGCGCGCAGGCTGGCGATGGTCTCATGGCTGTCTCGCAGGCGCCGGCTGAGCCTCTCCTCCTCCTGCGCCTTCTCGGCCAGGCAGTCCTTGAGCCGCAGCTCCACCTCGGCCAGCCGGTCGGTCTTCTGCTGCACCTCCAGGTTCAGCTCTGACAGCAGGCCTTTGTTCTCTGCCACCTCCAGCTGTAGCTGGGACAGCCTGGCGCGGAGCTGGGTGCTCTCCTGCAGACAGCCAGCCACAGAGGCACGGGAGGTGGNGTCCTTGAGCCGCAGCTCCACCTCGGCCAGCCGGTCGGTCTTCTGCTGCACCTCCAGGTTCAGCTCTGACAGCAGGCCTTTGTTCTCTGCCACCTCCAGCTGTAGCTGGGACAGCCTGGCGCGGAGCTGGGTGCTCTCCTGCAGACAGCCAGCCACAGAGGCACGGGAGGTGGGGACGGGTCAGGTGTGGGACCAGCGGGCAAGAGTCCGCGTGAGGAGCTAGGGCGACTGCTGGAATCAAGGCCCCGTCCCCTGGCCACACTGGTCCTGGGCCTACCTGGCTGTGCTCGCAGCCCGTGCAGGGGGCCGCCGGCTTGGCCCTCAGCTCCTGCAGCTCCGCCTCGCAGCGCCGCATTTCCTGCCTCAGTCGCTCATTCTCCACCATCAGCAGGTCCCGGTGCTTCTCCAAGTCGGTGCCTCCCTGCAAAGAGCCAGAGTCGAGGTGGGGGCATGTGGCCAGGGCAGGTGGGGGGAAGGACAGGGCACCGGGGAGGCAGAGACAGTCCAGGGTGGGGTGGGCAGAGGGCCAAGATGGGGAGGGAGAGAGGAGAAAAGAGAAAGAAAGGCCAGTGATGGACGGAGAGAAGAGAGAAGGGGCTCCAGAGAAGATAAAGACAAAGATGAGGGCAGAGGAGAGGAGAGATGGAGGAGGGCAGTGAGACAGGAACAGCTCCTGGCTGCACCCCAGCCTTCTCATTCTATTTTCCTGAGTGTGAAAGTAACAAGGAGAGTCATATTTATATACACAGAGTTCACACTCCTGCTTTACATCAGCAAACAAGAATTAACCTCCCTCCCGTATGGGTCACACAACCTCATGGTGATAAGTACCCTGGAAGCTTCTCCCTACCCCTCAGCCCCGTTAGGATGGCGTTGTTGGGCTCACCAGCTCAGATCGAAGGCGGCTCACTTCCTGGGCCTGGCTTATGAGCTTCTCCTTCAGGTGTTCCACCTGCCAGCACAAAGCCGGGGGTGGTCAGCCTGGTTCCTCACGCCCAGGCCTCTCACCTGACCCCATGGCCCCAGCCCTCCCTGTGTTCATACATCAGACCACACCTGAATTCCAGGTGCGATGCGCCTGACCTGGTCCTGACAGCTCTCAGCATGCTCTCCCATCACAGGACCGGCCATCCTGGGGCCTCAGGAGTCCAGGGAGCGAACGCAGAGAGGTGACCCCTGGGCCCACTCCAGGGGCAGCTCGACAGGGGCCTCAAGGGGCTGACCCTCAGGACACCTGCCTTGCCCAGACACCGGCCCAGGCCTGTACCTACTTTTGTATTTGTAACTTTATATCTTTTTTTTCTTAAAAGGCCTCCAAACTGTATAAACTCCAGGTACTACAAAATGTGGATTGGTCCTTATCCGGCCCTTAGAATTTTCCACTTTGAGTGGTTCCTCGGGGGTCTGTCTGTGGAGACACCAGCCTGCCAGTGACCGGCACACCTTTAGGATCTGCGTCCATCTTCCAGTCTGCCTTGCTGGAGCCGTGGGGTGTGCACTCTATCAGGAGGCGAGGGTGACCTGGTTCAGCCAGACCTCAAGGAGGAGAAACCAGCCCCCAGAGAGCAGGATTCCAGGGGAGCTGCCTGCTCTCCCCACAGGCCTAGACCCTGGTTCCACATCAGCCCGCCCCCAGGAAATAACCCAAATGCAGATGAGGACTTTGGCACCAGCATTCATCAGAGCATGTTTTGGGATTTCCCTGTAGAACATTCTGTGATGACCACAGGGAACCTTGGGAAAGGTACCGTGAGAGTCAGGCTTCCTCCTGTGGAGGAAGGAGATAAGGAGGGGCAGTTTACACAAGCAGGCCACGAAGCCTTGGGCTGGCTATTGCTAAACACCAGGAGACAAACCCTGCTGCCTACAGGGTCCACCAGCCAGGAAAGCAGGTGAAAGGCAGTGCAGGACTAGATGCCCAAGATCCAGCTGAAGAAGGTGGGAGTGCGGCGGCGGGTGGGGACACAGGCCGTGTTGCCAAACTTCTGACCTTCCAAGCGAGGTCAGACACTGGGATTTTCAGGTTGTGCCTATTAAATCTCCCCACTAAATACGGCTGAGATGTCATCAAAAATCGGCTGAGCACAAGCTCAGAACCAACCATCTCCTGAGGCTGGAGAAAGCGGCTGAACCACAAGTTGGTCTCTGCTTCTCTGAGCGGGTTGGGGGAGGAACTGGGTAACAGGTGTGACTCCACCTCCAAGGAAAAGACCAGTGACACCAGCGAGCTGCTCACTCATAGTTGAGGAGGTGGAGTGCAAGACACAAGACCCAGAGAGGGGTTGGGAGGACCAACCTGGCTGCCCAAAGCCTGCTGGCGGGCAAGCAGGTGGCTTTAGGGAGGGCACCCGAGGTCACGTCTGTCACCTGCTCCACCAGCACAGTCCTTCCTAGCAATGCACTGGAGAAGGACCAAGGCAGGCAGCAAAGCCTATGCCACTTCTCTGCCCACTCCAACACCCGCTTCTGTTAACGTGACACACAGAGTGTTCAGTCCCTTCGCCCTAGAGGGGAGTTTGAATAAAGCAGCCTATCATTCCTTAGTCATGAAACCAGCAATAACCTGAATACCCAGCATTAGGGGATTGCTTAGGTGGGTCATGGTAAATGCACTCATACACTACTGTGCAATTGTTGCTTATATGCTTATCATGAATTTTAAATAATATAGAGAATGGCTCCTCAATGTATTAAGTCAAAGAAAAATCCAAAAACAAAATTGCATTTGCACTACAAAAAAGTAGAGGGTGCTGGATAGCAGGATTACGTTTGACAAACGTTTAACACCTTGCAGTAATTTTTAAGTCTCAAAGAATATATATGTCTCTTGCACTCCTCCCACCCTGAAACAGGTGGAGCCCACCTCATTTTGAAAGGTTGGGGTCCCCCACCTCCCTCCCCTTCCTCAGAAATGACCCAGTGAGATCCACTTGCACAGAGTCAGTGCCCCAACAGACTGCTTCCTTGGCACCAGGCTGGGGGTGCTCACACCGCGTGTGTCCCCCACGTCACTGGCACTCAGATCCAGTGCAGTGAAAGTGGGGGTTTCCAGTGTTTACCTGAGGGGGGTGGTCAGCATCCTTACCTGCCACCTGCCTGCAGCCCAGTTCCTATTCTCTTCTTACGTCACAATTAGAACCCTAGGAGCGCCAAGCCTCTGTCTGGAATTTCAGAGGGGTACCCCCAAAAGGCGGAGGCTGCTCTAGGGGCCCAGGTGAAGGGTGAAGTGGGGCATGAGGAAGAGGCGGTAAAAGACCCCTCTTGTCAGAGATGTCAGACCCTCGTCCTCTCCCAGCTTGTCTCGGGCAGTGGAGGACACACCAACATCGCAGGACAGCTGGTCAGGCACAAACCACCCCACAGCGTGCAGTGGCTGTGCCCCAGCTGGCCAGCTCCCTTAGGGGCCCGGGAATGACGAATACGCGCTGCCCAGGCGTGGGACCCCTGCCCTCCACACAGAGGGCTCAGCTTCGGGGGGCGCTGAGGGGAAGATGGCAGCTTTCTCCCAGCCTGGGATGGGGAATGGGTGAGTCCCTCAGAGTCAGGGAAAACAGTGGGCAATGGAGACAGAGACAGGAGGCAGGCTCAGAGCAGAGACAGGGAGCTGAGGGTGAACCTGACCAGAGGGCAGAGCTTCCTGTGGGAGGGGGCCCCACAGGCACCCCCTTCGCCCACCCAGCACAGCTCTGAATCAGAGACCATATCTGCATCTGTACACAAAGAGGGTTCAAAGAGTCAGCCAGAGGGGCAAGCAGGCTCCAAACAGGCCACCGTGATGACCCCCAGGTCAGTACGCGGTCAACCCCAGGGCTGAGAAGGGACCAGGCTGAGTTTGTGCAACCCTCTAACTGGGGCTTCCCAGGTGGCAGCAGTGGTAAAGAACCTGCCTGCCAGTGCAGGAGACATAAAAGACACAGGTTCGATCCCTGGGTTGAGAAGATCCCTTGGAGGAGGGTATGGCAACCCACTCCAGTATTCTTGCCTGGAGAATCCCAGAGGAAATACAGTCCATGGGTTGCAAAGAGTCGAACACAACTGAAGCAACTTAACATACACACACTCCCTGAGCTCAGTCGCCTGGTCATCCAGAGAAACTGAGTCACAGGCCTGGTACAAGGCAGCCTCGGGGGAGACCTGGGAGATGGGGCCCGTCTGCTGACCTGACGCCAACCCATAGTTACATCTCCCAGCAGAAGCAGGCTCAGCAGAGGGTGGGGCTGCCCGAGCTGGTCTGCATTTTCCCAGTTGTCTGCTCCTCTCAATGCAGGCAACCTACTGATTACCTACCCTCGACCTCCCACCAAGCCTGGCCCCATCATCAGCTGTCTTCGGAGGAATGGAGGGTTGTCCCAGTGGCGAGACCAAAGAGTTCCTGAGCTGGGAAAATGAGAGGGCCTGGGACCCAGACAGCCCCAAAGAAACACAGTCCAGAGGCCCGAGGGGCAGCCCCAGGAAGCACACTGTCTTGCCCCCAACACACTCCCCATCCCAGGAGACCTGACTCCTGGCTGCCCACATATGTGACCAATGACCAGGCCTGTCTGGCTACGTCCACCCACCCTGCCTCTACTGCTGGGTTTTCACATATGAGTTCTCTGCCGCCAAGGGTCATTGAGATCATGGACTCTCAGGCCGGATTTCTAATATAGACATTGCCCTAACGTGCCAGACAACCCTGGACATGTCTCAAGTCCACCATGCCTTTCTCCATATCCTTGGCTGTAGAGTGAGGCTACCTTACCGAGGAGGTCTGGAGGATTAAGTAAGATTACAAGAGATAACATATGCAAAGTGCTTAGGACAGGGCCCAGCACCGTAATGAGTTCTATTAATAGAATGAAAGTTCAGATAGGCAGAGATATTTGTTCATTGTGTCAGCACTGTACTCCCAGTGCCTAGAATGGCACCTGGTATACAGCAGGTGCTCAGTAAACACATATAGAAAGAGTGTTGAATGCCTGAGTGAGTGAGCTGTAAGGCAGGGCATGGGGCAGCAAAGGTGGGGCTCACTGAAGGATGCTCCCCTCCACCAAAGGCAGGAGTGGCTACTGGGCTCCAGGCAGTGGGAATGTCAGCCCAGAGGTGCCACATCTTCCAATATTTTATGACAAAAAAAAAAAGGAAGCTGAGGTTTTATACGAACTTAACTAAGATTTCAATGGTGGCAACTGACTTGAGCATTAAAAAATCAGGCCAACTGGAACTAATAAATTCAGCCAAGTTGCAGGATACAACACATTAAAAATCAGTTGTGTTTCTATGCACTAATACTGGACAATACAAACAGGAAATTAAGAAAACAATTTCATTTACAATAGTATCAGAAAGGATAAAACATATAGAAATAAAGCAACGATGGAGGCAAAACCTTGTTCACTAAAAACTATAAAACGTTGCTGGAAGAAATTAAAGATGATAATGGTAATGGAAACACATCCTGCATTCAGAGTTTGGAAACAATTTGGCTAACACGTTAACACTACCCAGAGCAATCTATAGATTCAATGCAATCTCTATTTAAATCCCAATGACAGTTTTTTGCAGAAATGGAAAAGTCCATCCCAAAATTCATATGAAATCTCAGAAGATTCCAAATAGCCAAAACAATTTTGAAGAATAAAGTTGGAGGCCCCACACTACTTGATTTCAAAACTCACAACAAAGCTCCAGTAAACCAAAAAGTGTGGAACTGGCATAAAGACAGATATATAGATCAATAGAGTAAGATAGAGAGCCTAGAAATAAACCCTCATGTATCTGGTCAACTGATTTTTATCAAGGGTGTTAAGATTTCTAATGAGGAAAGGATAGTCTTTTCAACAAGTGGTGCTGGGAAAATGATATCCACATGCAAAAGAATGAAGTTGGACAGTTACTAACACCATATACAAAAACTAACTCAAAACAGATCAAAGATCTAAACACAAAAGCTAAAACTATATATATAATTCTTAGAAGAAAACAAGGAGAAAGCTTCATGACATTAGATTTGGCAATGATTTCTTGATTAGATCTTTACTTTGAGCCCCTCAATCCTCTGAGGTCCATACTATTATTATCTCCATTTTACAGGAGGAAAAACTGAGGTCCCAAGAGATTAAGCCTTGGTTAATCTTGCTCAAGGTCACTTGACTATTAAGTGCTGGCACTAGAATTGGAGCCCTGCAGAGCCCTCAGTCTTAACCACGTGGCTTTTCAGGAAGAGCAACATGGCAAAGCCAGTTGAGTTCAAAGATAAGTCTGGACAAGAATGGGAACTAGGAGGCATCCTGAGAACGAGGTGGAGGGTACCCCATGGTGGGCTTTTCTTAGAGAAGCAACATATAGAAACACCAAGAAGGTCAATCTGTGACAAACCGCAGTGAGGCTGACAGGAAACCAGAGCTCAGACGTGACGCCTCACAAGGCAGAGCAGTTTACAGGTTGTGATCCACGTCTCTGTCCAGTTTCCTAACTGAGCTGCTCGGTAACCATGAAGCAACATCTATTAGACCCAATTTAGAGATGGGTAAATGAAGGCTCAGACAGGAAGTGGCTTACTACAGCTACACAGCCAGTACTCAAGCCCTGCGCAGATGACTCCAAATCCAGCACTCCTCCCAGTAACAATGAGGGTGGTGATGGTGGGGACACCAATAACACTGGTCATCTCACCAGCTACTGTTGTTATGTCCATTTTACAGATGAGGAAACCGAGGTGCAGAGCAGTAATTAACTAGCCCAAGGTCATACAGCTGATGACTAGTGCCAAAGTCAGGACATGGATGGGGCTCCAGGCCCTCAGCTCCACAGGGTCAGACCCTTCCAAGAGTGGTTCAGAGACCTGAACCTTCAGGTGCATCTCCTGAGATACTTTTTCAGACAAGAGCATGCAGGAATAAAACATGAGCCAAGACCAGGAACCATTCTGAATTCACCAGATCATCCAGAGGAGTGGGGGTTGGGATAAGGGACGGGCTCAGGACTGCCTGGAGAGCTGCGGCTCAAAGACACCAAAAAGGCTGAAAAGCTTGACCCTCAACTTCCTGTCTAAAAAGTAAGTCAATTTTGTTAAATAAAGGGAAAAAAATGTTTCTTAAACATTCGTTTAGGGGCTTCCCTGGTGGCTCAGTGGTAAAGAATCTGCTTGCAATGCAGGAGCCACAGGAGATGTGGGTTTGATCTCTGGGTTAGGAAGATCTCCTGAAGAAGGGCACAGCAACCCATCCCAGTATTCTTGCCTGGAGAATCCCAAGGACAGAGGAGTCTGGTGGGTTACAGTTCATGGGGGTCACAAAGAATCAGACACGACAGAAGAGACTTAGCATGCACGCATGCAAACATATGTTTAAAGTCACAATAGGCCACATATTATTTCATGTATATGAAATGTTCAGAAAAGATCAATCCATATAAACAGAAAGCAGGGCATAGGACTTCTCTGGTGGTCCAGTGGTTAAGATTCCATGTTGCCAACGCAGGGGACACAAGTTTGATCCCTGGTCAGAGAACGAAGATCTCACATGCCATGCGGTGAAGCCGAAAGATTTTTTTAAAACCCAGAAAGCTGGGCAGTGGTTGCCAGGGGTTGGGGGAAAGGGGACATGACGAGTGACTTAATAGGTCTTTGAAGGGTGACAAAAATGTTCTAAAATTAGACAGTGGTGATGGCTGCTTCATCACCTTAATATATTTAAGACCATACATTGTATACCTTAAACGGAGGAGTTCTATGGAATGTGAATTCTATCTCAGTAAACTTCTTCAAAAAACAAAACAAAACTTTCAAAAGTGAAGTGCCCAGACAAACTAAACCAAAGGAAGTCGGGGAAGGAGGAGCTCTCCCCGCCACAGCTCCTGATCTCTTTGACAAAGGCATCTGGTAAGGACCCGCATGCTCTCTGTGTGCGCCCGCCAGCAGAGACTTTGTTACTCTCCCAACTTTACATAAATGCAAGTGACAAATGTCTGTCCTCCCCTAGACTGCAGCCGCCACAGGCTAGGGCATGTCTTGTCCACGCGGGCACCCCACTGCTCAGCTGGGTGCCTGTACAGACCAGGCACCTAGCAGCCATCTGAGGCAGGAAGGCAGGAGGCAACAGTGATACAAAGTTGGTGTGTTACACTTGCCGTGAAGAGCTCCCACGAATAGGGCAGACCAGCCTAGGGGCAGCAAACAGTGGGGACAATGTACAAGGAGACAGACAGACTGGGCACCAGGGAGGCCCCAGAGAGGCCCACCCAACTCACCAAAGGATGGGTGGTCAGGACAGAGAGCCTGAGGACACACTTGTAAGCTGGATAAATGCTGCATCTGAAAAGTGCACGAGGACTTCCCTGGTGGCGCGGTGGATAAGAATCTACCTGCCAATGCAGGGGACGTGGGTTCGATCCCTGGCCTGGGAAAGATCCCACATGCCGGAGAGTCTGCCACAGAGTAACTAGGCCTGTAGGCCACAACTACTGAACCTCAGCGCACCTAGAGCCTGTGCTCCACCACGAGAGAAGCCACCACAATGAGAAGCCTGCGCAGCGCAACAAAGAACAGCTCCCGTTGGTCGCAACTAGAGAAAGCCCACATGCAGCAACGAAGACCTAGCGCAGCCAAAAATACAAAAATAAATAAAAGTGCATGAAAATAATCTACTGCCTCCGGAACTGAGAACAAGTCACGGCATCCAGTAATGAGGAACAGAAGATCCACAGGCTGGGCAATCAGAGAGAAAGAAGCTAGTCCACCTGAAGGCAGGGCATTCTGCAGAGAGCCAGGCCCAGGAGCGCAGGCACAGGCCCCAGCACGGAGATGGTGTGCAGGGGGACAGGGCTGGGGACCTTGGGGAAGTGGGGAAGGTCAGACTCAGGCCTGAGAGACACTGACGATTAGAGTGGGGAGTTGAGCCCTGGAAAGGGGCCTCTGGGCCCACATGATGGTGGGAAGGAGTTAATTAGCCAGGCACTCGGGGGAAGGCCAGGGGTCAGCCCAAAGGGCCTGTGGCGTCCCCAGCATCCTCCTGGCCAGCTAATGCAGGAGACAACACTGGCCAGCATGAACCTTTGCTTTCTCTGGCCCCCGAGGGTTTGGGAGCTCCCTTCTCTCCCTGGTACACACCCCAGCCTCTCTTCTCCTGCCAGTTTTCCATGGGGCGACCTCTGCGATAAGTTTGGTCCGTGTGGGCTGCCCGAGCCAGGGCACCTCAGAAGATGGAGTGGACTCAGCACCAGGCTCAGAGCAGGAACATCCCTGTGCCTTCCTGCACCGCCCTCGTCTACACATGCTGCCTGTCACTCATGGAGAGGCAGATCTGGCCCCCTGGTAACCGCGAGGAACGGCATGAGGAGGATCAGGATGGGAGGCCCAGGCCTCCTCCCAAGCCAGGGGAGGAGACCCCATCTGTCCATTATGCAGGTGGCCTGGAGGGTCCAAGGTACCCTGGGCGACGTCCTCCAACCTGTTCCACAGTGGGCAGTGGCCTCAGCCCGTCCCACCCTCCCCAGATACCTGGTTCTGCAGCTGCGTGGACGTGGCTTGCTGCTCACTGTCGCGGACAGCCAGCCTCTCCCGCAGGGCCACCAGCTCCTCCTGCAGCTGGGCTTTCTCCTCCCGCAGCTGGGACATGGCCTCCACCATCCTATGTACCACGGGGGCGGCACCGGGCGACCCCGACAGGCTCGAGCACCTCCCGCTGCCAAAGGGCCGCCCACCTATGAGCAAAGTAGCGGCCGATCAGCGGGGCAGCGGAGGCCCCAGCCCGGTTGAGGACAGGGAGCCTGTCACGGCAGGATGGACCACGGGGATGAGGAGTGGATGTGAGCAGAGGAGACAGAGAAGCTGGGCAGGGGCTGGGGCGGCAGCAGGGTTAGCGGGTGCCAGGGGGTTAGTGTGGGGGCCTCCAGGGCCTGCCTTGGAGGAAGCCGCTTTAGCGGGAAGCTTCTGGTGGGTAGAACTGCCTGGACCAGGAGTCAGGAAAGCAACTTCCACTCACTACTCCCCCAAAGCCCACGTTCTAGGTTTGATGGGCAATATCCTCTCCACGGCCAGCCTGCAGGGACCTGCAGTTGAGAAAGATGCGCCTCTGGCAACCGCTCCGGAAAACACTATCCTTGGCGGAAAGTGATTTCTTTATATCCCAAACCTTCTTCAGAGTAATGAGGAGAGGTGGGGGCTCGCCAGCCTGGCCCCTGCCCACCGCAGGGAGTGATCACTGCACAGAGAGAGAGAGCAGGCGGAGGTGTGCGTGCGCAAGGGACAGACAGATCAGGACACGGGAACAAATGCAGCAGTACACAAGCAGGAACGCCACCAAGCACGCTCCCAGGCACACCCCTGTGGGACTGAGTACAGGGACCACACGGGCAAGAGCGAGGGATAAATACTGGGGTGGGCAGGGGGTCTCCGCCTTCCACCATCCTGTCACCAGCAGAAGAGACACAGACAGATGGACAGAAGGACAGAGCCACAGAATCAAGGCCTGGGACCTGCTAATGGGACCTGGCATGCCCGTCACAGCCTGCTTTGATGGCACCTAGAAGGACCACCGTCTCTGCAGGTGGGGAGCTGACAAGGGGGTGGGGCAGTGGACAGAGGAGAGGCTGGAAGGGCAGGGATCTGCCTCCTGCCTTGGGCAGCCTAATCCGGGTCCTGGCCAAAGTCTGTGAGGCAGGACGAAGTGTCCAAGAGTGAGGCATGAAGAGTTGCTGCAAGCCTCCACACTCGCGGAACACCGGGGCATCCGGGCTCCCCCACACGAGGTCCCAGAAGCTGCAGCCCTGTTTGGGCAGGACGGCGGGGAGAGGGGGGACCCCAGACTCCAGAAACAAAGCCATCTGCACTTGAAGTCACACAGCCCAGGGGAAGGTGACAAGCGTGTTCAATGAGACGGCAGAGAAGCTAAAACGGCAGCCTGGCTCTTGGACTAAGCGGGAACACGGGGCACACATGGCACTGGTTCCAGGCTGGATGGGGCAGCTCAGCACTGGGCCCAGGAGGGGTGGACATCCACTCTCGAAGGAGCAGGCCCCACACACAGACTCCCTTTCCCTTCCTCCCTACCCAAGGGTTGGCTCTGACTCAAGGCCTTCTGGAGAGCGGAACAGGGGCCAGCGCTGGCTGGCCAGGGCGCTCTGGCCGTGCGGCCTCCATGTGACACGGCATGCATGTCACACACAGCTGGCCAGGCTTCTGCTGTCTGTTCTAGAGAACGCGAGGTCAGATGGATGCTTCCAGGCCAGCACCCGGAGCTGCCACAGGCAGCATGTGACCAGCACGGCCCTGTGCTCTCTGCAGACTGCCGTGGGGTGGCAGGAAACACTCTCAACTCTAGGTCCAAGAGCTCCCACTTCAGAGCCGGGTGGGAGGATCCCACTGGGGCTTCCCTTGTGAAACAGGGACCATGGTCCTTGTCCAAAGAGGCAACCTTGGGCAGGCACCTGGAACCCATGACAGGTGCATGGGTATGTTGCCCAACAGGTCTGGAACAGCCCTCCTTGCTGGAACACGGCTCATCTCACCCTCAGCTCACAGCCAAGGGGCTTCATCCTAACCTTGGCGTGGTGCCCACGTGCCAGGGGAGCCGCAAGGGGCCTGGAGAGCATTTACTGGGGTGGGAAAGACCTTGAGGAAGCTAACAGAGAACAGCAGAGGAGGGAGAGATGCGATTAAAAGAGAACTTAAAAGGGGGCTGAGGGACCACTGCACCATCATAGGAGGTCAGCTGTCCATCCGCATTGTCAGAAGACAGTTTCTTTCTCTGAGACCCTGCCTGGACACTGCCCCTCAAGGGCACCCAGGCTCAGGGAAGCTCAGCCCCGGACCCACAAACAAGAGTCAGACCTCTGGACTGGCTGGACAATGGCCCTGCTTCCACAGCCTGGCCAGCCCCAACACCCAGCCTCAAATGAGTGCCGGGCCCAGATGGATGAAGGAGGCCTTGGATCAACCTCAGAGAAGGGGTGGCTCCTTCCACCTTGCAAGTTCAGACACAAATCAATCTCTGGTGACAGGAGGTGGCAAACAAGAGAAAGGCCAGCTCCTTTCCCCACTCACTCTTGGCTTTCCCCTCGAGCTTCTTGAGAATGCCCTTCCCCAACAGCTGCTGGGCTCTGGGTTCCTGCTGGGGAACTCCACAAATCCCACTGAATCTCCAGAACTGTCAGCCTCGCCGGAAAAGACTGGAGCCACCAGCTCCTCTTTCCCAGCCTCGACACAGCCGAGCGAATCCCTGTCCTAGGGCCTCTGGGTCCCTGACGGACCCACAGATACACAAGTGGAGGGGGTCAGGCGTCTCTCTGCAGGCGGTGGCGTCTTCGCGGCTGCCACCCTCGCCCTGCTTTTGACAGGCGCTGGGGAAAAGACAAAAAAGCAGAGAAACTCAACCCCAGCGTGTGCTGGCCAAAGCTGCTTATCACCAGCTGGCGCTCAGCGGCACTGGGAAGAGGGCGTCCCTGGAGTCGGGATGGGCAGGCTGGGGTCTCCGAGTTCCATGTCAAGGCGGCCACTCTAGGCGAGGAGGACAATGTCTGGGGACAAGAGCCTCCCCTCCGGCACCAGTGTTAGCCAGGGCTGTGCCAGGCGGGTGGGCAGACTTCCTTTACCTGTTTTCTCTACATTCATGGCGCCACCAGCTTCCTGGGCCTCCCGGTCCCTCCTGGGGGCCGGCGCCTGCCTCTTCACGGGCTTCTCTTCTTTCGTCCCCTGACTCTTGCTCTCGCACCCCTTGTCCTGCAGGGCCTGCTGCCAAGACACAATCAGAATCCTCACGTGAAGAGGGGGGATCGCAGTGGGGTGGGGACCCCCGTGGAGCCTGAGGATGGCGCATGCTCCCGGAGCTGGTGAGGCCCCCAGACCCAGCCGGTCCACCCCTCACTGTGTGGGTGGATGGGAACAAGGAGGCCCGGAGTCCGGAAGAAAACGCGCTCAGATCTCACAGCGAGAGAGAGCAGTGTGTTCCCCTGGCCCTCATCGGTAGCCAGCCCTCAGGACCAGCAAACAAGGTTCTTGGGCACATAGAAACCCTCAAGNTCCACCCCTCACTGTGTGGGTGGATGGGAACAAGGAGGCCCGGAGTCCGGAAGAAAACGCGCTCAGATCTCACAGCGAGAGAGAGCAGTGTGTTCCCCTGGCCCTCATCGGTAGCCAGCCCTCAGGACCAGCAAACAAGGTTCTTGGGCACATAGAAACCCTCAAGGGAAGTTCAGCTGGCCGACTTGTGGGCCCTGAGTCACCAGCGCAGTGGCCTGCTTGCTTCAGGTGCACCCTCGTCCCACCATTCACAGGCCTGTCCAGCCACACGGCAATCTCAGGGCAACAACCCCACCCGTGACGTCGGCTGCCTCCATCCCCCTGCAGACAGCACCCAGCCTGGGGCTGCCAAGGAGGGGGCACACGGGTCCACACGAGCAGGGCAAGGCCATGGTCCATGTGCAGGCATGGCTATCCGGGACCATGAGACCTTGTCTCCAGGAAGGAGGAATCAAGGCAAAGAAGGCTGGAGGAGAAGAGACCAGTGAACTGGCGAGGAGATAAGGCGAGAGGCAGAAAGAGCCTTTCAAGCTGAGAAAATCATGTGCAACTCACACAGGATGACAGGTAAGGTGTGAACAGAACGACAGGTAAGGCGTAACCCCATTTAAGGATAATGGAAATAAAAGAGGCTTGCCCCTCCCTCTCCAAAGATGGTTTCCTCTGGAGGCTGGGTGATGGTATAGAGGCATCATCTAAATTTGAGGGATGGCTTCCTTGGTGGCTCAGTGGTAAAGAATCCACCCGCCAGTGCAGGAGATGTGGGCTCAGTCCCTGAGTTAGGAAGATCCCCTGGAGGAGGAAATGGCAACCCACTGCAGTATTCTTGCCTGGAGAATCCCATGGAGAGAGGAGCTTGGCAGCAAAGGGTCGGACATGACTGAGCAACTGAGCTCACCTGCAAACTCTGGGGAAATCAAAAGAAACTTGTTGCAAGAGAAAGTGGGGAGAAAGGAANATCCCCTGGAGGAGGAAATGGCAACCCACTGCAGTATTCTTGCCTGGAGAATCCCATGGAGAGAGGAGCTTGGCAGCAAAGGGTCGGACATGACTGAGCAACTGAGCTCACCTGCAAACTCTGGGGAAATCAAAAGAAACTTGTTGCAAGAGAAAGTGGGGAGAAAGGAAAAGCTTCATGTTTCATTCTGAACCTTTCTGGCATTTGCATTTTTAACCTTGTAAGCATCTGTGGTGTTCCGCTTTGTTATCTTTGATAACAGAAGCTATCCAGGATGGGAGATTACAGGCCCTTTTTGGTGTGTCTTTGTGCCAACTTTATTCAAAACAAAAAGGCAAACTGCTATGTTTAAAACATATTTCAAGTCTAGAGTCGGAAAGGCCTGGGTGTGAAGCCTGACTCAGGTGAGCTGTGTGACCATGGGCAAGTTACTTAACCCTCCCTGAAGCTTCATCGTCCCATTCTTAGAACAGAAACTCCACTTTCTACTCCAGAAGGAATGGTCATGAGCATGTCTTGTATTTAGGAACATTCCCGCTGACTTAACTTTATCCCACCCTCTGACCAACTGCCACACCAGCACGAGCAGCCTTGTCACTGGCAGCGGCAACAGCAGCAGCTGGAAGTTTCCATTTGACGTCCAGAGCAAAGGTTACACTATTTCTGGCCCGTTGGCCAAGCCACAGGAAGGGCAGACAGGCCCCTGGGGGTTGGGAATTTCTGCAGCCTCCAAAGGAAGCGACTCGGGTTTTAACTGCTTGAGAAGCTGGTAGGGGAGGTCACCAAGCCCACCAAGTCACTTCACTGGGCCTGGGTCCCTGTGTGAGCCCACAACCCCCCTCTCGAAGCCCCTATAAACATAATGAAGCTTCACCAGCCCAGAAGAACACGCATGTGGAAACTGGCGGCTGGCAGCAGCGTCTCACATCCTCAGTAGATCTGCTGACCCCAGGACTCAGCGGCAACCACAACCCAACAGCCCATAATCAAAATTCAAAAACAGAGCCTCCACCCAACTCAACGCTGCCTGTTTCTGACCACCTCCTGATTTAACTACCAATGGCTTGAGTTTGATTAGAAAAAAAAAAAAATGGTTCTCCAGTTTTTTTAACTGTTCCTGCACCAGACCTGCATTTCTAGCAGAATTTACAGTTAAAACAAAAAGCAAAAAACACAGACCATTTGGTTCCATCTTCAGATGAACCACACCAGAGGGGATGAGAAAAACCAGGAAGCCCAAGACTGTCTCTGAAGCAACAAGCAAGAGGTTCATGTTCAGATCAGAACTTAAAGCCACACGTTCAAAGGGCACCTATCTCCCGCATCCACCCTGCCCTCCATCTGCATTGGTCCCTTCAAGGTAGCCCCTGTCACGCATAATCTTTCTTGGGGGGAGGGGCCTTGGCAACACCTCCAGATAACTCTGATCCTTCATCCTCAGCCATTATGTCCATGTTTGCCCATCCTGGCCTCTCTGCTAGACTGCTGGGTCTATTTCTCTTCTTGACTGTGTGCCAGCACAGTCTTCTAACACAGAGTAGGCACTTGCAAAATTATCTGTTAACAGATGCATCCATTTAAAAAATTACAAGGACTTCCCTGGCAGTCCAGTAGTTAAGACTCTGCACTTCCAATGCAAAGGCCTCAGGTTCAATCCCTGTTCAGGGAACTAAAATCCAACATGTTGTGTGGTGCAGCAAAAATAAAACTGCAGAGCCTGTGCTGTCCTGAAATTGCTCAAAGTTTTAGGTGCACGAATGCATCAGTATTTGTTTAAGGAGCTCTTTGCAATCAGAAACAATACAGAAGATCAGTGAGATAAACCCTGAAGTAGAATATTATACGGCAGTTTAAAAGAATGAGGTAGTTCTCTATATGTTGACAGGCATGAAGAAATCACCAAGACTTACTGTTGAGGGAAAGAGCTAGTCACAGAATAGAAGGCAAAAATAAATAATAAAAACTGTATAAATGCAATCAAGTAGATGTATAGAAAAGATAAATAAATTAAGAGTGGATTTCTCAAAGACACAGGACCACAGGAGATATTCAGTTTCTAGATATTACATGCCACATGTGTGAGTTCTTTATACCACTTTAAGCTCATCATGTTCAGACCCCAGCTTGCTGTGTGGCCAGTAGCAAGTCACTTAACCTCTCTGAGCCTCCTTTACTTCATCCATAAAACAGTAACTGTGTCTTGGACTGATGTGAGACATATAATATATGCCACAATGCCTGGTATAAAGCCAGCGTTCAGTAAATATTATTATTGCTATCAGGATGTCTTCATTCTACAACCAAATACCATACATATAAATGTAAAGTCAGTGTTTTCAAAGTCCCATGATAACTGACTTGCAGTGATGACTGCAAGAGAAAAGAAATCAAGTTTTGGTAAAAGTCCTCACTTTAAATGAGGAAATTTAAGTATCGCTGCCCCTATGAACTCAATATGCCCCAGTGGGAATAAACAGCTCCCCTAAAAACTTGCCCATCTTCCTAATAGCTTCTCACTGAAGGCCCCACATTTCCCACTTTAACACTTCAGTCAGGGTGTGGCTGAGAAGCTCCTGTCATCTCCTGTGAGATTTCCCGCCAGATAACCTAATAAAACAAATTGTCCCATGCAGGCAGGCTCCCAGTAGGTGTGCTATGAGGAGCTTGGCAGGAGGTGTGAGACCCATCTCCTTCGTGGCCTCCTTCCCCAGAGAAGCCCAGTGGCTGGTATTCAAAGGGCCATGGCACACCTGCCCAGCTAGACACCTGGCTTTTCTGACATCCCCTGGACTTACCTGCAGGGTCAGGTAGAGCCTGTGGGGGCTCCCAGGGCCAGCCCAGTCCACGCTGAGGGCTCGGCACTGAGCCAGGGCCGGGCGAGCTGCACTTCGGGCGCTGGAGTCCTCGTCACCGCCGGCCAGGCTATCTTTTCCACGCCCTGTCCCAGGACAAGAGGAGACAGGTGAGACGCCGGACCCTGGTTGGAGGCTGCTGGCCAGGGATCAGCGGCCAGGGCTGAGGCTTAGCTCCCCTTTCACACACTCAGGGCGGCCCAGGCAGCGCCAGGAGGGACTCACACGCCCTCACATGCCTGCCCGCCATGGAGGGAAGGCCTGGCGCTGAGCAGGGGCTGCACTCTTTCTTCACCACAAACCGCCTGGGGATCCTCTGCAGGAGGTCGCCCAAGACCTGCCCCCGGAGGTCGGGGCTTCCTCTCCCTCCACGGTGGCCTTAGGGCTGGCACGTGCCCACCAGTAACCCTCTACCGAGAGCAGCAGAAAGAAGCCAACGCCACCCCAGCTGTGCTAATCCTCACAGGAGGTGCACCCCGGGGCCGTGACCTCATTACCAAGGCTGCCTCTAGGTGGCAATTTCTCCCCTGCCTTCATAAAGACCAACTCCACACTAGGTGGCCTGGTCCTCGTGGCCTTCAAAAGCACATCCAGGACCAGTTAAAGCACATCCTCTCGAGTCTCTGACATGTCGCCTCCCTCACTGGATGGCGGGAGAGGACTGACTGTGGCTTCAATAGCCCATTCACTCCTAATCCCCGGCCCTCCACTGTAGCTTAAGGAGCTGGACGGGATGGGAGAGGGGACTCATCTCAAGGGGCAAACTGTAGAGTCCTCACCCTGGGGTGCTATCACATCCTGACTGCCAGCACTGGACCAAGTGCTTTCCAGGCCTTATTTCCCTTCCTGATCCTCAGTTTCCTTGTCAATACCATGGGCTTTAAGAACCAACTTCAGTCATGCGATGAGGATTAAATGGGGTGACGCATGCAAAGTGCTCACACAGAAGGTAGTCATCAACGCAGCCCAACAGCTCCTTACAACAGCCCTGAGAGGTGTGAATCGGAGGCCCGGAAGGGTTAAGAATATGCCCAGGGTCACCTGAAGCCAGTGCTCCAATCCCATGGGCTAACCCACCTTCTGCTTGCTTTCCCTTCTCCAAGTGGCAGTAAGTGGGGTGGGGGTGGGGGGTTGAGGGGCCTAGGGACACCCATACTGGCTGAATCTCTACCCAGTGGCAGGCATCATGCTTGGCATTTCACACACAGGATTTCATCGGACCTTTGTCTTAAATTTTAAAAGTGGATAAAAGTCTGTATGGTCATATAAGCCTCTTAATACTAATTTAAAAGAGCGATATGCAGGTGCAGGACTGGAAGGAACTATATAAAATGTTTAGTGACAAGCTTCTAGGTGAGTCTTCTTTTTTATACCTGTGTTTTTGTTTTTGTTTTGTTTTTTTTTTTGGTTTTCCAAGATAACACGTTTTTGTTTTTCAATTCTTCTTTTCTTTTCTTTTTTTTTTTTTTTAAACCAGAAGAGCAATACTATTCATTCATATTACAGTCTTAATCCTTTGGACAATCTTGCAGAGTAGAGACCATCTTCAGCTCCTTCCAGACAACTGGGGCCACCTGATTCAAGAGCCTAAGCTTCCCCAGGAGGACTCCAGGGTCAACCCCAGCCTCACTGTCTCCGAAGAAAAGACCGTGCAGGGCAGCACTTTGGCTGCCACCGATGGTGCAAGTGAGGTGGGAGAGAGGGAACTGGAGCTTGCTATGTGCCCTCTCTGGACCTCGGTTTTCCCTTCTGTAAATGGAGGGGCTTGTCCTTATGTCCCAGAAGGGCTCTGCTAACTCAGACATGCTGGCCCTCTACAGCCCTCTCCCAGTAGGTCAGGAGCAGTCAGACAGCAAACTCCTGAAGTCCCCCTGCCTGAAGACACACCCCCTGCCCCCACACTTCCAGGACGACCTGCCCAAGCCAAGGCTGGCAGACACCCAGGGGCAGCTCCCCAGGCCTGATGATCTAGCCCCCACGGGGAATCACAGAAGCCGCCCACTTCTTGATGTTGGCAGCGCCAGGGGACATGACCCAGAAACGAGAGCCCGTGTTGACAGCTCCCCCAGGGGGAGAGAGGGCCCCAGACTAGGGGACTCCCTCACTACCCACCTGCTGTCGGGGCCACCTTGGATGGCACCTAAAAGGAGCGCATGGCACCCACCCTCTGCCAGGCCACGCTCGGGAGCAGCCTTTCGTCCGCTCCGCGCCATCCGCCGGCGAGCCCCGGCGGGATCAAGTGTCAGCACCGCGCAGGGCGCCGGGCAGCTCTGCACCTACCTTGTTTACCAGCTGCGGGCAGAAACCGAGGCGAGACCACGAGTGCTCGGGCGAGGACGGGCGGATCACAGAGCCACAGCGACCCGNCGCTCCGCGCCATCCGCCGGCGAGCCCCGGCGGGATCAAGTGTCAGCACCGCGCAGGGCGCCGGGCAGCTCTGCACCTACCTTGTTTACCAGCTGCGGGCAGAAACCGAGGCGAGACCACGAGTGCTCGGGCGAGGACGGGCGGATCACAGAGCCACAGCGACCCGGCCGGCCAGGGAGCGCGTGGCTGTCCGCCGCGTTCCCCGCTCTGCGCCACAGACTGCGTTAACGTTTAACTCGGCGTCCCGGGCCGGTCTTTACAGACGGGCGGGCGCGGGGCAGGAGCGCCCAGAGAAATTGACGCCCTGACTCCACGCCCGGCTCGCGGGCTGCCGGTACCCTGTAATTACCTGACAGCTCTGACTGAGTCTAGGAACTTGCGAGAAAGCCCAGTCTCATCGTTGGTATCTGGAGGAAGGAAGGGAAATAAAGAGGCATTTTAGAAATGCGGACTCACCAGTTCTCAACCTCCCCGGGCCGGTGTGTGGGAAAGGGCGGGCGGCCGGGCTGGCTGGGGCGGGGCGAGCCATCCCCGGCTCGGGCTCCCCGGCCCGGCCCACTCGCCACAGGCCGCGCAGCGAGGGCGTGGCTCCCAGGTTCCACGTCCTGCGAGACGGGACCATGGCCCGGCGGGGCTTAGTAGCCTCCTCCGGGCGCCGGGCAGCCTGCGGAGAGAGCAAGAAAAGCGAGATTGAAGACCGCTGGCCGGCACCTTCCCCCGCCTCAATCCCAAGCAGATCGGAGCCTGCCATCTGCAAGGGTCCAAGGGACTAGGTCACCTGTTAACCCAAAGCCCCGATTCCAGTATCCCCCAAGGACGCCCCTGGGCTCACTCAAAGAAAGAGGGCCTAGCACCATTTCAGGGTGCTCATTAAAGAGAAAGGAGGCTCAGAGGTGGGCAAGGAGCCCACCATGTGAATTTGCACCACAGTGTGGAGACCCCACATCTCAGCCCCTCCCCTCGGAGCCTGGCAGCACACAGACAGGGCACAACCCTACAAAGAGGCACCACCAGGGCCTCCAATAACATCTCCATGAATCTGTTATGAAGGGACCCTGACTGTGGCTATGACAAGTCAGCCTTATATACATCAAAATTCTCTTTAAATCAGCTCATTCACGTATTCAACTAGCCCTCACGCTGTACTACAACTGGCAGACACCCTGCTAGGACTCGAAAATACAAAGATTCATTCATTCTTTATTTAATAATTATTTACTCAGTACCTGCTGTGTGCCAGGCACCTGCCTGGGGTCCTCTTTGATCAGCAGAGACATGGCCTCAAAGCTCCCTGTCAGGAGGGAGGTAAACACTTCAACAAACCTTCACAATCAGAACAGGAGGTAAGGAGGCTCCAGGTGGTATGGAGAATGAGGCTGGGGGTGGGGAACACTAGTCTGGGTAGAAAGCCTCATAGGACCCTTATGCACTGAGCAAATGAACTGTACAGACTTCATTTACTTTACAAGTCTTTATGGAACACCTATTGTGTGCAAAGCCACTCTGAAGGCATTTAAGGTGATACACCAAGCTACAGTCCCAGACTTAGACAATAAGTGATGGATGTTTGAAAGAAGCCAAGTCAGCTCGGAGAGGTAATGTGGAGTTTGCTTTGGGTTTAAAATGGAGTTGGAGGCACCCAAGGATTTCCTAATGATACCACCTGGGCTAGAGACCACTCTCCCCACCCCTCACTGCACTGATTGCTTTCTACCAGGCAGTAAAGCTATTTAAACAATGTCCATCCCCCCTGACCCTCTACAGTTCCCCAGAGTGAGTTCCACGGCACCCAGCCTGGAGCAGCAGCTACATCCATACCAAACAGCTGGTGAAGGCTTGTTGGGTGAATGCCTTGATAGGAATGCACACAAAAGCCTGAACTGAACCTTGGAAGACAGCAGGGTTAGAGATGGAATCACTGAGTTGCGAGGCTGAAGGGGGTCACCGCGCCACAGGTGAGGATCCAGTCGTCAAAGGTAGTACAAGATGAAAGGCAACCAGGGAGGACAGAGGTGACTCTGAGTGGGAAGGAGAACTGGAGAAGGAAGGTCAGAGGTGGCAGAAGCACCAGACAGGTGCAGAGTCCTCAGAGGTGACCGGGAGTGAGAAGGAGAGGATGGTCAATTACCAGGGAACCATGCCATGGAGAGATCAAATTGGAAGAAAGGTCAATGGAGCAGAACAGAGGGCAGACCTGGGAAGGTCTAAGGTGGGGTGGGGGTGACTAGAGGAAGCTGCCACTGTCTTCTCTTTGGAGAAGTTGGCTAGGATGGGAAGGCGAGGATGTGGAATTTAGAACAGCAGAGATCTGCACATGCTGGGTCAACAGAGGAACAGGAATGACTGAGGCATCGAGGCAAGAGAAGGAATAGCCCAAGGGTGGGTGGCCTGAGGTTCACAGAGCTGAGCCCTGAAGAATGCCAGGCTCTTGGCTAGGGAGTCCTGGCCTCTACCTTCCTTGATTAAGGAAGACACCTTGGACGAGGAGTCTCCTGGGTGCCCTCTCCCTGGCAGGGGTCAGGACTGCTGGCCAAAGGGCAGAATGGACGTTAACGCTGCCTGTGGGCAGCTCCGCTGAGGAAATGGAGATGGACCAGTGTGGAGTGGAGCGAATCGGGAGACGTAGCCAGACGTCCCCTTCTCCAGGCTACTCAGCACAGAGCTGGGCACACAATCTGCCCTGAGGATCAGCTGCCCAGTGGGTAAAGAAGGAGGAAGCGAGACGGGCTCCACCTGCATGCTGAGCTGCTGGAAGGTGAGATGGCAAAGGGCACTGAAGGTTGACTCTGTGGTTGAGGGAGATCTTCATGTGCTCTGTGCTTAGTTGTGTTGGACTCTGTGACCCTTTGGACTGTAGCCTGCCAGGCTCCTCTGTCCATGGGAATTCTCCAGGCAAGAATACTGGAGTGGATTACCATTTCCTTCTCAGGGGACCATCCCTACCCAAGGCTCATCCCAACCCAGGGTCCAACCTGCGTCTCCTGCGTCTCCTGCATTGCAGGCAGATTCATTATGCGCTGAGCCGTCAGGGAAGCCCTGAGAAGACTTTTAAGGAGATCAGCTAAGCCTGAGGGGCAGGGACAGGACACATTATTTCTTGGCTTTCAGGAAGGGAAGTTGGGAGGCAGGAAGATATCAGGAAGAAAGAGGAAGGGTGTGTCCAAGATCCTGAAGAGGAAAAAGTAGCTGAATTAGCAGTCTGCGGGATGTGAGAGTCAAAAGCATCAAGGACTTTCAAACGGTCCAAGACTGGAGACTCAAAAACCTAGGTCATAGGACGGGGTGATGGGGGCACAGCATGGTTATGACCAAAAGCTAGTTCAGAGCCCGGCTGCACCACTTAGTAGATGTGCAACCCTGGGAGAAGGACTTTGTCTCTAAGCCTCAGTATCTCCATCTTTGAAATGGGAGAACTCTACCTTAATAGGGTTGATGTAAAGTTTGGATACTACATATACACAACATTAAGAACAATACTGACATATACAAAGAACCCTCCCCCCACCAAATTTAATGTTTCAGTGACCTATATCCAGCGGTGGGTGAACGCAGGGGCGGGCTGCAGGAGAGCCCCATTGGCCTCTCCAGGTTTAGGCCAGGGTGGCAGAGGTGCAGCCTCCTTCCCCCAGACCAAGGTTGCTGCAATGATTGGGGGATAGACTTGACAACTGCCCAGAGACCACTGCCCAGGAAACATAGTCTCCGTTTCCCTGGGAGAGGGGGCAGAAGGTCTGGGAGGGTGGACAGGGGCTGGACCTCCCCTGAGCAGTCACATCCTGGGTTTTGCAGGTCAACCCAGATTTCAAAGTCTCTGTTCCTTGGTGCCCAGAAAGAAAGCAGAACGCATTACCCCCCACATCCCTCAAGTCCAGTCACTGCAAATACAGGGCCCCATTCTCAGACTGCATTCCTTGCAAATGACTCTCTGGCCAAGGAGACGGCTACTTTTATCAAGGGCACCGGGAACAGCCTGGGCCAGCAGAGTTGCTCGCTCAGCCTCAGGCGGACAGAAAGCCAGAGAAGGCGAAAGGCCAGGTTTGGCCACGACCCCCAACCTTGAGACAAATGTGTGTGTGTCGGGGGCAAGGGGCGGGGGAGGGTGCTGATGACAAATGGTACTTGAGAATTTAAATACAGCTTCCTCTTTAAAATCTGCCAGGACCAGGCCCTTCACTGCGCCAGAGTTCTGCTCTAACTCACAACGGGGGGGCTGACAGAGGTGGCTTCGAGCTGGCCCTCCCAGCTGGGAACCCCTCCCCACCAGGCTGCAGCTGTCAAAGGCTCAATTACCCCACTGCCCAGGGGTACGCCGGCCCAGGCCCTCCTTCCTAACCTGCAGCTAACCCACCCTATCCTGGCCCTGCGAAGGGGAAAGTCAACTGCCCAGGGGACCTACGCGGTGGGAGGGCTCGAAACTGCAGCGTTCGAGGGAGCCTTGCGGACCCAGTGACTTCGCCCCGGGGAGGGGGCTGCACTGACCGGCACGCGGTTCCCCGGCAATCTCCGGCTTTCCCGGGCCATTGAAATCTGAAAGGGGGACCCGAGGCGGCTCACATTCCAGGGGACGTGTCGCCCCCATGCTCTGATCTGCTCCGGCTGGACAGCGCGGAGGGCGGGGGTGGAGGCGGGATAGCGCAGGGCTGGGTCTCCCGGGCCCAGCCCTCCCCGCGCCCCACCTCGGGATTGGGCAGGGGGATCCCGGACGCGACACCCCGAACGACGGGCTGGGCGGAACCCGAGCGCCCAGCCCTCCCTCTTCCCGCCCGAGCCCCGACTCACCGGCCTGGCGGAGGCAGGATCCCGGCGTCGCCGCAGCGCCAGGGGCTCGGCCCGGCCCGGCCCGGCCCGCCGGCGGGAGGCAGCTCCACGCCACCGCCTCCTTGGCCCGCCCCGCTCCCGCCCCGCTCCGGCCCCTCCCGCACACTTTCCACAGGAAATGATTAACTCGGGCCGCGGCGCGTTCCCATGGCAACCGGCTCAGACCCTGGCGGGGGGCGGCGGCACGCGCGCGCGCTCCCGCGTGCACACACACAGAGACTCACACTCTCACGCGGGGCTGCCCACTCCGCTCAGACCTTTCTTCTGGGTCTCCCGGCGCTCTGCACACGCCCGTGCACACGTGCACGCTCACCCCAGACGCACACGAGCCGTCCTACGTGCTCACATACAATACACGCAGCTCTCACAGGTTTGCACACACTCTAGTGAGTCCACATGAACACATTCACAGTTCTCACACGCATCCCGACGTTCGTTCGTACGTGCATGCTTTTGCACTTAAACTGACATTCTCATCCACACCTCCTCAAACCCTAGTACAAAACTTTTGCACACACTAGTTACTACTACTAACACACAATTCTCACAAGTGCTCCCTTGCCACCCTTCACAGTTTCTCACAAACTGTAATATACTTTTTTCTAAAACTTTCTAGCACATACATTCTAGCTAGTATGTGTGCACACCTGCACTTTCTCACACACTTCCAGTGNCACTAGTTACTACTACTAACACACAATTCTCACAAGTGCTCCCTTGCCACCCTTCACAGTTTCTCACAAACTGTAATATACTTTTTTCTAAAACTTTCTAGCACATACACTCTAGCTAGTATGTGTGCACACCTGCACTTTCTCACACACTTCCAGTGTGCACTCACATTCCTATACGGAGTTCAGACTTTCCCCCTTGCTTTCCCACAAATGCTGTACATGCTTCTTCAGGTACTCTTGAACTCGTGCTCACATTCCACAGAGCAACATTCCTATGTTGCTAACCCCAGTATAGACTTTCATGGGCTTCCCAGGTGGCTCAGCTGGTGAAGAATCCACCTGCCAATGCAAGAGACTTGGGTTTGATCCCAGGTCCAGGAAAAGCCCCTGGAGGAGGAAATGGCAACCCACTCCAGTATTCTTGCCTGCGAAACCCCATGGACAGAGAAGCCTGGCGGGTTACACTCCATGGGGTTGCAAAAGAGTCGGACTTGACTTAGCAACTAAACAACAACACACACTTTAGTGAGCACACGTGCACATGCATGCACTGTCACACATCAGCACACGTGTTTTCACACATACATTCTCACTAGCTCTAGTAGGAGTACACAGGCCAGGTTGCCTCCCTAGCCAGGGCACCACCTGCTGCCCCCTGCTCCTCCCTGGCCCTGTTCCCCTCTCATACCCCCCCCAAAAGATAGATGTCTTGCAGAGCAGGGAAGCTGTTTGGGATTTTTAAAGGTAAAATATTCCTTTAATCTCCAGTGAAAACACATTCAATGCCGGCTCGGAGCAGACAGCAGCTCCTGGTATAGACCCAGACGGCCTTCCTCAAGAGGATGTCCCAGAAGCAGCCTGGGGGAGGCAGGGAGCCTGCCAGCCAAGGAGAGCCAGCTGACCCGGAGGAGCCACTCTGTTCTTTGTCTCCCAAACAGAGGCGGCATTTTATTCCAGAGTCAACAGCAATATTCCCCCTCCAGGGTGCGGAAGGAGGAGAGAGCAAAGAAATTCAGGAGCCAGCCCAGTGCAGGCTGATGGTTCCCGCAGATAATCCCAGGAGGGTGGGTGCTCTGCCTCTTCCTGTTTAACGGGAGGGGAGGATGAACCGACTTGGGGGGATGTGCAGCTCCAGGTGGGTTCTGTCTCCTGTTGCTGAGCAGGCGCTGGGCCGATGGTCAAGAGTCTCAACCAGAGGCAAAGCCAAGGTCCTGGGCCTCAGATGGTCCTGGATGCTAGACCAGGACACTCCCAACCCTCTACTGAAAATAGGTTCATGTGTTTTATCTTCTCACTAAGATCTCCCAGTGCAGGCCCAATAAAGGGTGCCTATTACTCTTCTGGTTTTTGTTTTTATATTTTTGTCCAAGCCACAAGGCATGGGGGATTCTAGTTTCCAGACCCAGGATCAAACCTGCGTCCCCTGCATTGGCAGTGAGGAGTCTTAACCACTGGACCACAAGGGAAGTCCCGAGTCACTCTTCTGGAATGGCTTCCTATAGAGTTGGATTTCTAACTAAGAACCCCAGATAACCCTTCCAATGGGAGAGCTGGTCATAATTTAAGAGGCACTTTCTCTCTGACTGCCCTGCAGACAGCAGTGGTCAAGGACTGCAAGGTCAAATGAGGACAAATTTTCTCCAGATCCTTGACCAAGTATCTCCTTTCATTACAGACCCTAATGTTTGACTGAGGAGAGGGATGGGGTGGGAGTATCTGTCTTTCCAAGTCCTGATACAGAACCGGAGGCCTTTTCTTACTTAGAGCCGGCACGTTGACATTAACTGCAGGTTCCTTTCAACAAAGCCAAAGCCAGATTTTTAAATTAATAATAACATTTATTGTTCGTTTCCTCTGATTACAAAAGTAATAGATGTTCTTTGTAACCATAATCCCACCCACTAGAGATAAGTGCTGCCAACATTTTAGTACAGTTTTTTTTCCTCTATGCACATAATAGCTACCATTTATCACAGTTATCACTGTGCCAGGCACTACGCTGAGCTCTTTAAAAACAAGATCTCGTTTAACCCCAAACACCTGAGGTGGGTACCATCATAGCCCCCATTTTCAGGAAGGGAAACTGAGCCTCCTAAAGTTCATTGACAAACCTGGTGTATGCTACTGCTGAGATAGGAACCCAATAGGGGTGTGTGTGTGTGTGTGTGTGTGTGGTTGTGTGTGTGTGTGTGTGTGAGTGATAGGAACCCAATAGGTGTGTGTGTGTGTGTGTGAGTGATAGGAACCCAATAGGTGTGTGTGTGTGTGTGTGTGTGATAGGAACCCAATAGGTGTGTGTGTATGTGTGTGTGTGTGTGTGTGATAGGAACCCAATAGGTGTGTGTGTGTGTGTGTGTGTGTGTGTGTGTGTGTGTACATGCTGTTGTTGCTGTTCGGCAACCCCACAACTGCAGCCTTCCAGGGTCCTCTGTACATGGCATTCTCCAGGCAAGAATACTGGAGTGGGTTGCCATTTCCTTCTCCAGGAGATCTTCCTGACCCAGGGATTGAAACCATGTCTCCTGCATTGGCAGGTGGATTCTTTACCACTGAACCACCAGGATAGCCTGGTGGTTTATATACATATACAGAAACATATAGTATAACTATATGTATATAGGTGCTGGAGTTTACTAAGTTCAAAGCACCAGTGAAGGAAAAAGAAAATTGAGATGGTTGAGGAAGCATTTGCCAAATTCCAGTAAATCTCTGACTTGAAATGCAAAACCAAATTGCTTTATGATTGCCGGAATTTAGTTTAAGGTTGCACAATGTCAGAAACTACATATCAGTGACTTTGGGATGTATTTCTATCCCAGAAATCTCACTGATGCTTTGATATGGAGGCTGCCAATTCTCCCCAGCCACATGGAGAATGAAACTTGGCCACCCCGATGCTGAGGTCCTGAGCCCATGAGCGAGGACTCTTGGGTTCAGCCTACCTGCCTCCTGGCAGAGGCATAGATGTCCCTGGGAGGGCCACAAGAATGCAGTGGCCAGAAGCTGAAGCTCCAATAGTTTGGCCACCTGATGCGAAGAGCCAACTCTTTAGAAAAGACTCTGATGCGGGGAATGATTGAAGGCAAAAGGAGAAGGGGGCAGCAGAGGATGAGATGGTTGGATGGCATCAGCAACTCAATGGGATGTGAGTTTGAGCAAACTCTAGGAGACCGTGAAGGACAAGAAGTCTGGCATACTGAGTCCATGCGGTCACAAAGAGTTGGACACGACTGAGGGCCTGAAAAATGCAATGCTGCAGGCTCATATCCACATTGACCCATCCTCTAGGAAGGAGGGGGCAACACCATTGTTGTTCAAAGAGTCTGAAAGCCTTTAACTCTCAGGCGCCCATCTGAGAGGTAGTCAAGGGCTCAAGGGGTTCTTCTGCATAGAGGGCAGCAACGAGGGGATGCTAATAAGCCAGTTCTGTTTGATCTGATTCTTGAAGCGATCAGAGTAAAGCACACCTAAGATTTACACGACTTTCCAGTTCTAATGACTGAAGCTGGGACTCAATCACCTTCAGGCCTTTGTAACGCTGTTCTCTAGAGGCCTCTCTTCGCGCCTTATTCCTACCAGCCTCCACCCACCTTCACCTGGGCAGCTCCTGTTTCTCCTTCAAGCTTAGAGGTCACCTTCCTTGACCCTACCAGGCACTACAGTCTCCTGACTGTTCACTCCCCTGCAGCAGCCCTCATGCTGGATTGTAAAGGTCTCTCCTGTCTACACCATCATCTCCCTGAGCTCAGAACTCTTTCTTAACTTGATTTCAGGGCATGCCTTTGCTACAGACTCTGCTCCAACAGGCAGTAGGTGCCTGGCATCACATCAGGTAAATAAAGAACTATATCACACAGGGATCACAGAGGGAAAGAACAGCATGCGCTAAACATGTATGAACAGACTTTCTTCCCATGTAAATAACATAAAAGACTTAATGAAACGTACACTGCTATATTGAAAATGGATAACCAAGAAGAGTGATCGAAAGATTGAAGGCAGAAGGAGAAAAGGATGATAGAGGATGAGATGGTTGGATGACATCACCAATTCGATGGACATCAGTTTGAGCAGACTCCAGGAGATGATGAGGGACAGGAAGCCTGGCATGCTGCAGTCCATGGGGTCTTAAAGAGTCGACCATGACTTGGTGATTGAACAACAACAACCAAGGCCATACGGTACAGCACGGGGAAGTCTGCTCAATGTTATGTGGCAGCCCGGATGGGAGAGGGGTTTGGGGGAGAATGGATACATGTATATGTATGGCTGGGTCCCTTCGCTGTTCACCTGAAACTGTCACAACACTACTTGTTAATTGGCTATACCCCAGTACAGAGGAAAAAGTTTAAAGAAAAAGGGAAGTAAGTGAAAGGATCCTTAGGGAATCATTCCAATGTGGTCAGTTAGGAGCCCCCTGCCCCTGTGAAAAATGTGATCGGTACATGTTCTGTACCAAACAGCTTCTTGAAGTCAGAGGGTACCTCCTGGAGCTGAGTCACACAATAAGTAATTCTGACTCAATTAGCTGCTGTTTTGAAGCCATTCCAGTAGCCTTGATGCAGCCCATCATGAACATTGCAGAAAGAGCTTGGAGGATCCCAGGAGGGTGCAGGCAGGGCTCTGCACCCAGCCCTGCAAGCACGAGTTTGACACCTCACCAGCAGCAGGCAAGCCTTTGATCTCTGAGCATACTTGGGGGCTGGCCCTTTGCAGGGGTAGAGGGGGTGCCGGCCTTTGATTCACACCTCCCAGCTCTGAGGAAGTCACGCTTCCCAGTGGACGTGAAGGAGTGGGGTCTTAGATGACCCTGGGGCTGGACTGTTAATCCTAACTCTCCTCTCTTACAGGCTCAGCTCCTATGAGCACTCAGTGCCCATCGGGTATTTGAACAAATGGTCCCCGCCTTTCCCCCTCTCCTCTTTGTGCTCCCTCTGGGCCCTCCCTCCTTCTAAAAGCTGTATTAACGAGGAAAACCTTGCTCCCACTTCCAAAGGTCTCTGCTGGGAATCAAGGCAACCTTCCCCCCAGACCACTTTTGCTCTAAAATATTTAGACAGTGACTGACCTGCTGCATTTGCCAGGCAAGTTGGGCTCAGCAGTGCTTCCCAGCTCCCAGGTGAGGGGAACCTGAAGCCTCTTGATGATCTGAGGAAGAATTTGGCAGATACTCCGCTCCTAGCATTCCAGGGCAGAAAGGAAAACAGAGTTTTTTCCCCTTATCATTTCCTGTAGTCTAAAAAATGAGAGGAATGCAGACACTAAGGAGATATTACTTACGTATACCAGGTAATAGAGATGGAGGAAGGGTGATCGAGGGAGAGGAGCCCTGCCCCCATGGCCTCCCTCTGAGTCAGCCCTTCCCTGGGATCATCCAGAAGCCCTGGGCTTCCTCTCCCAGAAAGCTCCCTCCCTGGCCCTCTTCTTGCTCCTAAATCATTCTCTCTCCTTGTTCTAAGCCAAGACATGCATTATTCACATCATCCCCGCTCTTTTTCAACTTCCCCATTCATTTTTCCCCATCTGCTGCAAATTCTGGATTGCTGGGGTGGGGGTTTGTTTTTTAACTTCAATTTTTATTTTTTCCTGCACAAATGTAGTAGAAATCAAGAGAGGACAAATCACCCATGCCCTCAAATCCCACCATTCTTCACTTAATGTTATTGGCCCAGATTTTCTCTCTGGTGAAAGTGTGGCAGTGTTAGACACTCCGTCGTGTCTGACTCTATATGACCCTGTGGACCATAGCCCTCCAGGCTCTTGTATCCAGGCAAGAATACTGGAGTGGGTAGCCATTCCCTTCTCCAGGGGATCTTCCAGAACCGGGGTCTCCTACATTGCAGGCAGATTCTTTACTGTCTGAGCCACCAGGGAAGCTCAGAACACTGTTAACTTTCAAAAGACATTATTTCTGTAGTAAGGGGAGACAGTAGGGAGCAATGGTTAAAACTAGGTTTGAGGGTCAGGTGGTTCCAGGGTCCATCACTTCCTCTGTGCCTCAGTTTCCTCCTGTGACAAGGTAACTAACTCATTGGGCTGGTGTGAGAAGTAAATAAGAGCAAACACGTCACACCCAGAGCCCGGCATCTGGTGCACCAGCTGTGGTTATAGTGGGAGGCAGACCGTGGAGACAATTTTCTACTCTGCCTTTTTCTCACGTTACATCATAGAACAAGGGTTTTTCCAAGTGACTTTTTCCTACTAAGGTCTCCCCTTTTCTGAACTGCAGGACCAAGACTAAGGATGAGGCCCAGGGCCCATTCAACCTTGGGTTTGCACGGTGTGGGGTCCTAGCACCCTGTAAAAACGACTGAAAAGAGTAAACATTTTAAATGGCTGCATAATATACCTCTGAACGGCTCTGCCACCACTGAACTGCCCATTCCGTGGGATCAGATATGTGAATAGCTCCCATTTTTACACATTTATAAACAGCATTGCTGTGACATCTCCATACACACAGCCTGTTCATGCCCTGGGAACAGGGCAGGAGGAGTGGGGTTGTTAACTTCATAAAATCTGAATAAAGAGTCTGATCATTTTTTTTTTTTACACTTTCTAAACATGTTGCCAGATTGCCATCAGATGGGCTGTACCAAATTTACACTTTACGCTGTCGCTGGCAGCGTTTTAGACGAGAGCTACTTTTTGTACTAATTTACAGTTTTTCTCTTGGATCTGAAATTCTCGCCTGGGCTGATTCCCCCGTGAGGCATGAGGCACATAAAACGCCTGAGCGATGGCTGTCAGGGAGGGGAGTGTCTGGTTCCTTTGCTGGGTTTCTGTCTGCTGGGCTGGCCCAGGCCCGGCTGAGAGAGCTGAGTCAGCGCACCCCCTCCCTGTCTGCTCTTCAAGCCCCCAGACACTTCCCAAGTGGGTTCTGGAACATCCCACAACCTTGGCAGACTGCTCAGGTGGCCATCAGCATTACTAAGATTGTCTCTGCTCTGACACCAGCCTGCAACCGCATCCTGTGTTCTTGCCAGAGCCACTCACGTGCTCAGTCGTGTCCAACTCATGTGCGACCCCATGGACTGTAGCCCTCCAGGCTCCCCTGTCCATGGGATTTCCCAGGCAAGAATACTGGAATGGGTTGTCATTTCCTACTTCAGGGGATCTTCGCAACCCAGGGATCCAACCCCCGTCCCCTGCATCTCTTGCATTGGCAGACAGATTTTTCACTTGGGAAGCACCTATCAGTCACTCCTGGAAAGTAAATCCCTCAAGAGACCCTGGTATCTGCAATCAGCTTTTCATTTCTTGGAGGGCAGGAGCCGGTGAGGGAAGCTATGTTTTCTGGACAACCACAACTCCGGCTCCTGACCACCTGCCAACCTCTTGGTGCTGCCAGCATGGCTCACCCAGCTTCTTCGGCAGCCCCACGGCCTCTCCCCTGCCTCTGGTCCTCCTCCTCTGGGGGTGGCCCTTGTTTGCAAACAGCCACGGGAAGTTTTGACGCTGCTGATTAACCAGACTCCCACAGCTCTGGGTGGTTAGTCATCACGACAAGTCTCAACCTTCTGCCAGCCCTGCCGACATCACCCCAGGTGATGTCGAGGAAGGTGACGGGGAAGCAGTGACTAGGACCTAGGCAGTTTCAGTGACGGGGAAGCAGTGACTAGGACCTGGGCAGTTTCAGTGGCTCCCATCGTCATCTCCACGGGGTGGGGGATGACCGCCACCCATCCCAAACAACCAGAGTGTGCAGGTCCTGGAATGCCAGGGAGGGACTTCGATGCAATTTAGCTTGCTTCTACCAAGGGATTGCTATGTGCCAAGCACTGGGCTAAACTCTACATACAGGATTGCTTTAGATTTCATTTAATCCTCACAATGATATGTGAGGTAGGTGTTATAATTCTCGTTTTACAAGATGGAAAAACTGGGGTACGATGTTTTAAGAGTGGCTGGGCCCAGGAATGTGTAGGGGGCAGCTGGGGGAAGGCAGCCTGGAGAGCTGAGAAAGCAGGGTACTCCAGGCCAGGAGTTGTGTTCCCAACCACCGCATGACTTGGGGCAGGTTTCTTCCCTTCTCTGGGTCTCCTGTCACCTCCCTGGATAAATGAGGAGGATGCGCGGGTGAGCTAAAACCACAAGGGAGTGAGTAGGCAAGTTGGAAAGGATGACTGTGTGATTCTGAGATTCTGCTGCCTGAAGTCCTGGTCCGAGGGAGGGGTAATTCCAGCTGCGCTTGGGGCTCTGGCCTCACTGTTGACAGTTGCTTGACAAATGAACGCCAGGAGAAGAAAGGAGACGAGTGGCTGCCAGGGGCTGGGAAGGGACGGGGAGATGGGGAGTGCTGCTAATGGGGCTTCTTTGAGGGGGTGATGAAAAGTTCTCAAATTAGGTCATGGGGAATGGTTGCATGGTTCTGCAAGTATACTAAAAACCAGTGAATTGTACAATTTAAATGAGTAAATTTTATACTATTTAATTACATTTCAATAAAGCTGTTTAAGAGAGAAAGGAAAGAAGAAAAGAAGGTAGGAAGGGAGAGGAGAGGGAGGGAGGGAGACCACACAGAGGTTGGGCCAGAGCTCCCTCTGAGATTTGCCTCCTGGAGGCCTCACACCCAGTCCCTCCCAGTCACCCTCTCCTGCGAGCAGCCCGAGCCTGGGAAATGTATGTACCAAGACACCCAAGTGGCAGGTGATGGTTCCAGATTCCAACCAGTAGTGATGGGAGCCTCTGACCTCCTTGGAAACAGAAGGAGCCACGAATCAAAGAGCAGGTGTGGGCCTGGAGGGATGGGGAAGAAGACAGATGGAGGCCCAGTCAGGGCGAGTGGCTAGGAGGAGACCCTGAGCATCAGAAGTGTGGCTCTGATGGGAAGGCCCAGGAAACAGAGAGCCTGGGCTGGCCAGGGTCTCTCTTGGTGGCCTAAAAACATCGCAGCATCCCAGAAAGTAAGCATCGAAAGTAACTTCTGCAGCTGAGGGCCCCTCAAACTGGTTCAGTCTGGCACTAGTGGGGTCCCAGACAGATGCAGCCATTCCAGAGGCAACACTGACCCAGACTTGACCCCGAGCCAGGTGTGCAGGTGTGGGGGGACCCAAAATGAAGGCAAAATTGGCCAATAGGAGTCAGGAATTCATTCCACTTCTGCTGTTTGGGTGACTTAACTGCTGCAAGAGGAGACTCCCGGAGGGTGTTAGAGGCATCGCTTTCCTGTCTAAATTTCCAAGAGCAGACGACCCAGAAAGCACCATCCCCCAGACAAACCTCCCCTGTCCACGTAGGCACATCCTCTTGCACCCACCTTTTTGGACAGCTGGCCATGGACAGTCCGGCCATAAGGGAACAAAGGAAGCTCTATCTTGGAGATTGTAACTGCCTCTGAGAGTCTCAGCGCAGGGGTCAAACCCACGTGCCTGGCAGCCAGGCTGACAAAGGCTGAGGGGACACACCTCAAGGCTAGGGGCTCCTGGCTTATTCCTCCAGCCCTGGAGTACACATGCTGCTGTTGGCCCTGTTCTGTGGAGGTGACCCAGGCAGACTGGCTCCAGGGACCAGGGTTTGTTTGTTTGTTTATGGCTGTACCTGGTCTCCGTTGCAGCGCATGGGCTCAGGAGTTGTGGCAAACAGGCATGTGGGATCTTCCCAGATCAGGGATCAAACCCATGCCCCCTGTGTCGGCAGGTGGATTCTGAACCACCAGACCACCAGGGGAGTCCCTTATTTATTTATTTGGCTGCACTAGGTCTTGTGGTGGCACATGGGCGCTCCGATCTTCACTGTGGCATGCGGGCTCTATAGTTGTGATATTGTGGGATTTAGTTCCCTGATCAGAGACTGAACCCGGGCCTCCTGCATTGGGAGCACAGAGTCCTTGCCACTGGATCACGAGGAAAGTGCCAGAGGCCTAGTCTTAAACCACTGTACCATACAGCCTCTCCAGGGTACAGTGGGTGGGGTCCTTGTCGCCCCGCATACATTCAAGGCTCTTTGCCATCTGCCTGCAGCCCGCCTGCCCAGCCCTCTCTCCCAGTGCTCCACCCAAGGCACTCTCCTGCTCTGAGTTTGCTATGTGTCCGCACCTCCCTCCATTCGCACATGCTGTTCTTTCTGTGATGACAGCCCATTCACCAAGTGAGGCCCTGGAGAAATATCACCTCCTCATGGGACCTTTCTGCTACTGCCTAGTCCGAGTGCCCCCAGGACCATCTGCCCTTCCCTTAGCTCACTCAGGACACTGAATTGGAGCTTTTGGAGAACTAATCACCCTCTCCCATTACCCCGGAGCTACTTCATTCAGGCCCCCAAGCTGTGTGAACTTAAGCAAGGGACTCAACCTCTCTGAGCCTCCGTGCCCTCATAAATGGCTGTCCTAATTATAATAGCTATTATTCTTATGGGTAATATTTACTGTGTATTTACTATGTGCCAGGCACTATGTGCTAAGTACCTTATGGGCAAGATCTCATTTAATCCTCACAGCACCCTAGGAGGTGGATGTTATTATTATCCCTTGTTACAGATAAAGAAATGATCACTTTTGTTAGGACGACTGTCTTTATCACGGTTGCTATTCTTTCTTCTGCCGCAAAGCTTAACATGTAGCAGATACTCAAATCCTGTTTGTTGAAGTCAAGTGTGGTTAAAAATAGGAAGGGACTCAGATAGGAAGAGAGTTCCAGAAACATGGCCATGTACACGCTCCAGAATGTTGAGGTCTAGCCTTGTCCTGGCTGAAATGATGCCATCTCTGCAGCAGGATGCTGGCAGACAGTGGAGACCGGGGACCTGAGGGGCCCATTTTGGATTCTCCCATCAGCCCTAGCCTTACCTATAGAAACAGACTGCCCACACCAGCCCTGCAGTGCTCAGAGCCCCACAGTTAACGGTTTTTTTGTGGTTGTTTAGTTGCTAAGTCGTGTCCAACTCTGCGACCCCATGGATTGTAGCCTGCCAGGCTTCTCTCTCCATGGGATTTCCCAGGCAAGGATGCTGGAGTGGGTTGTCATTTCCTTCTCCAGGGGTTCTTTCCCACCCAGGGATCAAACCTGCCATGTCTTGCATTGCAGGCAGATTCTTTACCACTGAGCCAGCTGGGAAGCCCCCACCCATCCCACGGCAAACAAGCCTCCTAGGTAAATGGTGACTGAGGCNGATGCTGGAGTGGGTTGTCATTTCCTTCTCCAGGGGTTCTTTCCCACCCAGGGATCAAACCTGCCATGTCTTGCATTGCAGGCAGATTCTTTACCACTGAGCCAGCTGGGAAGCCCCCACCCATCCCACGGCAAACAAGCCTCCTAGGTAAATGGTGACTGAGGCTCTGGGGGTCCCAGGTGGTTGACCGAGGGCAGAATTTGTGCATATTCATAACTAGAATAGCTTCAGAGTTGACTTTGCCGAGCTCAAAGCCAAAGGTGCAAAGCGCCCTGTGTGTCCATGTGCCAAGCTCCAGATGCCGCAGTGTTTCCTAGGGGCCCTCTCCACCACTCCAAACATTTCCTGAAAGCCTCAGAGGGTGCTTGCAAGGTCTCTGCCCATCACTCCCACTGACTGACCAAGGACACATCAGCATCTGGCCTAACTGTGCAACCAAGATGCTCTCCATGACCAATGCGGATCCCTAACCCCACAGCACCCAGAAGGCTGCACCCAATGCTGGAAACACAGGCTCAGAGAAAGTGAGGGGCAAACTGCTGAGAAACACTCCACTCAGGGAGAAATATCTACTGTCTTGATTAGGCTCAGACATGCAGCTCAGATGGTAAAGAATCTGTCAACAGTGTAGGAGACTCAGGTTCAATTCCTGGTTCAGGAAGATCTCTTGGAAAAGGGAATGGCAACCCACTGCAGTATTCTTGCCTGGAGAATCCCATGGACAGAGGAGCCTAGTGAGTTACAATCCATGGGGTTGCAAAGTGTCTGACACGATTGAGCGACTAACACTAACTAACTAATGCTCATCCCATGGCAAAGATGCCTGGGTTCGTGGCATCACAGAGTCCTTCTGACTCACCACCAGCACCTCCGAGACACTAGACTCCTCCCCTGGTCACTGCTCCACCTGGACACACATGCAGTCCTTGGTGCCTCGATTAAGTCTGTGCCCTATAGTAAGCTCTGCTCCAGGGGACCCAGCATCCATTCATACAGTGGACTCAGCTGGGCTGCCCTCTTTTACAGCCTTGACCTTCAGCTGGGGCAGTCAGGAGTCCAGTCCACTTTCCCCCCGAGGCTTCCTCGGCCCTAATGTAAGTTTGTGGACATAGGCAGAAGGAGAAGAGGGCGTCGGAGGATGAGATGGCTGGATGGCATCATGGATGCAATGGACAGGAACTTGGACAAACTTCAGGAGCTGGTGAGGGACAGGGAGGCCTGGCGTGCTGCGGACCATGGGGTCACAGAGAGTCGGACACGACCGGGTGACTGAACAAGAAGCAGGAAACACCGTGTTCAAACCCTCTCTCCACGCGACCTGCTACTCACAGTCACTCACTGTGGGGCCCATTTGAGGGGGGGGCACTTCTACTTCTGATTACTTCTCAAGCCCTCACAATATCTGCATTTACAGGAGTGAAAACCGAAGCTCTAAAAGATCAAGTGGCCTGTCCAAGGAGAGCGCCAGAACCAGGCATTCTGGGGCTAATTCTCTCCATTGCTCACTCTTACCTGGAACCCACACACCGACACTGCTTACCCCAAACCCAGAAGCCGTGACGGGCCCTGAAGGAGGCAAGAGATGAAGTCAGTCTGTCCTGGGGTGTCGGAAGGACTCCAGAGGCCCGCGCGTCCCTGCCTGGCTGCCGAGGGAGGGCCTCAGAAGATCTGCCTCCAGGGGCTGAACAGAAGCCAGGCAGAAGGCGAAGGATCCGAGTGCCACAGGGGAAACGCTGGTCTCGGAACTGCCCAGTGAATCGCAGCTGATGCTCCTCGTCTACTAGTTAAAAAACCACAACGAGCTGCGGAATGACAGCCGGCTGCCCAAGTATCAGAGGAATGTTGTTGCCAGACAGGTTGACGAGGCGTCTGCTAAGACGGGCTCCAGAAACCAGGCCTGGGCTGTTGCCACGCCAGGTGGCTCCTCGGAGGCCAAGGCCACAGGGGCAGCTGCCACCCTTCCCACAACAGGGGCCCCTGGAGACTCACTGCAAACCTCAACAGAAACCCCCTAGGTGCATGGGGGCCAGTCATCACCCCCAGGGGCAGCCACCTTGTCCAGGCAAGGCTCTCGGACACCAGAGCTGGGGCAGCCACCCAACCCCACCTGACTCCTAGCAAGGTCTGAGGTGGGAAGGCTACAGGGCTTTCCTCCAACCAAGTCTGTAGCCATGACAACCTACCTTGAATCATTAATAAAGATAATTCCAGGAATAATTGGTTTCTCCGGTGGCTTAGTGGTAAAGAATCTGCCTGCAGTGCAGGAGACACAGATGTGGGTTCAATCCCTGGGTCAGAAAGATCCCCTGGAGAAGAAAATGGTAACCCACTCCAGTACTCTTGCCTGGAAAATTTCATGGACAGAGGAGCCTGCAGCCTACAGTGCGTAGGGTCATAAAGAGTCAGGCATGACTGAAGTGACTGAGCACACACGGGCATGATAATAGTGGCCAACTTTTCTAAAGCACTTACACCATGCCAGGGATCACGCGGGGCACTTTTTCTGGATCTTCAAACGTATTAGTTTCCTGTTGCTGCTGTAACAAATGACCACAGACTGGACGGCTTAAACCAGCGGTCCCCAACCTTTTGGGCATCAAGGACTGGTTTCATGGAAGACAACTTTTCTGTGGACAAGGAATAGGGTAGGGGGTGGGGAACTCGGGCGGTCATGTGAGCAATGGGTACCAGTCTGTGACCTGGGGGTTGGGGACCCCTGGCTTAAACAACAGAAGCTTATTGTTGCCCAGTTCTGGAGGTTAGGGGTCAGAATTCAAAGTGCAGCAGAGCCACACTCCCTCTGCAGGCTCCAGGAAAGAACCCTTTGCCTCTTCCAACTTTTGCTGGTTGCTGGCCGTCCTTGGTGTTCCTTGGTTTGTAGACAAATTCTTCCAGTCTCTGTCTCCACATCATGCTTTCCTCTCTGTGTGTCTATTCAAACTTTCCTCCTCTTATAAGAACATTAGTTGTATTGGATTAGGGCCCATTCTAAACCAGGATGACCTCATCTTAACTTGACCGTCTCTGCAAAGACCCTATTTCCAAACAAGGTCATGCTCTCAGGTGCCAAATGGACATGAGTCGGTAGGAGACACTGTTCTACCTCCTGTATCACATATAATCCTCCCAACAACCCTGGCACTGCTCTTATCCCCATCTTACAGATAACATGACTGAGGTTCAGAGAGGTTAAGCAACTTGCCTGAGGTCACACAGCTGGGAGACCAGACCCTGTTTTACTGATTCTAGAACCCACACTGTGTTGTCCCAAGCATCATGCTCATCACCGCCTCCTCTGGGGCCCAGTGGTTCAATGTTCACAAGGCTTTTCCTGGCCGTTGTTACATCTTTCTGCCATCATAACCTCAAAGGACCCTGTTTTCAGTTTACAAAGGAAACAGAGGCTCCATTAATTAACCTNAAAAAAAAAAAAAAAAAACTTAAAAAAACGAAAGCACCAGTGGCTTCCTGTGAAGCGTAAACTCCTTATTGTGGCTGATGACCCTAACCCCGTGGCATCCCACAGCTCAATCCTGCTCTAGCGGCACAGGCTTCCTTCTTGTTTTCCAAGCATGACACTGAGCCTTAGTACTTGCTGTTCCCTCTGCCTAGAATGCTGTTCCCTAAACTCTGCATGCTGGCTCCTTGTCCTTAGATTCTTAGCTCAGCTGTCCCCTCGTCAGAGTGGCTTTCCGTGGTCACCAGTCCAGAGTCAGCAGCCCCCCATTATTCTCCAAGTAACCCTCCGGTTTTATTTCCTTCTTAGCACATAATACATCCTGCAATTGCTGTTTGTTGATTGTTTGCCCTTTAATCCTCCTCCCTTGAAGCCAAGGACTTTATCTTGTTCCATGCTGACCTCAGCACCTAGTACAGCGCTTCACTCATAGTAGGCGCCCAGTGGATATTTGTTGAATGAATAAATCCACTAGAAATATGGAGTCATAGATGGATCACCCAGAGAAAGACCTGGGAACAGACTGGGCCGGCAGTTGTGATGGGATGAGAAGAGCAGCCCAAGAGCAAGGCCCAAGTGGAAGCTGCTGGGGAAATCTTGGGAAAAGAGAAAAGTATAAGCCACAGGGGCCAGCCTGGCCACATACAAGGGCAGAAATGCACAGAAAAGAGGTAGTTTTCTTAAGAGCACTGTGGACAGAACTCATGCCAACCAATGGGCACATGCAACAGTGGAAAGGTTAATGAGAACTTAAGGGTGATTTGTCAGAGCGACAACAAAAGGTAGGTCCCAAGGCATCCTCCATCCATCCATTCATTCATTCATAGGTACTGAATATTTACCATNAGAGCACTGTGGACAAAACTCATGCCAACCAATGGGCACATGCAACAGTGGAAAGGTTAATGAGAACTTAAGGGTGATTTGTCAGAGCGACAACAAAAGGTAGGTCCCAAGGCATCCTCCATCCATCCATTCATTCATTCATAGGTACTGAATATTTACCACGTGCAGTGAGTGAGGAAGGCTGTTCTGGAGGGGGCAGAGTCAGGGATGGGGTCAGAGTAAAGGACATAGGGGCTACCTTGGGTTTCTGGGCCTTCAGCCTGGAAGACTTCCTGGAGGAGGGTGACCAGGCCCTGTGAGAAGATGCTCTACCTCAGGCTGCAGCACTGGGCAGGGGCAAAGGCAGTAAGTGGAGCCAAGTGACTCTGCCACTTCAGCTCCAGACGCAAACAGACCAGACCAGAGAGGGTTCCTTGGTTCATATCCTGTTCCAACCCGTAACAGGGACTCAGATCAGAACACAGGACAGGGACTCAGACCAGAACACAGGACAGGGACTCAGATCAGAACACAGAACAGGGACTCAGATAAGAACTCAGAACAGGAACTCATATCATGGACTCAGATCAGAACCAAGAACAGAGACTCCGATCAGAAGGCAGGGGTTTGTAGACTCAGAGGTGAACTTTCACTCCATAACCCTCTGCACCCATCTGCTCACAATCTCAAGGCTCTCACGGTTAATTGCCCCCTCTTTTCTTACAAAGGAAAGTCCACAGGTCAGCCACCTTATCTGAATCAGTATATGGGGAGCAGTTCTGGGTAGAGGATAGCTGGTGACCTTGACGACAATTTGCTGATGTTAGAGTTTCAGAAATTAAAAGAAACAACACTTGCAAATAAAACAAGGAAACTCTCCAGGACACAATGGCCCAGCAGTTAGGAGGTTTGACTCCTGAGTTAAAATCCAGGCCTACCTCTCTCTGGCTGAACCAATTCAGGCAAGTTCTTTAACCTCTCCGAGTCTATTTTCCTTGAGTGCGCAGTGAGCATAATTATATCACTTGTCCTCCCAAGGGTGGTTGAAGAGATGAATGAGATAATACATGGGAGGATCTTGGTGTGGTGGGCAACATGGTAGCAGTTATATGCAGCCAGTTACACACCAGGCACTGCTGGAGGGCCCTGCAATCTACAAAACACCTGGCCTGTTCTCTTCAAAAACATCAACATCATGAAATACAAAGAAAAGACCCAGACGTTGTTGCAAGTTGTTGTTATTTAGTGGCTAACTCCAGTCCAACTCTTTGCAACCCCTTGGACTGTAGCCCACCAGACTTTGTCCATGGGATTTCCCAAGCAAGAATACTGGAGTGGGTTGCCATTTCCTTCTCCAGGGGATATTTCTGACTCGGGGATCAAACCCATGTCTCCTACACTAGCAGGTGGTTTCTTTATCATGGAGCCACCAGGGAAGTCCAAAGTCTATAATTATGGAAGGGAAAAAAAGAAAGGAATGCATAATCCCTGCCCTTGAAAGGGTGCAGAGAGCCCTGGCATGTCCCTCTGGTGGCAGACTTCCAGGGAGGGTAATCAGCCATCCAGGTTTGCCCGGGACTGTCCTGGTTCTAGCGCTGAAAGTCACCCATCCTGGGAAATCCCCTCAGTCCTATGTGAACTGGCATAATGGGCCACCTGCTTCCAAGTGAACTGTATGGATGAATACTCTGGGTCCCTGTGGGTCCAGTGAGCTTCCCTGCCCTGGTGGAGGCCCCCCTGGGTTGTCTCTTCAGTGGGGGAACAGATTTGCCATGAGTGGGCAGAGTGCAGGCTGGACACCTCATCCCACCCAACAAGAGCCAGGCCAGAGATTTACAGGCAAGTGAGGTGTTCTCAGAGAACAAGATTTCAAAGCTCTGTGCCGTGAGGCCCCAAGAGTGGAATGAGGCAGCTTGGTGAGGCCAGTCCCACCCCACTGACACCTCTTAACCAGCTGCTCACTCTGCCTCAGGCAAATAGTTAACTGGCATCTGAGGCCTACTCAGCTCTCACTGTGATCGGAAATCTGTGTGAAGGATGGACGGACACCAGGCCTCTGGCCTTGTCAACCAGGTGCTTCACGGCTGAGGAATGTGACCTACAGCTCACACAGCCTGGCCTGCCTAGCAGGTTGGCAGCTGCCTGGGGCAGGCCTGTGGGAAGTCCAGGCTGCTCGTGACCTTCTGGGGGGACTCCCTTCCTGGGTGAGGTGGAGCAAAGGCACCCCTGCCGGAATCACGGCCCAGTTCCCTCTCTCCCATCCCTCCCCAACAGACATCGAGGGTCTGTGCTATAGCACCCCCAGCCTCGAAGGGCTCTGAGGAGGGTAAATGGGGTTGGCACATGTGCTTTGAGGCCCATTCACAAAAGCCCTAGGTATCATGATTACCACGACGATACCAGCTTGCATATGGCAGGCTGTCAGACCCCCTGCAAGGAGGGCGCCTCTCCACTGAGCTCCCTTGGCCGCTGTGGGGCCAGCTGTGAGTCAGCCTTTGCCCTTGGCCACCTTCTTAATTTAGAAGAGTAGCAGCTGCCCACCCAAATTAGCTGCTCCTTGCTCAGCCCCCAGTTCTGCCATTCACAGGCCTCTCCTCTCACCTCTTGAAAGTCAAGTCGGCATAGTGCCCTGTGGCATTGTTCTCTGCTTGGACTGTTTTGACACCAGACGAGTTCAAACAGTACAGACTGATGAAAGGAAGCCTTCCTCTCATGCCTGAACTCTGTCCCAGAATTCACTTCCTCTGAGACGATCACTGTGGCCAGTGGTTGGTGGATCCTTCTGAGAGATAGTCTCCGCATATAGGAAATGCCTGGCTCACCCACGAGTGTCTGGCACCTTGCTTTTCTTTCTTCACCCTCCCAGAGAGCCCTCCAGATCACAGAGAGACTTGCCCCCAAAGTTGTATAAAGGGTGAACACACCCAAATGATTAATCACCTCTGTTGGCTGATAATTGAGTTATTTTTAGTCTTCTGCAACCACAAACAATGTTTCCAGAAATGTTTCAGTCTCTGGATCTTTGCTATCACTTAGAAGTAGTCATAGATATTCCCAAAAAGTGGAGTGGTTAGTATTATCATTTTTAATTTTGGGGTAGGGACCACCGACTCCTTTGAGAATCTACTGCAAAATAAAAAAAATCCNCTTACCATCTGTGGCTTGTGTGTGGGTGTGTGAGCACGCTTAGTAGTGTCTGATTTTTTGTGACTCCCATGGACTGTAGCTTGCCACATTCATCTGTCCATGGAATTTTCCAGTTGGAATGAGTTGCCATTTCCTTCTCCAAGCAATCTTCCCAACGGAGGGATCGAACCCATATCTCTTGTGTCTCGTGCATTGCAGGTGGATTCTTTACCAACTGTGCCACCTGGGAAGCCCCTTTGCCATCTGTGGCTTGTGTATTGAAAAAAAAATTACCCAACACCCACTGAGCAGTCACTGCAGACCAGGTAGCATTGTTTTCGTATGTGTTCACTTTTATTCCTGCAGCGGCCCCTTGATGTGATTCCAGGATTATTCCACTTGGATATGTAGCCCAAGTGGCTCTACCCTGGGCCGCATCCCGCCCCCAGGCATGGGCTTTCTCCTGCGCGGCTTCCTGAAGGAGATGGTAGGAGAGAGCAGCTCCAGGCCCCCCTGCTCCTCAGGATAGAGCCGTGTGTGTGCGTGTGTGTGTGTGTGTGGGCGCGCGTGTGTGTGCACGCGTGTGTGCGCGCGCGCACGCTGCTACCTGTATCACCTTTGCAATTGTCCCGTGAGGTAAGACGTGTGTTTACATCCCTTTCTCAAGTGAGCCAACCAATGCGAAGCAACCTGCCCAGTCACTCAGCGGCAGAGCGGGGCTTTGGCCCCAGGCTGGGCCGTCAAAGGTCAGGCCCTCACTGGGCGCTGCCTGTGGTGGCCCACATGGGGGCGTGGCCCTCGCTGGGCGCTGCCTGTGGTGGCCCACATGGGGGCGTGGCCTTGAGGAAACAGCAGCAGCGGGGGGTGGGGGAGGGTGGCGGGGTGAGGGTGAAGCCTTTGCCACGTGGGCGGCAGGAGCAATGTCTTCAGCAAAGTCTGGTCTGCGTCCTTGCCTAGATGCGCTTGTGATTGTCTCCCCGAGGAGACACCCCAGGGTGGGGCCTGACGGCTCTGGGCTGGGGTCCGAGCCTGGGTTTCTCATTCCAACTCTGCCCTGACAGATCCAACCTCTCCACAGGCCTGGGCAGATGGTGGACTCTGCTCACACTTCTGGCAGTGATGCTTTGCGAGGCAGGAGTGGGAAGCAGAGCTGATGGCATAAACCCTCACCCATGCGGGCCTTTGACTATGTGCCTCAGAAGCAGCCCGCCCCCAGGGGAGCTATTCAGTCCCTCTAACGGCAAGCCCATCACCCCCCAGCAGAGGGCAGTGACAGCAGCCTTCCCAGCTGAGCACTGACTAGATGCCAGGGGCTGGAGGCCACCTCTACACAAGCTGATTGCTATGGACCAAAGCAGATGCTGTCACTACACCTATTTTACGGATGAGGAAACTGAGGCTTAGGAAAGTCAGTAGGTACAGTAAACACAATGCCCAAAGTCTATAGTATTTGGCAGGGGGAGGGGTTCATGAAAATATTTTAATATCAATTAAAAGCAGANCACAAGCTGATTGCTATGGACCAAAGCAGATGCTGTCACTACACCTATTTTACGGATGAGGAAACTGAGGCTTAGGAAAGTCAGTAGGTACAGTAAACACAATGCCCAAAGTCTATAGTATTTGGCAGGGGGAGGGGTTCATGAAAATATTTTAATATCAATTAAAAGCAGAAGGAAAAAAAACTCAGGATGAAGAAAATGGTTTTACACATAACAAAATATTTATATTTAATGCCAACATTGTGGTAAATATATTTTTAGAGTTTTCTTTTTAAAGAAAAAGAGAAAGGGCTCCCCAAAGGCAAAAGTGCTGAGAGGGTTTCTGAAACTTGTCATGCTAAAACTTGAACCTAGATCCATCCCCTTTGAAGGTCAGAGCTGCCAAAGAACTTCCCGACCTCTCCCCTGGTGTCAAAGGAACAGCACCACCCAGGAATTCCCTGGCAGTCCAATGGTTAGGACTTGACCTTTTCACTGCCAGGGCCCGGGGTTCGATCCCCAGTCAGGGAATTAAGATCCTGGTGTTGCCAAAGAAAATAAAAAGAACAGCACCAGGGTCTTCCCGGGAACTGCAGTATGCACCTGTCCATGAGAACAGAATGGCCACTGGGCCTCTGTGCTCACGCTACCTGCCACTATCGCTGGTGGGCTGGCCACCCGGGCTTTATTCCTGACCTCCAAGAAGCCATCGGAGCAGAGCAATCATAGTTCAGAGGCCGGTTGGTTTATGGGGAGAAACTAAGGAAAAATGTGAGTCCCTGGAGGTGCCCACCTGGGAGAAGCAGGAGAAGAATGACAAAGATCATTCAGAAAAACACTCCCGCTTTCCTCCCCTGAAGAAAAGAATAGATAGATATCCTGGACTGTAGGAATTCTGTGTCTGATAAACTCACTATAGCCTGGGTGGACAGAGAGCCCAGTGGAGTCACACATGCCTGGATTTGGGTCCACAGTCTGTCATTTAATTTACTGTGTGATCTTAAGAAAGTTACTTTACTTCTCTGGTTTTGTTTTCCCTTCTGAAAAGTGGAATAATAACAACACCTCTTCCTCTACATATACACCTCCAGTAGGGTTGCTGTGAGAATTGGTGGAAATAAAATGCTTTCTATAAAATAGACATTTCAACTAGCATAAGACAGAAGAATACTCATTTGTTTGGGAAAGAAAAAAAAAAATTGATCCCAACATCCCTAGAGTCTTGGGTAATTGGGGTGCTGTGCACTTGCCCGAGATGTGATCAATTTGGAGAAGCCGCCAAAACCACCATAACTGAGGACACAACATGAGGTCGGCCTCCTTGTCCCTCCAATAACCTGACCCATGAAAGGGGAGTGTCATCTCCGATGAAGGCGTCACCGGAGCAGAGAATTTATCAGCCTGGTGAGTTTCGCCACATTTGAGCCTCGCAAGCCCAGGATTACACAACCGCAGGCAGAAACCGTGAAATTAGAACAGAGGCATGAGTAATGAGCAGACCCAGGGTTCCCTCAAGGTGAGCAGCGCTGTTGCCTAGCAGGTGAGCCTGTCTTACACGAAGGCTCAGGGCTATAGTTAGAACCACAGCTGTTCACGGCAGGGAGGCTGAACCCTGCTAATCCAACACGGAGCTTCTCAAGGTTCCAGAAACCCTTGGCAGGAGGCAGCCCCCTCCCACAAAGCAGCACTTCTCAAAGTGCACTGCACACACGAATCACCTGGGATGTTAGATGCAGCTTAAGAGTCAGTGGCGGCTCAGTGGTAATAAATCTGCCAGGAGGCGCAGGAGGTGAGGATTCGATCCCTGGATTGGGAAGATCCCCTGAAGGAAGGCATGGCAACCCACTCCAGTATTCTTGCCTGGAGAATCCCATGGACAGAAGAGCCTGGCGGGCTACAGTCCATGGGGTTGCAAAGAAACATAACTGAGCATACACTAAGATTCCGTGGGGCTTCAGATCCTGCCTCTCTGACAGGCTCCTANAGTATTCTTGCCTGGAGAATCCCATGGACAGAAGAGCCTGGCGGGCTACAGTCCATGGGGTTGCAAAGAAACATAACTGAGCATACACTAAGATTCCGTGGGGCTTCAGATCCTGCCTCTCTGACAGGCTCCTAGGCGATGCTGATGCAATTGCTAGGATGAGGACCTGGTCATTCCTCTGGTCCCATCAACACCTGAGGCTGCCCTTCACCAGGCAGACCAGGGCCTTGAGCAGTTTGCACTCCAGAACCTAGGATTCAAAGAGCCAGTAGCATTACCATAAGTGAGGTCCCTCACAATTTCTTTATGGGGGGGATGGGGTACAAAATGAATTAAATGTAAGCATCTGTGGCAGCATAATTTGTGAAAAGTTAATTTTCTTTTCTCCCAGCATACCCACTCCCTTTTCGGGCAGGTAGCAAGACCTTGTACTCTCTTGTCACTGGGATTTTAAAGGACAGCTGATTGCAGCCATATGATGCTTTCCTTTTAAAAACAGAAGGCTCCAATAAAAGCCGGATCCTCTGCCATTACCCCTTCTCCTAACTCCTCCCTGCTTAGAACTCCCCTGCTTATGTTTATGGAAAAGATTTTTGCAGAATCATCTTGAACTGTCTTTTCTCTTTTATAAAAATATCAGCCCAAGGACCCGTGATGGGGGAGGGGACTGTGGCTCCCTCTTCCCATCTTGCGTGAGATGTGATAGCAGGAATAGTGAAGCTTGGGGGTTGTCAGCCTCCCCATCGGCTCCACCAGGACCCCCTCCCCTAACTCTTGAACATAGATACTTAGCCATGATACTCTGGGGATGAGGGTCCGAGCGCCCTGGGCCTTTCTCACCAGTGGGGACAAGCCTGGCCCAGGGGAACTAGACTGTGCAACCACTGAGGCACCCCTACAGGATTGACCTCAAAGAGGTGCTTCCAGCCACGTCCTGGGCTCCTGGCTCCAAGTATGTTCCACATGGAAATGGCCCCCAGGGGTCCCCCTTTAGGACTCAAAGACCAGGACACCCCTGGTGTCAGCATCAGAGACCAGAACAACAATGGGCAGGGGTCTTCCATCGACCTTTGGTTGAGTTTGCCTCTATGATGACACCTGGGAGGAGAAGAGGCCTTGACATCATTGAAAAGGAATTTGAGGCCACCTCCCTGCTCCCCAGGAGAGCCTGGAAATAGCACCAGAGCAAATCAATAACACGTGTTAAAGCAGTGCCATACCCACTGCATATACTTAGTTTAATGATATTCAGTATTTAGGAAAGCATTTACCATTTTACTTTTAAAGTAATACACGCATGGTGGTTTAGGCACACATGATCAAATACATTGTTTGATTAAAAATCACTAAAGGTTACCATCTGCTAAAATAATCTTAGTGCCATTTCTTAGTGGAGCTCTCCTCATTTCAACTCTTCCAGGCCTAGGGAACATCAGTTCGTTCCTGAGTAAACTGTGCTCCCTTACGTTTTTTAAGCAATTAAAAAAAAAACCCAAAAACATCGCAAAGGTTATACACATTCTACAGTTCGTTTATTATTCAGTAAAATATTCACCCTGAATTTTTTAAAGTGTTCAAATTTTGAAATTTCTGTAAAAAAAAAATATCTGCGATGGCATCTTCTGGTGTCTCTACCTCACTCCCTTCGGCAGAAGCAGCGGTTAATTAGCGATGCTCAGGCTTTCTCTCTCCCTGCAGCCCAGTCCTTCCCCAAGGAAGTAGATCTAGGAAACGGTGGTAGATACCTGCCTCTGATAGTGAAGTTCAGGAAGGTTAAAAAAAAAAAAAAGCAACCACCAGAAACTTCCTTCTTTGGCTTTCCGCTTTGCTAAGACTGGATTCCTGCAGGGCCTCTCCACCCTCTGAGTAAGACCGGAGATTCAGTCCCTCTTTTTTTCCTGGCACAGTCATGGGAGAAAGACTGCCTGTGCCCCACAAGGCACTTCAGCCCTTGAGATATTTGAGTTGGTGAGAGGAGATTTCATCATCAGGAAATTTTGGCATCAGGGAAAAAATAAACCTTTCAAAAACAAAACTTTAAAATTTCTAAATCAAATCAAATCATTTATCAAGAGGGAGAAAAAAAATGAATGTTTGCTTATTGCATCCCAACTGGCTCTGAAAGAAGAAGCTGGAATGTATTCTAAAAACAGCAAAGATACACATATGGAAAGTTTAAGCACAGATCTTCCAGTGATGACAACTGGACCGTGTACTTTTCCTTTGTGGATTTCTAGAAGTGATCAGCATGAATAGAACATGGGCCTAACCTAATGGATCCTTGTTGGTTGTTTAGTCCCTCAGTTGTGTCTGACTCTTTTGAGACCCCATGGACTGTAGCCCACCAGCCTCCTCTGTCTATGGGATTCTCCAGGCAAGAATACTAAAGTGGGTTATTCTCTTCTCCAGGAGATAGTCTGGACCCAAGAATTGAACCCATGTCTCCTGCATTGGCAGGCAGATTCTTTACCACTGAGTCACCAGGGAAGCCCATTGGGTCCTTACTCCATGCCAACAATTTCTATGGCATTTCATTTAATTATAAGAACAGCCCCATGAGGTAGCACTCCTTTTGTCAGCTCCGTTTCATAGACAAACAGAGGGATTATGCAACTAACTCAGGGTTTCGTAGCTAATAAAACTTGATCCAATCCAGGCATCTGTCTCCAGGCCCTTGCTCCTCCTCCAGGCTGAGCTGGACTCCACAGTGAAGCTGAGCCATGATCAGCATGCAGGTCATTCTTCAGGGGAGTGCAAAGGTTGCAGGCATTTTCTTGTTAGTCTTTATAAGGCTGCCCTCCTCTCCCCTCCCCTCGTAGGGCTAAGAGCATTACGTTCTCTTGATCAAGAGCTAAAACCCCCTGCTCAAGGAGTTGAAGAGCTCATGCAAGGTCAAAAGGGAAATTTTAACAGGAGAGTCTTTCTGGTGTCAGACTGGAAATTCTATCTCTTTGAGCTACCCCCAAAAGTCACAAAAAGAACACAGGAATGTGCCCACTTGCTCCAAAATAATTTTCCTGGCTTTTATCTCAGCCCTTTAAAATGCATCATATGCTCTGTTACAAACCATTGTGAACAGTGTGTGAGCACTTGTGAGTGTGTGAGCGTGAGTGTGTGGTGTGTTGACAGAGTGACAGAGACGGGGAAAGAGGCAACAACTGAGGAATTCAATCAACCCAATGGGAGAAAAATAATCACAACACTGCAAACGTAGCCGCAAACATGAGATCGGGTTGCCATAGCAACCATTTAATTGACATTTTCATTTTCCCAGCATTTGTTCTGGGCAGGTGTGGGCAGATACGTGTCCTCGGGGATATATGAGGAGGAGGGTGAGCCCATTTGCCACTGTCAGTGTTCACAACTGGGGAAGGGTACTGCCCCCCCAGGTGAGACCCTTGGAACGGGGGTCTTGGACAGTCAGTGCGCAGAGCATCCACACCACGCACAGCATCATTAGTGTGTAACAGAGGCGGAGATGATGATGTTGCCAAACTTCATCACTGCAAGATGGCACAACGAGGCTCAGGCTGAGGGTCATTCCGAGCGGCCATGGCAGAGCCCGGCTCACACACAGGTCCACTGACTCTTGGTGGCCGTTCCATCCTGGCTTGCTGAACCAGGGTCAAGTAGGAAGGAGGGTGGTGATGGGGAATGAGGCAAGGAGGCAGCACAGCACAACTTAAATCCACCCACAGAGCGCGGTCATCTTTTCTCTTCTCAAAGAGCAGTAGTTTTCTGCACTAAGGCATGCGTGGCCAGCGAATCTGCCTCCAGAGGATAAAGAACAGAGAAACGGGGGTTGGGGATGGGGCCGCAGCGTCCCCAAGCTCAGCGACTGAGGATGGAATTAAACTCCCATGTACCTGGGAACAGCTTATGCTTTAGCTACAAACCTCCTCCAAGCAGCCTCAAGATTCTGAACTCCCATGCTTTGCAAGCTGCACAGCAATCCTAGAGACAGCCCTGGCTGGGTCCTCGAAGCCCCGACGCTTACGGAATACTAAACACACCCTGAGTTCCCGATGCAGCCACCTGGTTACAGCCCTGCCCCAGCTTGTCTGCAGCAATTTCTCTGAAAGGCGAGGCTTCATGCGTGTTTGTTACCAAGCACCCATAGACAAGACAGTGTTCGGAAAGCACCGCGCCGCGTGGGAAAATATGAGCCGTCAGCCCATCATTTGGCAGGGGCAGGAAAGTCTTTGGGTGGAAAATACTGCTTTTATGATTTCCCCGAGAGGAAAGAACCAGCTGAAATTGCTGTGTGCTCGAGCTTCCATTTTCCAGAAAGCAAAATGTTTTCAAGAAGCCCATCAAGGTTGTACTGTAGCGTAGCTTTGCTTAATCCATCGCTTCCCAGGTTTTGTATTGTCGTGTTGGCTTCCTGAACCATTCCTCATTTTTTTTTTTTTTTTTTTTTTAGGCTCCACTGTGCAGCATGCAGGATCTTAGTTCTCGACTGCGGATGGGCGTGGGGGGTTGAATTCCTGTCCCTGGCATTGGGAGCTCAGAGTCTTAACTCCTGGACCTCCAGGGAAGTCCCACTCCTGCATCTTACAGTGGCCACAAGTTTTGCATCTCTATGTGTGAAAACCAAACAAAGAAAAGGCACCACTGCAGGAGATGCACTAAACTCTGAATGGTGACTTGGTTAAAGATTATTTTTAATTGTCTCTGCAACTGAAAGGCTAAAAAGAAATCCTATATATTGGAGACCTCCCCCATGGTAATTCTCTTCATTGCATTTTAAATTCCATTGAAATTTATTTTTAAGCACTTCTTGTGACTTAAAATATAGGCATTTTGCCTAATAATATTATCGTTATTCTTATTGGCTGCACTCACAGCATGTGGGATCTTAATTCCCTAACCAGGGATCCAATTGGTGCCCCCTGCAGTGGAAGTATGGAGTCCTCTACCACTGGGCCACCAGAGAAGTCCTTGGCTAATACTATTATCTGATGCTTTGTGCTTGAATGTAATCAAAGCATCAGGTTTATTTACCCAAACTTTGATCTAGGTTTTGGTTTCTTTTTGTTCTGGATCTAAAATTCCAAAATACTTGAGCAACACATATTTGTCAGTTTGACAATTTCTCCACTATTTTAAGCACTATTTTTTTAAATCACCATCTTTTTGCCATTGACAATGCCACTCTCCTGTCTAACAGACTTCTCAAGTTGACTCTTCCAACCAAGTTGTCTTCCCTCCTCTCCTGTTCTCCCCCTACCTTTCCCAGTAAATGGCCCCAGTTGCTCCAGTCAAAATCCTAAAGCAAGTCCTTTCATTCTTCAAACACTTACTCCAGCCATTAGCAAGTCCTGTGGGCCCTACCCGAAAGGCAATGTCAAAGCACCTCCCATAGCCTCATCTGGGGGCCAAGAATGCCATCTCACCAGGCTTTCCATATCCCCCTCCACGAGGCAGCCAGAGGGACCTAGTAAAAGCAGAACCTACAGCATTCACTTTATCCAGTCTTGCATTTAACAAATATCTGCACACCTCTGGGCCAGCACTGTTCTAGCACTTTCTAGACCTTGCTAGACATTGCATCCTCATCAGAAAGAGGACAACCAACAAAATTAAAGAGGGAAACGAAGAGCGTGTTAGAGAATGTTAGAGCTGTGGACAAAAACAACGGGGCAGGAGGACATAGAGCACAGTGACTGGCTGAATTCATTCCAGCCCTTTAGACAGAGGGTTGCAGTTTTACATAGGATGGTCAGGGAAATCTCACTGAAAGGGGAATTAGAGACTGGAAGGAGGTGGGAGAGCCATCCGAACCACACCTGGGAGAAGAGTTACAGCCCTTCAAGGGTTCCCTACTACACCCAAATAGAACCCTAGTCCTTTAGAAATTTATCTAGCTTTGGCTGAGCCGGATCTTTGCTGCTGGGCACAGACTTCCTCTAGCGGCAGGCAGTGTGGTCCACCAGTGCAGTGGTTCCTCCTCGGGCTCAGTAGCTGTGGAGCATGGGCTTAGTTGCCCCATAGCAGGTGGAATCCTCCCAGACCAGAGATCGAACCTGTGTTCCCTGCATTGGCAGGCAGAGTCTTTACCACTGGACCACAAAGGAAGTCCTGCCCTCTGTTCTTCAGCCACCACCTCTCGGGTCTGTCACCATGCCAGCCAGGCACTGCCCTATTTCAGAGTCTTTCCTCTGGGTGTTCCCCTGTCTGGGACACCCCATCCACCACTCCACACATACTTCCTTCCCCTTTCCCCTTCTCTCAAGACTGGTTTCTGCCCATCCTTAGGACTTAAGGATGTCGCTTCCTCCAAGAGGCCTTCTCTGACCACCCCCAGCCCCCACCACTCACCCTCTTGCTATCTTTTATTCTCATCATGGTTCTTATCGATGTCTGAAATCATCTTGTTTCCTGTCTGCCTCCCCTACCAGGAATGCCAGTTCCAAGACAGAGAATCAGGTCAGCCTGTTTACGGCCTGGAATGGGCCCTGGTACTGAGCAAACATTCAATACATATTTATCGAGTGAAGAAATCAGTCAAGTGAAGCTAGATAACGAACTTGTAAATAATTAACGTGATTCAGGGCAGCAAATCGAGAATCACCCAAAACGAATCAACTCTCATCCCAGACTCCACCATTTTATCAGCAATAAGAACAAACAGCAATAGCAATAAACAATGAAACAGTTCAACAATAATTCAACAATTCCATTTCAGAATTCAATTCCATAAGACAGTTCAACAATACAAAAAACGTGAACCTTTATTGAATTCCTTCACCGCTACCTTTTTTTTTTAATCCTCATGACAACCCAGTGAGAGATAGATAGCCTATTTTTCCCACCTTAGGAAGTCCAAAAACTGAGGTTTAGGGGATGTTTTGTGACTTGTCCAAGGTCACTCAGCTAGTATGGGGCAGAATCGCATCCTATCACCAGGTCACACAATGGTACTCAAATTCCTCTAAGTATCACGCAGCATCTACTGTGTGCAAGGAGTTGTGAGAATTTCAAAGGCTAATTTATCTCACAGGCAAATTGAGATGTCTTAAATAAAAGAATTTTCAGCTAATTCTAAACTACTTGAAAGAGATCCAACTATACTATAGACAGAATGTGAATACCACATATTGAGTGTTTACTGCCCACAAGGCCCTGGGTGATGCCCTTTGCGTGCATTACCTCATTACTATGTATTATTACCCTTTACAGACGAGAATACTGAAGCCAGAGCAATTAAGTGGCTTGCTCAAGGTCCCATGACCAGGAAGTGTTGGAACTGGGTTACTGAACTCAGACAGGGAAAATCTAGTACTCTACGGGTTAGATCTGATCCATTATTAGAACTTCTGAGAACATAGAAGATACTAGAAATGTCTAAATCTGGCCACTGTCAGACATGTTTGCAGGACTTGAAGGAAAACATTCATATATTCCATTTTTGGGAGAAGGTTCTTTCCTTTATCTAAAAGCAATATGAGCCCCTGGGCAAGGTCTGGTCCCTCAGCTCCTTACCTGTAAGCCATGGCTCACCATTGCCAGCATGCCTCCTAGGGAGGGGGCTTGGAGTTTGGCAAGAACAGCTCCTTTGGAAGTGCAGGGGCCAGGCCAGTAGCCCCTCTGACAGCCCAGGGCCTCCTTCTGGCCTGAGCTAGGGTCTCTCTCCCATCGCCCTCTCTGCAGGGCCCAGCTGTTGGAGCCCAGTCTTAGTAGGGCTGGAACCATGAACATGATGGCCCTGGTCCAGCTCACTCTGTCAGGCCGTGGAAGCAGAACCTTCCAGAGTGGAGACTGCAAGAGCCTGTGCCCTGGAAAGTTCTGCCAGGCAGCAGCTTTGGTGTGGAACAATGTAGGCGTTCAGTCTTTAGCCAAGCAATTAAAAGCCTTTGAGAACAGGATCTTCAGCTTCCAGGGGGATGACCCAGGCTGTAAGCAGAGGTCTTAAACTATCACCTGTTGAGTTTTCTGCCCAGCGCATCTCCTCTGTGGTCCATTTGATCTTGAAAAGACTTAGAATTCTAGAGCAGGGGGAGCAAAAAATAAAGTAAATTAGGCTCCCAACAGTCAAGTGGGAACGCAGGATGTCCAAAACTGAACCTTAGTTTTCATCTTTTCCAAATCCTGCTTCATTCCCCAGTCTTCCCAGCCCAGCTAAGAACAATCACCTTCTTCCAGGGACCCAAGTGGACACTGCAGGTGTCCTGGACTTTCATTCTCTTTCACACCCTATAGCCTCTCAGTTACAGCTCCTGGCAGTCCCACCTTCAAATACCATCCAGAGCCTGACCGTTTCCCCCACCTCCACCGCGCCCGCGTCTCTGTCCGAGCTCCTGCGAGGCTCTGATCGGTCTCCCAGCTCCAGCCCTTAGCCTGTTATTGTCACTCCTGACTCCACAGCAGAGCTGTTGGCCGTGTTAAAATCAAAGTCGAATCTCATGACCTCCTGCTCAGAGTCTCCAATGGCTCTCATAAAGCTCCAAGGGAAAGCAAGACCTCTTGGCTCCAAGTCCTCACTACTCCCCAGTCCTCCCACTTGCTTCTGAAATCCGCCAGGCACCCCCAGGGCCTTTGCACCAGCCTGATGCCTTTCCGCTGCCTGATACTCTTTCCCCAGGGAAATTATCCACCTGGCTTCCTCCCTCCCTGCTTTCCCATCTTCTCAATGTCTTCTCCTCAAGGAGGCTCACCCTGACCTTACTGAAGGCGAGTCCCCTGTCTCCCACCTCTGCCCCCAACTCTCCTGCCGTCCCTTATGCGCTCTGATTTCCTTGGTTCTTTCATAGCACTTAACACTCCTGAGCCACTAAACGGTGCACTCCTGTGTTGTGCTGTTGCTCATGATATGCTTTCCTCTGTGACAGGGGTTCCCAGCCTCTGGGGTCTAATGCCTGATGATCTGAGGTGGAGCTGATGTGATAATAATATAAATAAAGGGTTCAATAAACGTAATGCTCTTGAATCATCCCGAAACAATTTCCCACCCCTGGTCTGTAGAAAAATTTTCTTCCACGAAACCAGTCCCTCGTGCCAAAAAGGTTGGGGACCGCTGCTCTGTGCGACAAAGTCCCACCAGGTGAAGCTCTTTCTCTGTTTTATTTGCTAGCATATCCTGGGCAGTTGGACTGAGCCTGGCACGTGGAAGGTCAGTCAAGATTTGTGAAATGAAGGGGAGGCCCTACAAAGCACAGAATTCCTGCCAAACAAAGATGAGAAAGAGAGGAAAGGAAATATTTTGGACTTTCCTGCCCCTTGGAAAGACGAGATGGGAAAAGGAAATCGGGGCGGGGCCAGAAAGACCATGCAGGCACCTCCCATAGCCACTCATAAACCTGTGCCCACCCCCACCCCAACAGAGAGGGCAGGCCCTTGACCTCTAAGGGCTGGGTAGTGGAAGACCTCCCCCCACTGGGTCCTCAGCTGCTCTGAGAACACCATGACCCCGAAATCAGGCAGGGAAAAGCAGTGAGAGCTGCAGGAAGCCTCTTTCCCTACCTGTGGCCTCCCAGCTGTCTCCAGTCTGGTGGTGGACTCTTCGAGGCACTCAGCTTTCTAAGTAAAGATGTCAATTGCTGAAGAAAGCGAAGGGCTAAGAGTGATGTTAAGAGACGCAGCCTCTCTGTAGATGCTAGCGTACCGAGTCCAGCTGGGACACCCGCCACCCAGGCCGAGAGAGGATGGCGCTGCTCGCCCCACACAAGTACAAATTCAGTCCATCCTTGGCCCTGACTCTTTCACGAATCTGGTCACAGCCTGTCCTCTCCCTCTCTCTCTCCCTCTCCCTCTGGGTGTTAACAAGAAAAGCGGATTAGAACTGTCACTTCCATGACTGGTTCAGAGCTGCACCCCCGGTCCGCACGCGTTCCATTCCAACAGGTCCAATTTCCTTCCTCAATCCAACTCTCAGGTATTGGGTTTTGAGAAACTTTCTACTTGTTTGGATTTTGTGAGCTTGACTATGACCTGGGGTCAGTAACTCTTTTATGAACAAAATATAGAAAAGGCCAATAAAAAGAAGTTTGGTTTCCTTTGTGATTGCAGATGGAGTCCGTGCATGTCAAGTACACACAGGGCTGCCCAATTTTTATTATAATCAGGGGAGGTGAGTCCTGTAAGAGGATTTGCAAATAGTATGGGTGAAAAAGAGAAGATTCTTTCTCATCGTTTTATTGTTTAAAAGTGCATACTTTCCTTTTTAGTAAGTCTCGATGCTAGACGAGTCCTTTACGAAACAATTTTTAAATACTCTGAAAAATTATAATTGGGGCATCTTTGTTGTTAATTAAAAAATAAATCGGAAGCCAAAGTTTTATTGTCGTTATTTTATATAGAATGTCCTGAAATAGCCATGTGTTTAAAGGCGTCTACTAAAGCTATAAGCTCATTTTATCCACATGGGTGTTCACAGGTTATTATGATGCCCTTGGGAAGTAAGAGGTGTCCCGGAGTGATTGTTATTTAGTCATTGTTTTCTTTAGCATGAAGCTGAAGATGAACAGGCGTGATTTAACTGGGAAGGAGGACCACACAGAGAGCTGAAATTCAGGACCAGCGTTAAGATGCCTCACAAATCTCAAACAGAAGCCCAAGGAATGACCACATAGTGTGTTTAACAAAGACTTATCACAGCTTAGGACTCTCTGCCTGTGATACACTCAGCCAGCCTTAAAGAAAAACTGCAGAGGTTTACATACTTTTTCAAGGTGTTTCTGTAAAGAAGAAAAACTCAAGAATTTAGATTCCCTGGAAGCAGTGACCTTAAACTTTGTTTTGTTTTCAACAAAGAAAATAATCACATAAAATTGAGCTTTTCGAGAATGTTTCTATGATGATTTAATTTCAACTTTTTCTCCCTTCATTGAAGCACTAACTCTAGAATCTGAATAATATTCTCCCCTTAGATGTAATGATCAGTAACCCACTTTTTAAGGGCTTTTTATTAAGCAGACAAGGGCTTCCCTGGTGGCTCAGCAGTAAAGAATAATCTACCTGCAGTGCAGAGACTCAGGTTCAATCCCTGGGACGGGAAAATCCCCTGGAGAAGGAAATGGCAACTCACTCCAGGATTCTTGCCTGGAAAATCCCATGGACAGAGGAGCCTGGCAGGCTATAGTCCATGGGGTCGAGAAGAGTAGGACATGACTTATGACTAAAGAAACACATAATAAGCAGACAATAATAGTATCGAGTGATCAGGTGGTACAAGAGCTTAGCAGAGAAGTTAGCAAGAAGTTTTAGAGGGTTATGTACCTGGAGCTCCATTATCAGAAACTGGGCTACATTGTTGGAAGCAAAACCCGTTAGCCAATGAAGACAATCATAGCAGTTTCTATAATGGGTGATCTTGGTAGAAAGGGTAAGTTGTAAATAAGCACATCAGATACCTAGTTTTCATGCATTAATTTATTCCCGAAAGACCAGTTTAATTGTGATGAATTATCTTGTAGATAATAACAATAGGACTTACACGCACCAAGTCAATTGAGATCAACCACTGTGTGTGTGTATCTGTGAAAGCATTTACTTTGCTGATCCTGAGAGAATTGTCTTAAAGCACCAACCCAGGAGCCTGGAGGGCTGTAGTCTATGGGGTCACAATAGAGTCTGACACGACTTAGCAACTAAACATCAGCAACTTAGTCAAGTGCTTATTTGATGCACAGTGGAACTTCCCCAAGAATCTGAAAGTCAGTGTAGTTCTTTTAAACTACAGTGCTAGCGTCCTGGTTTTGGGGAAGGGAAGGACAGAAACCCACTGCTTCTAGAATAGCTGTTGAATAGAGGTGCTTAGGATGAGTGTTTGATGTTCTTCACAGCATGATGCTAAGATCCAAAGGATTTCCAGTGATTCACTCTTGTTTGTAATGGCAAATTTTTGAAGGAGGAATCTTTATTCAGGGAGAGAGAAGCTACTTTTCTTCTGCCTCTTAATAGTGGAAATCTCTGACTAACAAACACACTGAAAATCCCTGGACAAACTTGAGATCTATGATTTCTTAAAGAGTCTTAGCAACTACACTGTATTGCTTACTCTTAGCAACTGCATGCTGGGCATATAGCGGGAGACGTTCCATCTAGAAACTCCTGTGCTTCAGGGGTGGAAACTTTCCTGTGTTATTTCTTTGCCATTTTCCTCCCCTCCATTTTTCTTGGTTCTCCCTAGAACTCCTTTGGCTCCATCTTTTGTTTCTTAATTTCTGATTGGTTCTACCGTTCTTTTTTATTTTTCATCTGTCTTTTTGCTCTAGCTTCTGAGAAATTTCCTCAACTTTATCTTCCAACTCACCTACTGATCCCCCCCACACACATTATATATTTAATTCCCCAGAGGTTTTTAGTGTTCTTTTGAATATTCATTTTTAAATAACATTTCAAGAGTGCATTTGCATCTCATCTCTCTGGGATTATTAATGATAGGGTTTCTTTCCCTCTTTTCTGATGCCTGGACTGTCTTCTCTCTCCTGTCTCCCGTTTGTTTTATTGTGGTATCTACTTTTGAGTTAGACTTCCTGTGAGATTATCCTTGACTTTCTGCTTATATTTAAGGGTAAAGCACTACAAGGTCCCGGAAACTGCCATGTGGGAAGAGCTCGTGATTGGAGGACTTCCTGTAGAAGGATGAAGTGGGGACCTTTCATTGGAAGGCTTTCATTGTCAGTTTCATTAGGCCCTTTCCCTGGAAATGCATGATCCTGTCTCCTGCCTAGGTTGGATAATAGTGCCAGTATTCTGAGACCTAAGAGAGGAATGAACGCCAGGCGCCTCGTTGCTGAGTCAGACTTTCACGTGATCCCCAAACCCTCACCAGCCCATCCCTCAGTGCCAGGTGTTTCCAAGTCCAGATTCCTGGACATCTTTTGGCCTGCCGTTGTTTCCTCTTCTGTTCATCCTCATGGGGTTTTACTTTTAAAATCCCTTAGTACAGTCATTTCACTTGGGTTCAGGAAGGGATGAAAATAAATGCACACGCTCTGGCCTCCAGGCCTAACTAGAAGTCCTACCCATTCATCTTTCACTTCAAGAAGTTTAATGCAAAGCACATTCACAGTCGGATCAATGGCTGTTCTCTGAGCTCCGGTGAGCCCAAGTGGGGGAGAGTAAAGAAAACCATATGATGCAAAGATTTCTACATTCCACTGAGGAGGTGGAACATCACATCACAGGTGGCCAAAACTGTGGTCTGAGCAGCTGGCACTTCCCAGCGGACACGCAGGAGAATGTTTACAGCGGAGTGGAGGGCAGAGAGGTGCCGTGTGATCAAAAGAACCCTTTTCTACAGGTGAAATATTTTCAGGCTCAGGGAGTAGGAAGACTAGTCAGTAATGTGTTTAGATCATCAAAGAGTGAGGACAAGCTTCTGGGTGCGATGCTGGCGGGGTGGGCCTCCTCAGGACAGCCCCTGCCTGAGAGCGCCGCTGTTCTTCCTGTGGTGGCTGCTTCCCACCCTTCAGCTCAAGCGCCCCCCTCTCAGAGAGGCCTCCCTTAACTGCTCTGTTTAAACTAAGTACATATTCAGGCTTCCCTGGTGGTTCAGTGGTTAAGAATCCACCTGCCAATGCAGACGACATGGGTTCGATCCTTGGTTAGGAAGACCCCTCTGCTGTGGAGCAAATAAGCCCAGGAGCCACAATTACTGAAGCTCGAGTACCCTAGAGCCCTGCTCCGCAACAAGAGAAGCCACCGCAATGGGAAGCCGGAGTACCGCACGTAGAGAATAGCCAGCTGCTCTCCACAACTAGAGAAAAGCCCACCTGTAGCAATGAAGACCCAGCACGCCAAAAATAAATAATAATAATAAATTAAGTATGTATTCAGTGTTCACATGAGTCATGAAGCGGAGACCATGACCTGAGTTGCAGTTTCCTCCTTTGTAAAGAGGAGGGTCAACACTCTCTGCAGACCTGCCCAGAGCCCCAGCACATGTGGACAGAGTGAGGCCTGGGGGTGAGAAGGGAGCCAAAGAGGAGAGCGGAGCAGAAATTCTTGGCAGGGGAAGATCCCGGAGGATTAGAGACAAAATATAAAAACACCTGGCACGGGGTAAGCCTTCAGTAAATGGGAGCTTTTACTGCCTCTTAAAGACAACCCCAGACTTGGAAACCTATGTAAACAAACAAAGAAATGATCATGTGCTTCATTCAACTTTTAAAAGATCCTCATTCTACCCAGGACTTGGCTCTCTACTCACAGCCCCCCTCTCCAGGCATATTTGAAATAGGATTCAGTTCACAGGACTTTTCAAATTTTGGATGCCAAGAGATCTTAATAGTAATAATACACTTATGAGTGCTTGAATGGGACAAAAAGGAAATAATGTGATTCTGGACTGGGAAATTCTTAAAAAGACAAAACCCTCCAGGGGCAAGGGGCAACTCAGGGCCTGCTCAGAGAAGCCCCTTCCCCCCGCCCCAAATTGTGCCATGCCTACTGCAAGGAAAGGCACAGCTCCCCAGCAAGCGGCCCACTTCAGGCTGCTCAGGAGAGAGAGATAATGCCCTCAGCCACCATCAGCGGTAGCAGCTGGAAGAAAAGTGCTGTGGTGAAAACAGAACTTGGACAAATAAAAGGGAAACATCAGAGGCATGACCCAGAAGAGGAGGAGCATGGTGGTGGTGATGAGGCGAGCTCTGTTTCTTCCTAGTTCTAAAAGCAGAGATATTACTTTGCCGACTAAGGTCTGTCTAGTCAAGGCTATGGTTTTTCCAGTAGTCATGTATGGATGTGAGAGTTGGACTGTGAAGAAGGCTGAGCGCCGAAAAATTGATGCTTTTGAATTGTGGTGTTGGAGAAGACTCTTGAGAGTCCCTTGGACTGCAAGGAGAGCCAACCAGCCCATTCTGAAGGAGATCGACCCTGGGATTTCTTTGGAAGAAATGATGCTAAAGCTGAAACTCCATTATTTTGGCCACCTCATGTGAAGAGTTGGCTCATTGGAAAAGACTCTGATGCTGGCAGGGATTGGAGGCAGGAGGAGAAGGGGACGACCGAGGATGAGATGGCTGGATGGCATCACTGACTCGATGGGCATGAGTCTGAGTGAACTCCAGGAGTTGGTGATGGACAGGGAGGCCTGACGTGCTGCGATTCATGGGGTCGCAAAGAGCCAGGCACGACTGAGTGACTGAACTGAACTGAACTGAACTGAGGGAGGAGGATGAGGAGGTGTGTTCATAATCCCATTAAATCTGGTGGGGGAGGGATTGCTCTACAGGAGGATCTTCTGTGTACCAACTTGGAACGCCCTTGAATTGCATTCTAAAAATAATTTCAGAAATGTTATCCAAGTAATATGTGTGCTTAATTAAAACTTCAATGCTTTGTAAGTAGTTCAAGCACCAGAGTCATCACAACCCTCTAAGGATATCAATGACAGACCCAATTGCTGTTTTTTCAAAGAGAACAGGGTGGTCAGTCCCGCTCCTGACATCTCCCAGCCCCACGCCGCCCCCACCCCGCACGCAGACTCTGGGACACCAGCCACCAGCCTTCCTTGCCTCGGGGCTTCCACGCAGCTGCCAGGGTGCTCTTTCTGGAAAGCACAATTGCCCACACCACTCTCCGAGCTCTACCCCTTCCTGGCCCGTCTCACCAGATCGAGCAAATCCCTGAGCTCAACACTTCAGATGAAGCCTTCAGACAGCGCTCCCGTCCTTCCAGGATTACCAGCTGTCCCCTCGCCCTGTGCCCTCTGGCATCAGCCACAGCAGCTGCTTCCACACCCTCTCCTCCTTCACCCATGCTCTCCTCTCTCTGGAAGCCCTTCCTTCCATTTCTCAGCCTCCGTGACCCTATGTGTCCTCCGGCCTCTAACACTATCTCCCTGAAACCTTCCCTTTAAATTCCTCACGCAGCTGATGGTGAATTCCGCCAAGTGATCAGACTGCATTGTCATCGCCGCTATTAAAGCATATCTGATTTAGGCTCTGACTTTTTTTTTCCCCTCTTCTGGGTCATGCCTCTGATGTTTCCCTTTTATTTGTCCAAGTTCTGTTTTCACCACAGCACTTTTCTTCCAGCTGCTACCGCTGTTGGTGGCTGAGGGCATTATGTCTCTCTCCTGAGCAGCCTGAAGTGGGCCGCTTGCTGGGGAGCTGTGCCTTTCCTTGCAGTAGGCATGGCACAATTTGGGGCGGGGGGAAGGGGCTTCTCTGAGCAGGCCCTGAGTTCGTAAAATCCTTATCTGATTTATTGGTTTTTAATTATTCCCAGTGCCAGGCTCTGTGTGCAAAGCAAAAAGCAAGCATCTGATAGCTGTTTCTTGGATGAACGAATGAATGAATGAATGGTACCTGGTCAATGGCACCCTGCAGCTGCCAGAGTGCTCCTTCTGGAAAGCAGATCTGATCATCACTCCCTGAGCTTTATCCCTTCCGGGGCTCCTCCTCAGGTGATGAGTTTATAGCGGGAGCTAGTAACACACAGGAGGAGCAGACAACGGGGCAAGGGAGGACGAGGGGAAGAGACAGGAGAGGAAATGGAGAGGGAGGGGAGGAGGAGGAGGATAGGAAGAAGTCTGTGCGACTTTGACAAATTACTCATTTGCACCGAGTTTCGGCTTCCTCATTTGTATAATGAAACGGAAGTGCTGGCCAGATTACCTTTGAAGGGATCTTCCAGTTACCAAGTTCCAGCCCTCTAGACTCCCAGCTAGTCCCAAGTCTCTGGCAGCTATAACCCAGGTTTTAGCGCCATCTAGTGGTGAACAAAGCAGCAGTGAGGAGAAAGGCAGGGGGACTTGGTAATGTCCGACTCTTTGTGACGCCCCCGTCGACTATAGCCCACCAGGTCCCTTTTCCATGGAATTTTCCCGGCAAGAATACTGGAGTGGGCTGCCATTTCCTACTCCAGGAGATCTTCTCTACCCAGGGCTTGAAGCCACGGCTCCTGCGGCTCCTGCATTGGCAGGTGGATTCTTTACCACGGAGCCACCTCACACTTATTTTATGAGGCAGCAAGAAATGAGATCAAGTGAAAGTTGCTCAGGCACGTCTGGCTCTTTGTGATCCTATGGACTACACAGTCCATGGAATTCTCCAGGCCAGAATACCGGAGTGGGTAGCCATCCCGGTCTTCAGGGGAGCTTCCCAAACCAGGGATCGAACCCAGGTCTCCCACATTGCAGGAGGGTTCTTTACCTGCTGAACCACCAGGGAAGTTCAAGAACACTGGAGTGAGTAGCCTATCCCTTTGCCAGCGGATCTTCCCGACCCAGGAATCGAACTGGGGTTTCCTGCTTTGCAGGCGGCTTCTTTACCAGCTGAGCTATCAGGGAAGGGTATTAACCTGGGAATTCCATTAACCTGGTAATGGAATAATTAATTAACCTCAGAAAATATATGCAGCAGCCAATTAGGAGGTCTGAAATGAAGACAGCAACAAAACAATTCCTGTGTACTCCTGTTTTCTTTTTTAAAAATCAGTTTACTGCTTGCTATCCTGATTAAATGTTTATCTTGGGAGGAAACATACTTTTGAAGCACCTGTGATGTGGAACTCTAATTCCTCAAGTAACCACATGCTAAATATTTAATTTAAACTCTACTTGTTTCAAATTTCTTTTTTTACCTTCATTGAAGTGTGATAAGAAGTGTTAAAAATTCAGATATTGCCAATGAACACTGTAGAAAATATTAGGGACAATTCTGAGCGAGGCAGCAGAGTAGCAAACCCCAGGGTCTAAATAATGCTCATGAGTAAGTCCCAATAAAATATACTGACCTAGAATTTTTATCAACCTGGCATTTGATTTCTAAATTACTTTCTAGTTGCCACAAATAAGCATCAACCAACCAACTTGAACTCATACATACTTTTTTTAAGTTGAATATATATTGAAGAACGACACTGAATTTTTGCTATAATCTGTCCCCAGAGCTCTGCTCCTGAAATGACTTTCTGGGCAAAGCAAACACTTAAAAGCGTAGGTATTTTATAGACACTTAAGTATATCAGGGCCTTTGAGTGGGAAGGAGACAAATTGGTCCTACATTGAAACCATCTCTAAAAGGGAGATCCCACTGGAGTGTGTAATTATATTTGCAAGCAATAAGAACCTATATCTGCAGAGCACAGTACTTTATAAACCTGTCCGTATCCATCCTACCTTATTGTGGTCTGATAGAAGCTTGCTAACTGTTGATGAACACGACACACACGCAGGAATTATTTCTGTGTAACCCCAGAAATGCGTATAGTACTACACGGAAACGGAACCATTGCCCTGCATTGACTATATTTTCCAAACCAAAAATCAGGCTGCTTGTATTTGTGTTTAACTCTTTGTTTTATATTGGAGTACAGCATGTTAACAATGCTGTGATAGATTCAGGTGGACCACAAAGGGACTCAGCCGTACATATGCATGTATCCATTCTCCCCCAGACTCCCCTCCCATCAAGGCTGCCACATAGCATTGAGCAGGGTTCCCTGTGCTGTACGAAGGCCACTTGTACTGCCAAGAAGATATGTGCCCATGGAGATGGAGGTGAAACTGGAACTGCCAGTACGTATCACCTGCAGACTATTGCTTCCTTGAAAAAATCATAATCTAGAAGTTTTCGAAACGATAGAAGCTACAGAAGCAAAGTCGGGCAGTCTCTTTATGACTAGAATCAGAATCCAAGTCTCGGACACAGCTTCAAAGGAAGGCATGACTCTGGGTATTATTAATAACAACATGAAAGAATGTAGTGAGTTATGGATGATGGATTTATGAGGCAGGTCTGTGCCTGACTTCTATATTTTATCTGCCATTATGTATATGCCTTAACCTGTAAGCTTGAAGATGTACCTCGCCTATGCCTGACATAGTTACATAAAGGAGGATATGTTTTGTTTGGATAGGCTCAATTTATTTGACAAAGTCCAAGAGAGTTTCAAACATACAGAGTTAAAAAACAAACTTGCCAGAAGCAAAATGCTAATAATTAGCATTTTTAAATGCTTCCCAGGTGGCTCAGTGGTAAAGAATCTGCCTGCCAATGCAGGAGATAGGTGGTGGGGAAGATCCCCAGGAGAGGGAAATGACAACCCACTCCAGTATTCTTGCCTGGAGAATCCCATGGACAGAGGAATCTGGTGGGCTATAGTCCGTGGGGTCGCTAAGAGTTGAACTCAACTGAGCAACTGAGCGCACGCACACACACGATGCTTAAATAGGTAGCCAAAACATTTGGGGAGAAGGCCCGTTAGCCCAGTGCAAAGTCATCAGCTCCATAGTCAAAGCCAAACAAGGAAAACACCTGTGATTAATTCCATGGTGAATTAAAGTATATTAGGTGATTGCAAACAACCACCTTCCTGAATAGGGCTTCCCTGGTGACTCAGTTGGTAAAGAATCCACCTGCAACATGGGAGACCTGGAGTCAGTCCCTGGGTTGGGAAGATCTCCTGGAAGAGGGCATGGCAATCCACTCTAGTAACCTTGCCTGGAAAATCCCTATGGACAAGAGGAGCCTGGCGGGCTACAGTCCATGGGGTCACAAAGAGCCAGACATGACTGAATGACTAAATGCACACACCCCTTCTGAATTGGCATCTATTGAAATGTAAATATTTCTCATTCTCCCCTCTCCCCATTATTTTCCATCCTGAAATTCCATTTGGAAATCATATACCCATAGATGTCACAGTCATTGCCTCTTCTTCGTTGATAAGGATGCTCTGCTTAGAGGTTTTTATAAGTGTTATTTTTCCTGTAATGAATCCTCAGCAATTCAAGCCTGTCTTTTCAGCTTGCTGCATGTAAGTGTCCCTTGATTAATGGACCTGTCACCTCCACGAGCTGATATCCAACAACAAAGGCTCAGCTGAAAAACATCATTTCTTATCCTGGTTGCCCAAGCACTTCTGGTTTCCAAGCTTTGTGCATATAACATATGTCCCCAGTATTTCATTCTGGGTTCTGTTAATAATAAGGAAGGTTACATTCACACAGATAATTGAATTATTTAATTCAATAGAAATAATTTCTTCAAATTATGTGCTTCATATGATGGAGGTTTATTTCCCCCTTTCTGTTTTTTCACTACCATTAACTGAACTGTGACCTAGCCATTTAAATCAATGTATGAAAGAAAGTGTGCTCAGTCGTGTCAGACTCTTTGCGACCCCATGGACTGTAGCCTACCAAGCTCCTCTGTCCATGGGATTTTCCAGGCAACAGTACTAGAGTGGTTTGCCATTTCCTTTTCCAGGGGATCTTCCCGACGCAGGGATCAAACCCAGGTCTCCCACATTGTAGACAGACGCTTTACTGCCTGAACCACCAGGGAAGCACAAATCAATGTATAGGTCAATATAAACATTTTTTTTTGCTTGATTCCCTCTGGAGATGAAAACTTGCAAGAACAGAATTGTTTGGGGTTGGGAGAAAGTAAGNTTCCCGACGCAGGGATCGAACCCAGGTCTCCCACATTGTAGACAGACGCTTTACTGCCTGAACCACCAGGGAAGCACAAATCAATGTATAGGTCAATATAAACATTTTTTTTTGCTTGATTTCCTCTGGAGATGAAAACTTGCAAGAATAGAATTGTTTGGGGTTGGGAGAAAGTAAGTCTGTAAATAAAAATATTTTGCTTTAGTAACAAAGGCATCAGTTGAGTTTAGTTACCCAGTCACGTCCGACTCTTTGCGATCCCATGGACTGCAACGCACCAGGCTTTCCTGTCTTTCGCCAACTCCCAGAGCTTGCTCAAACTCATGTCCATCGAGTTGGTGATGCCATCCACCAACTCATCCTCTCTTGTCCCCTTCTCCTGCTTTCAATCTTTCCCAGCATCAGGATCTTTTCCAATGAGTCAGTACTTCGCATCAGGTGGCCAAAGTATTGAAGCTTCAGCTTCAGCATCAGTCCTTCCAATGAATATTCAGGACTGATTTCCTTTAGGAGTGGCTGGTTTGATCTCCTTGCTGTCCAAGAGACTCTCAAGAGTCTTCTCCAGCACCACAGTTTAAAAGCATCAGTTCTTCAGCGCTCAGCTTTCTTTATAGTCCAGCTGTCACATCCATACTGACTACTGGAAAAACCATAGCTTTGACTGTTCAGACCTCTGTCGGTAAAGTAAAGCAAAGGCACAGACTCAGTTAAAAGTGAAGGCTGTATGCTTAGCCCGTTTTCCTTGTGCCTTTATGTTGTCAGATTCCATTTCAGTGGAAGAATCGGAACTCTCAGATTATAAACAAGCAGAATTATGGGCTACACCAAGCTTCTAGATAGACAACATTCCTGAAAAATTACATAATTTGGGGGGTAGGATAGATATCAAGGGGATTACCAAAACAAGTGGCCCCAAAGTTATAAACCAATGGACTACCTCAAAAAATGTATTTCATGACGTGAATGAAAAAAGGAAAGGACAGTGCCATGCTGAGGCTCAACTTCAAGTAGAAAAATGAAAAACTTCTTTCAATGCCTGGGGGTGGAGGGAGTATACATAAAATGCAGGCCTCAAAGAAAACAAGGACTGGAGTACAAGTTCATGCACATATCATTTCTGTAGCCATAAAACCACAAAACGTTTTCTAATAATAAGAAAGGAGGACTTCCCTGGTGGTCGAGTGGTTAAGAATCTGCCTTGCAATGTAGGGGGTGCAGGTTTGATCCCTGGTCAGGAAACTAAGATCCCACATGCCAAGGAGCAATTAGGCCCACGATCTACAACTGGAATCCTCCCATCTCAACAAAAGATCTGGCACGATGCAGCAGATTCCTCCCGTGTGCCGCAACCGAGCCCCGACACAGCCAAATTAATTAATTAACTTTAAAAAAAGAAAAGAAAAGGAGCGTAAACCTGGAGCCCAGATGGCTGGACACAACATCCAGGGTAAAGGATGCAGAGGCTGGCATTCCCAGGGCTGGCAGGCACGCAAGGGCAAGAAGGCTAAGATGAAGCAGGTACACCCAGGAATGCACACACACCACATCTAAGCAACAGTAAGACCAAAGGCCAAACACCCAAGAAAGAACCAGTGCCAGCGCAGGGGGCACAAGTGTTCGAATGGCACTGAGGTCAGCAGCTGTGTGCTAAGTATGAGTAATAAGACACTCAACTGAACACAGTACAAGAAAGCCCATTGAAGATCCCGGAAATATGCAGCTTCTAATACATGGGATAAAAAGAGAATTAAGGAAGATTTCAGCCGAAACCAAAGTTTGGGATGAAGCAAAACATGAAAGAAACACACACATTTTCTATAACTGACCACTTCCTTATTTTGTTCTCTTTTTCCAAAAGAGTAAATTGCCTCTTTTGTTTAATGTTCTTCACTAGTAACAAGAAATCGCTGAGTAGAACAATTCCAAATCCCCAAGCAATGCATAGCTTTGGGTGGTTTGTTAGTTGTGTCATTCAACATCCTATCATTAGTCGACGAATTAAGAGAAATATCCCCCCCTTTTTTTTCATATTGGCAATCTCACGCAGATATTGTTAGGGTTCTGCCATTAAAGGTGTGTGTGTGGGGAGGGGGGTTGCCCTTAGACTTCCTTCTAACCACGTCTGAGAAATGCTGATTCAACAAGCATTATTATTTGTTTCAGTTTCTTGTTTTCAGGGCTATTACTCATATCTGGAAGAACTACCCTAGACTGAAATGAATAATTCAAATCTGAATCACACAAAGTTTCTAATCTCCTTTTTTAGTTTTCAAAAATCTCTTTCCCACAGTCATCACGTAGTGATCCAAAGGAGTTGTATTAAAAAGGATCAGCCTACATCCTTAGCCCTATCCATTTAAGTACATGTAGATTCTGATAGAATACAAAGTATTACCTTTAGTACAAACCTTCTGGCTCTTACTCCTTCCTGCTTACTTTCCTGGTGAGTGCTGTCTTGTTTCTGTTTTGTTTTCAAATTTGCCCAGTCATTTAACATAGTATTGAAATGCGGTGCTGGAGAAGACTCTTGAGAGTCCCTTGGACTGTGAGGAGATCAAACCAAGTCAACCCTAAAGGAAATCAGCCCTGAATATTTATTGGAAGGACTGATGTTGAAGCTGAAGCTCCAATACTTTGGCCACATGATGAAAAGAGCCCACTCACTGGAGAAGACCCTGATGCTGGGAAAGATTGAAGGCAGGAGAAGCGTGTGGCAGAGGATGATGGTTGGATGACATCACTGACTCAATGGACCTAATTCTAAGCAAATTCCAGGATATGGTGAAGGACGGGGAGGCTGGTGGGCTGCCGTCCATGAGGTTGCAAAAAATTAAACATGACTTAGCATTGGAGAAGGAAATGGCAACCCACTCCAGTGTTCTTGCCTGGAGAATCCCAGGGACAGGGGAGCCTGGTGGACTGCCATCTATGGGGTCGCACAGAGTCGGACACGACTGAAGTGACTTAGCAGCACAGTATCACTGACAGCAACAGCCTCAGTCTATTTTAAGTAAATTTAGATTCTGAGGGAATGCCAAGTGTTACTTTTTGGTACAAACTTTTGTGGCTCTTACTCCTTCCTGGCAACTTTCTTTCCTAGTGGGTTGTTTCCTAGTTGTTTGTTTGTTTGTTTTACAAATTTGCCTCCAAATCATTTAATATAGTATCCTCCATGGAATTCAGGTCAATTTGATTTTAAAACCTTTCACGGGTTTTAGGCTGTTAACACGGATGCTTTCAGTGCAATAGGAATTATTCATTTGGACCTTCTGGGAACACTTCAGGTTCTTTTCCCCTTTCTTAAAGGAGCAAAACACTGAGTTTCAGAATCTGGAGGTATGAAAGGTAGGGTTGACTACCCGTCTACATGCTCATTTTTTTAGAGACTATGTGGGCTTCCCTGGTGGCTCAGTGGTAAAGAACTTGCCTACCACTGTAGGAGATATAAGAGATTGGGGTTCAATCTCTGGGTCATGAAGATCCCATGGGGGACGGCCTGGCAGCCCACTCCAGTATTTTTGCTTGGAGAATCTCATGGACAGAGGAGCCTGGTAGACTATAGTCCATGGGGTCACAAAGAGTCAGACACAACTGAAGTGACCTAGCACACACACACACACGTAGGGAAATAAAGCTACTCTGAATTTCTCAGGGCTCCAGGAAAAGCCCTGACTCCTGAGACTCTTCACATACCAGGATAATTAGATCTGTAGCCATTTGTCTAGTTAATTGCCCTCCTCTGAAAGGATGATCAAGTTGTTCTTATCTCAGGGAGAGGACAAAGAGCTCCAGTTGGGCCCAGACACCAAAGTTAAGCCCCTAGGTACCAGAAGACACCAGGGCCTTCTCCCCAGGTATTTACTTCAAAATGGAGAAGTTCCAGAACTTGGAGACTGTATTAGATGGTAAAAGCAGACACTAAGGGCTGTCCAGCTCTAGGACAGACTTTTTATATACAAAATGGTTGGAGTTAGGTTTCAAGCCCATTTAAGTTTTCCAAGGAGAGTTTCAGNGCCCCTAGGTACCAGAAGACACCAGGGCCTTCTCCCCAGGTATTTACTTCAAAATGGAGAAGTTCCAGAACTTGGAGACTGTATTAGATGGTAAAAGCAGACACTAAGGGCTGTCCAGCTCTAGGACAGACTTTTTATATACAAAATGGTTGGAGTTAGGTTTCAAGCCCATTTAAGTTTTCCAAGGAGAGTTTCAGGAAGGGAGGGGGGTAGTGACCTCCTTCCTTCTTTTTTTTTTAAAGCACAGAAAAATGCCTTACCTGTGGCATGTCCAACTACAAGCGTAGGACTGCTGATCCCTGGCCAGAGGAGAGGCCTGGAGTAAGTGGGAGCCATGTACTTACTATTGTTTGTTGTTTTAGTTGTTAAGTCATGCCTAACTTTTTGCGACCCCGTGGACTGTAGCTCGCCAGGCTCCTCTGTATGGGATTTTCCAGGCAAGAATATAGGCTTGAGTTGCCATTTTCTTCTCCAAGGGATCATCCTGACCCAGAGATTGAACCGTCTTCTGCTTGGCAGGCAGATTCTTTACCACTGAGTTACCTATTTGTGCATGCATGCTAAGTCGCTTCAGTCGTGTTCAACTCTGTGTGACCGCATGGACTGTAGCCTGCTAGGCTCTTCTGTCCATGGGATTCTCCAGGCAGGAATACTACAGTGGGTTGCCTTTTCCTCCTCCAGGGGATCCTCCCAACCCAGAGGTCGAAGCTGCATCTCTTGTGTCTCCTGCAGGCGAATTCTTTACCACTAGCACCACGTGGGAAGTTCCTGCTGCTACTGCTGCTGCTAAGTCGCTTCAGTTGTGTCCGACTCTGTGCGACCCCACAGATGGCAGCCCACCAGGCTCCCCCGTCCCTGGGATTCTCTAGGCAAGAATACCGGAGTGGGTTGACATTTCCTTCTCCGATGCGTGAAAGTGAAAAGTGAAAGTAAAGTCGCTCAGTCATGTCTGACTCTTAGCGACCCCATGGACTGCAGCCTACCAGGCTCCTCCATCCATGGGATTTTCCAGGCAAGAGTACTGGAGTGGGGTGCCATTGCCTTCTTCGGGAAGTTCCTAAACCAAAGATAAATGTATTCAAAATATGCAAGGTAGCTCTTGTCACTCGGGAAAAGCTGAAGACCAGGCCAGGGAGTAACAAGAACCTGAACAATCTTCAGTATCCATCAATGGATGAATGGATAAAAACTTGTGCTACATACAAACTGAGGTTTTGTGGTGACCCTTCATCAGGCAAAACTATCAGCACCATTTTCCAGCTACATTTGCTCACTTCATGTCTCTGTTACATTCTGGTAATTCTTGCAATATTTCAGACTTTTACTGTTATATTTATTATGGTAATTTGCGATCAATGACCTTTGATAGTTTGTAATTGTTTTGACTTTTTAGCAATAAAGTATCTTTTAATTTTAAAAATCTTATGATAAATATGATATATATATTCCATATAATGATATGGAATATTATTCGACCATAAAAAAAACAAGGAAATCTGACTACAACATGGGTGGCCTCTGAAGGCATTATGCGAAATGAAATGTCAGACAAAGACAAATACTGTAAGATCTCACTTACACGTGAAATCTCAAAAAACAGATAAGAAAACAAACCTCTTGAAAGAAAATCAGACTTGTAGTTACCAGAGGCAGACTTGGGTAGGGAGGGGTGTGAAATTGGAGGTAAGTGGTCAAAAAAGTACAAACATCTAGTGATAAAATAAATAGGTACTAATATCGGAGAAGGCAATGGCACCCCACTCCAGTACTCTTGCCTGGAAAATCCCATGGACAGAGGAGCCTGGTAGGCTGTAGTCCATGGGGTCGCTAAGAGTTCAGCACTACTGAGCAGCTTCACTNGTGGTCAAAAAAGTACAAACATCTAGTGATAAAATAAATAGGTACTAATATCGGAGAAGGCAATGGCACCCCACTCCAGTACTCTTGCCTGGAAAATCCCATGGACAGAGGAGCCTGGTAGGCTGTAGTCCATGGGGTCGCTAAGAGTTCAGCACTACTGAGCAGCTTCACTTTCACTTTTCACTTTCATGCATTGGAGAAGGAAATGGCAACCCACTCCAGTGTTCTTGCCTGGAGAATCTCAGGGATGGGGAAGCCTGGTGGGCTGCCATCTATGGGGTCGCACAGAGTCGGACACAACTGAAGCAACTTAGCAGTAGCAGCAAAAGGGAGGCAATATACAATGCAATGACTAGGACTAACACTACTGTATGATACATAGGAAAGTTAAGAGAGTAAATCCAAATTTCCTTTCTTTCCTCTTTTTAAAATTGTATCTGTGTGAGAAAATGCATGTTCAGTTCAGTTCAGTCGCTCTTTGCCACCCCATGAACCACAGCACGCCAGGCTTCCCTGTCCATCACCAACTCCCAGAATCCACATAAACTCATGTCCATTGTGTCGGTGATGCCATTCAACCATCTCATCGTCTGTTGTCCTCTTCTCCTGCCCTCAATCTTTCCCAGCATCAGGGTCTTTTCAAATGAGTCAGCTCTCCACATCAGGTGGCCAAAATACTGGAGTTTCAGCTTTAGCATCAGTCTTTCCAATGAACACCCAAGACTGATCTCCTTTAGGATGGACTGGTTGGATCTCCTTGCAGTCCAAGGGACTCTCAAGAGTCTTCTACAACACCACAATTCAAAAGCATCGATTCTTCGGCACTTAGCTTTCTTCACAGTCCAACTCTCACATCCATACATGACCCCTGGAAAAACCATAGCCTTGACTAGATGGACCTTTGTTGGCAAAGTCATGTCTCTGCTTTTTAATATGTTGTCTAGGTTGGTCATAACTTTTCTTCCAAGGAGTAAGTGTCTTTTTATTTCATGGCTGCAATCACCATCTGCATGATTTTGGAGCCTCCAAAAACTAAGTCTGCCACTGTTTCTCCATCTATTTGCCATGAACTGATGGGACCAGATGCCATGATCTTTGTTTTCTGAATGTTGAGCTTTAAGCCAACTTTTTCACTCTCCTTTCACTTTCATCAAGAGGTTCTTTAGTTCTTCTTCACTTTCTGCCATAAGGGTGGTGTCATCTGCATATCTGAGGTTATTGCTATTTCTCCCAGCAATCTTGATTCCAGCTTGTGCTTCATCTAGCCCAGCATTTCTCATGATGTACTCTGCATATAAGTTAAATAAGGAGGGTGACAATAGACAGCCTTGACATACTCCTTTTCCTATTTGGAACCAGTCTGTTGTTCCATGCCCAGTTCTAACTGTTGCTTCCTGACCTGCATACAGATTTCTCAAGAGGTAGGTCAGGTGGTCTGATATTCCCATCTCTTTCAGAATTTTCTGAATTGAACTGATCGGCACTGCAAGGAAGAAAGAGGGACCAAAGCATGGGGTAGGGTTCCTTTATTAGGGCGCCCGCCCATCATCCTTCCCTGTATACTCATTGGTTAGGTTTGGCTCCAATGAGCACCTCCAGCCACAGGGGAGGCTGGGAGAGTGAATATCTGGTATAAAGTGTCTGAAGAGCAGTGACTGGCTTACACGGGGGCTGCACCTCCTGGGGCTGGGCATGTTGCTGCCCAGAACTAAATCAGGGTTCTGCTAGCAAGTAGGATGGGGCAATAGCCCTCAAGATTGAGATTCCCAGGTAAGAGTCAATGGGCCTAGCCTGGGTCATCCTGCTTGAGTGAGGAAACATGATTGAAAGGTAAGCTTTTGAAAGGGAAGCAGGAAGCTGAGTACAGAAGAGACACACCTCTATCTCCCTCCTCACAGGTCTTTTCAGATAGCAGGACAGCCCACATAATTTGTGGAGCCCAGTACAAATAAAAATGTGAGCCCTCTTGTTTACAAATTATTAAGAATTTAAATTTAGTGACAAGCACAGGTCCATGTGTGACTGCATGGGTCATGTACCCATGAAGGCTGCCCAGAATGGAGTGGCCATCCCAAGAGAATCAGCGTTGGTTGGATCTCTTTTTGTACAAGATTGGATTAAAAGCATTCAGGGATGGCGGGGGAAGCTGTGGTTGATATTATTATAAATCACATATATCCAGGCTGTTGTACAGACTATTAGTTAAGGAGCAAAGGAAGACGTGATCACACGCCTTCTGCGTGTATAAGAACCACGAGCAGTGGCAGGATTCAGAGAATACAGAGTTCTGAGGGGGCTTCTAACCTATTTCAACTGTGGCTGGGCAAGGGGGGATGGCACATCAGCTTTATTTCTTGTGCCCATGCAGACTTGACCATGCCAGTTTATCATTTGATTGTCTCAGTGGCCCTGTGCAGCGCGATGTATTATCTCCATGAGGTCACCGGAGCTTAGAGAGGTACACGGTCAAGCTGGGATTGGAAGCTAGGCAGCGTGAATCCAGATTTCATGTGTGTTAGCTCTCTGAAGTGTCAGCATTCAGTTCAGTTCAGTCGCTCAGTCGTGTCCGACTCTTTGCGACCCCATGAACTGCAGCATGCCAGGCCTTCCTGTCCATCACCAATTCCCGGAGTCCACTCAAACCCACGTCCATTGTGTCGGTGATACCATCCAACCATCTCATCCTCTGTCATCCCCTTCTCCTCCTGCCCTCAATCTTTCCCAGCATCAGGGTGTTTTTCAATGAGTCAGCTCTCTGCATCAGATGGCCAAAATATTGGAGTTTCAGCTTCAACATCAGTCCCTCCAATGAACACCTAGAACTGATCTCCTTTAGGATGGACTGGTTGGATCTCCTTGCAGTCCAAGGGACTCTCAAGAGTCTTCTCCAACACCAAAGCTCAAAAGCATCAATTCTTCGGTGCTCAGCTTTTTGCACAGTCCAGCTCTCACATCCTTAGCCTTGACTAGACGGGTCTTTGTTGGCAAAGTAATGTCTCCACTTTTTAATATGTTGTCTAGGTTGGTCATAACTTTTCTTCCAAGGAGCAAGTGTCTTTTAATTTCATGGCTGCAGTCACCATCCACAGTGATTTTGGAGCCCCCCAAGATAAAGTCAGTCACTGTTTCCACTGTTTCCCTATCTATTTGTCAGCATTAGAACACATCTAATGAGGCTGGAGAAATTGTAAGGAGTGGGCTGTGTAAGACTGGACATAAAATGGCTGTTTTTGAGGGACTCCAATTACTGGGGGTAGTTTCATAAGGGCTATCAATCCAGCAACAGAAATACAGAATAGATTATAGCCCCAAGGATGTCCACAGGAGATCAAGTAGGGAGACTGAGCTGGAAAATAAACTTCATGTTTCTCATAAAAGTGTCTGTCATACTTGGTCAGTTTCTGAAATGAATCCACAAGCCAGGAACATTTGTCTAAATACTTTTAATTAAAATGCATTATAATAGGATAAAAGCCAGAGTGCACACACAGTAATCATGTTTACTAAGAAAATGAATGAAAATATTCCAGGGAGCTGAATACATTTGGATAATGAAACTGCAAACAGCTTTTTGGTTTTCATTTTATTTAAAATATTTGCGCGGTTTAAAAAAAATAACTTGATATTCATTTTCTACCAAAATGCAGGAAATGTTGAAACATTTTAAATTAGTACAGACAACACATATAAGTAAAAGTCCTGTTTCAGCTGCAGAATAACAGTATTCCTGATCTGTATCATCTATATCTTGGCAATCAGCCCATCTCATTCTATTTGGAGAATAAGGTCAGCCTCAAATTCAGTTTATCTAATATCCAAAGTTGGTGAAAGTATCAAGTTTTATGAGATTTCTCAGTGAAATTAAGACACTGCTGATCTCATTTCAAAATCAATTTTCTTTCCAGGACAATTCTTGGAAACCTCAAAAACCTCTCGCTTTATATAATAAGCAGTATACACTCAAGGGTTGATATCTAAGAGAATAAGTACATTTATATAACAAAGATTCCTTAGTAAGTAGAAGATAACAGTGAAGGTGCCTTTGAAACTTTTTGCCATCTACTGAAAGGCAATAAGTTGATTGATATATCTGAAATACTTGCTAAAGATGGAAGCACTCTCTATGCTTGGGTCATAGAACATATAGTCCAAATATGATAAAGAGGAATGGGGATGGTAAAGCAAAAAGTTAGCCCAAGCCTCTAGACTTCTATTTAAAAAATATTTACCAGTGAAATGATATCTGTACAGTATTTTTAACTGCAGCATTATTTTTAATAGCATATGATTGGAAACAATGCAAATGGCCATTAACGGGAGAGAGGTTAGGTGTAACAGTGCGTGTACCTGTTCTCTGCCTCTTCAGTCATGTCCGACTCTTTGCAACCCCACAGATTGTAGCCCACCAGGCTCTTGAGTCCATGGGATTCTCCAGGCAAGGATACTGGAGTGGGTTGCCATGCCCTCCTCCAGGGGAACTTCCCAAGCCAGGGATCAAACCTGGGTCTCCTTCTCTCCTGCATTTCAGGCAGATTCTTGACTGCTGAGTCACAGAGGAAGCCCCTAAGTGTTACAGTACATCCATACAATGGGCTAGGTTGCAGTCCAGAAAAAACAAGCAAGCCCTTTATGTTCTGATAGGAAGCAATCTCCAAAATATATCAAGTGAAAAATAACAGCAGCTTTAGTATGTTACCATTTGGAGTGGGGTAGGGAGGGATGGAAAGAAATCAGAGTGAATTTACATATTTCCTTGTGCAAGCTTAAAAATATCTTTGAAAGAATAAACAAGAAACTGATAATCATGGTTGCTTCCAGGAAGGGGACCAAGGCGGCTGGGAGTCTGGGGTAGGAAGGAGAATTCTTAAAGACTGTCCTCTGTACACATGTAAGTATGTTAATGGCTTCCCAGGTGGCGCTAGTGGTGAAGAACCTGCCTGCCAATGCAGGAAACATAATGAGACATGAGTTCGATCCCTGGGTTGGGCAAATCCCCTGGAGGAAGGCATGGCAATCCACTCCAGTGTTCTTGCCTGCAGAATCCCCCAAAAAAGGAGCTTGGTGGGCTACAGTCCATAAGGTCACAGAGAGTTGGACACAACTGAAGTGACTTAGCAAATAGGTTATTACCTTTAAAAATAAATAAAAGGTTTTTGAAAGATGAGTTAATAACACTGCTCATCGCTATATTCAGTAGAAAGATTACTAAGATCACATGATACAACAGGGACTAGGTGAATCTGTTTGTTACCCTGGGATTTAGCAATACTTAGGCCAGTCTGGGAATTCCCATATTGTTTACTCTTCACAAGGAAATGAATGCTGTGCTTTCATTTGAATGGATTAAGAACACAAGTTTGCCAGCCTTCAGAGGCCCCTTTTGTAGTTCACCAGGTTTCTGTAATTTTGTATGAAATGGGCAGGCCCTATTGGAATGCCAGGTCTTTTTATTCATTGTTGCTGATGGAAACAAATGGCCCAATACTAGTTTTTGTTTTTAACCACCCACACCCCACAAAGAGCCATTTGGTATGCAAATATAATCCTCTCAATAAATATTCATTTGACGGAATGACTCTTTTTCCTTTTTTCATTGTAAAAGCAACATGACTTGTTCTAGAGAAAGCTCAGAAATTTCAGCGGTTGTTAGTCATGAGACTCCACCTTCCAGGCTTAGTGGAAACTGCTACCATCTCTCTTAGGGCTTCCCAGGTGGCGCTAGTGGTAAAGAGCTTGGGCCAATGCAGGAGACCTAAGCGACTTGGGTTTGATCTCTGGGTCGGAAAGACAATCCCTGGGAGGAGGGCATGGTAACCCACTCCAGTATTCTTGCCTGGAGAATCCTACAGAGAAACCTGGCAGGCTATGGTCCGTGGGGTCGAAAAGAGTTGGACACGACTGAAGTGACTTAGCACACATCATCATCTCTACAGCAAGGGTGTCAAAAACAAGTAATGAGTTAATCCCTGATGAAGAGGGTTAGGTAGCTGGCAGAGTGGATGCTCAGAAACGCTCACAGCCTCTTGCCAGTAAACCATTTCCATTATATCTATTCTAAGAAAACGGCATCACTGGGCACAACGGGATAACATCTGCGGAAGATAAGTGCTAACTGTCCTAAGGAGCACTGCGTTCCTCATGTGACTGCCCAGAAGAGAGGCAGCACCAGACCGAAGCTCAGATGCGTGTGCTATCTCCACTTCGTCAAAGGAACTGCATAGCTGTCTCCCACTTCTGCCAGAAATGTTTTCTGTTCTTGACATGAAGGGAAGACAAATTCCTGAGGGGAAAATCCAAACATTCAACAGCTCTTTGTTTCTCCAACAAGGCTTCCCATGTATTGAAGCCCTACAGAAAAGTATTTTGTTCTTAAATATAATTACAGGTGCAGAGGAGGCAGGGTTCTCTAGTGACGGTGGGAACTCACCCAGCACAGACACTATTAAGTTTGTTAATGTCAAGACCAGCCCCGGGAGATGGAGAAACTGATGTCAGATCGGGACCACCGGCCGAGCACTTGAGGCCACTACCGCGGACCAGCGTCTTGGCTTTTGGGGAGCGGAGGTTGCGGGGTGCAGGCGGAAGGAGGGGCGGGGGCGCGAGGTGGGGTGCGGGCTGGAGGG